>OX383978.1:15644948-16244948 GCA_947532105.1 Athrips mouffetella
CAATATCAGCTGCCAACTTCACAGCAGCTTCAACTGAATTTACTGAAATAAGAAGATCATCCATATAGTGATCGTGAATTATTGCATCTGCTGCCTCAGGAAAAGTACTTCAATGCTCCTCTGCGTTTAAGTTTTTGATATATAAAGCGGTGAATGGACTCATGGTTGCACCAAACATAACGGAATTCATCCTGTATTCTTTTATTTATGGGCTCAGAAGGATTGTCGCGCCATAGGAAGCGCTGCTCATCACGATCCTGTTCTCTTATCTTAATTTGTGGATACATTTCTCTAATCTCCGCATTAAGAGCGACTAAGCCTTCCCTAAAGCACATCAAAATAGCCAATAGACGCTGCAGAAGATCTGGACCAGACAATAAGAGATAATTAAGGCTTACACCCTGACTAGTGGCTTTGGCGTCATGCACGATACGTAATTTTCGCTTTTGCGGATGGACGACACCAAAATGTGGTAAATACAATGAGACAGCCAAAGGGTTCGGTGGGCTGAAAAAAATCTCTGCATAGACTTTATCAATTGTAGCAAAATATTACTGCGATAAGAATAACCATAAGTATCACTTGCTTTTAACTTTTTCTCTAAGCCAAGGAAACGCAAGAAAGCTAAGTTATAACTATTCAGGACTATTAATTGATCAGATTTCCACAAAAACCCGGTTTCAAAGGGGCCATCAGATAATCTACGGGTCTTTTTTTTTAGGATTTCCAATGCTCGGTTATCTTTAGGTTTAAGACACTCCTTCTTAGTTATCCCGATCGAATCAATTTTACAGTGTTCCTGTAGGAGAACATCTAAAGATTTAGTTACATTGTCAATTTGAGTAGTAAAAATATTGCTAACAAAATTTATCGGCATAGTTTTACTCGTCATACAACCATACAGGACTCAACCTAGAGCAGTGCGGATGGCTGCTGGCTGACTGGGAGGACCACGACAAATAGACTGTGCAATCGTTAAATGGCAATTATCTGCTCCTATGATCAGCATTGGCTGTGCGTCTTCATACGATAACATTTCAGAAATTTCTGAAAGATATTCAAGACCTGTATTTTCTTCTCTTCGTACCGTTTGCTTCGTCACACCTAGGTCAGGAATAGTTCGAACAGGAATAGTTCGAACCCCCTTAAGAAGGAATATATCGTCACTAAAACGGCCTTTAATTGTTATGTCGATACAACTCACCTCATAATGTTTTGACATGCCACCAATGCAATCAACAGGTCGGACCAGACGCACCGACAAGCTGGGCTATCTTTCGATCAATGAGCGTAGCTGTAGATCCATCGTCTAAGAGAGCGTAAGTGTTAAGTTACCTGCCGGTCCAGAGATGGTGACAGCTATTACTTTCAATAGAGGGCGCATCCGCTGACGAGTGTCAGGAGCGCAATGTGCGATTTTTACAGGATCTAACTTTAACCCGGGTTGGTCATAATATTCCTCATTATCACTTACTTCAGGTGAGTTTAAATCGATCAGGTTGGCTACCTCCGCAGATTTATGCAGGAGGAAGTGATGTCTGTTAAATTTACAACCTTCCACAGTGCAAACCTCTTTACACAGTGAATAGCGATGCCCGCCTCTTTTGAGACATCGCCGAATAGTTTTATTTTCTGTAGCCCATTTCCATCTGTCGTCGACTGTCAGTGTTAGAAATTTTTGACAAGTTACGAGTTTATGACTTTGGCAACATAATTCGCATAGGAAACGTATTTGTAAGGTACCTCGAAACTTGGCTCATAGACAGGGATAAGTTCAATAAGTAAAAATAAAAAATACGAATTTTTTTCGGTTGCAAATAATAAAGTCATAAAATAATTTTGTTTTTGTCAAATATTGATAGGTCGTATGGCAGAATGAAACGTAGCCATGGCCAGTCTTAAAAAAAAACTGACAACTATTCTAAGTAGTCTGTTGTCGGTTTATACAGCTCAAGGAGGTTTTACTACGCTTCGCTGCGTGGGTCAAAACCTCCTTGATACAGCTTTTTGTTTTTTTATGATAGGCAATGACTACTCATCACATTCTGCCATAAAACCTATCGATATTTGACGAAAACTATTTTTTTTAAATCCTCGTCATTTATAGCCGAAAAATATTGGTATTTTCATAGAGATTTGAACCTCGCTACGCTCGGTCATAGAGGGATCCGAAAATTGTCGGCTATAGCTTGACTTTTTACTCATGTAAAGAGTCATATTAGAAAAAAAGAGATAAACATATTTATGATTATCTACTTTCAAACGTCGCTGTAATGCTTTTTGACCAGCTAGAGATGTGCAGGCACTCGATATGACAAAAGCGATAATGTAGTATTTCGACTTTTTTAAAACGATAGTATTAACACTCACATATTAAATATTGACGAGGCTTTGAGCAGATGTTAGACGCTCATGATGAATTCAAAATTTTGTGACTTAAAAAAATCGTTGAATTCGAATGTTTTGTATGCTATTCACAATAATGTTCTTTGAAGATAAATCAAATGCATAGAACCAAAATTTGACGTTGCAAAATGAGATACTCGACAGGAAACTACTTGCAGTTTTCACTATGTTGTCTGGAAATTGCTTTATATTTATAATAGCGCACCCCGAACAGTTCATACATCAAGCGCGAAACCACAAATTGTCAGAATTTGAAAATGACAGAGACTTACGCACGTCCACGCAGTACAACTAGACTCGATAAAGAACCCGGCCATCGCGCGGGCGCGGGTCGCGTTAGGTGAAGGATTCTATTCCAAGGGGTGCGTAGAGTGTTTTTTTAGCGTGATTGGGAAGACATTAACTTAGCTTCTTTAAGAAGCTAAAAGTTAAATTTCGAAAAATTTTATAAATAAATATAACAAATCTAATGATGAAATCGGAAAACATTTAAAACGAACCGTTTTCAAACCTTTAATTTTAAAAATCAAACTAAAAATTAAATCTTTATTTTATGCTAAAATTGATACTTAATCTTAAATTCGACTTTCAAATATAAGACAAATGAAAAAATTGCTTTAGAATTATATGAATTATGATCTCATTAATCTGTGAGAAAATTTCGGCAAATTCATAGTGAAAGACCTATTGTTTCAATAGCTGTAGAAGCTAAAATCGCGCTGCGACTGACAAGCTTGACCAATTTTTGACTTCACCACTGTGATAACAGAACGTTCAAGCCGTCTCTATATGATTTAAAATTTTATTTTGTTACACTCGAAGGGTCCAAACGGAGCCCTATACTTAGTTGTCACTTCAATATTATGTCCGTCGTCTGTCGCACAGGTTTTATAGCCAAACTATAATATGAATGGAAACGTTGGAAGGGGAAGGCCTAGGCGAACGTACCAGGACCAAATTCAGGACGTTCTGAATAAAGGCCAGGTTAAAAGTACTCTAAACCGACAAGCATGTATGAAAGGATTGATGAAAGTACAGGAAGCAAGCAAAGTATGTCAAGATCGTAGCGGGTGGAGGACTGTGGTCTCTGCCTACCCCGACGGGAAAGAGGCGTGATGTTATGTATGTATGTATGTATAATATAACAGTAAAAGCATCTTGTTGAACCAAAGCCATCCAAATTGTCAAAAATGTTTTTAATTTTTTTAAAAGTGGGCTCCCATACACCTTTTTTTTTTAATAAACCTAAATGGGGTCACAAAAACAAAATTTTAGCCTACACCATGGAATGGTGTAAACCATGGAAAGGTGTATTGTTGCTTTTCTGCTTTTTTATTTTATGTCACAAGCGGGCAAACGAGCAGGTAATACAAGAAAGAGTAAGGCTTTGAAAAATTTACATATTTAGATTTAAGGCCACGTGGAGTCCACCTGACATAATGGTGGTGCTTTTATGAATCATCTGAATAGGCAACTTGAAACAGGGATAGGCTTTACCAGCACGTCTCCAAGTTTTTGTGTTATTTTACAGCTTTGTGCAATTGTCACAAGAAAGAGTAAAACTATGAAGAGTTGATAGGTACTCTGATTTAATACCATGTGCATTCTAACCGACTTGACATGACTTTTAACCGTTTATGGCGAGTTTTTTAGGCATACTATTTCCAATAAGCTCATTTTATGATTTACCTTTTTTTCACCTTCTATGATTATTCTGATGACAAAGAAAAAGTTGATACTGATTATAAGGTCTATTATTTGACAAGGTTTCACTCTATCTCTCAAAATTTTGGGCCAGAGGTATAGGGAAAAGTTGCATTGTCTTTTGGCGATAATGTTTATTATTATGTATATTTTACTAACAAATATTGATATTGATGAATCACGTTCTTTCGTTCTTTTTTTCTCTCATTTTTAATATTACTACACAACGGAACTCTAAATATGCCAAGTCCGACACGCACTTGGCTAGTTTTTTTATTACTTGGTAGATTGACTTGTGACCATTTACAGAGACCGTACTAGAAGAATAAAGTTAGCAGCTGATTTAATTCGATAACTTTTTAGACATTATCGATAACCACTATTTACATCTCTAATGGCGGATAATCAAAACCATTCTCTATATGTTTATATTCTTGAATTGTTCTTGAAATTTGCAGTATATTTCTTTGCGGAAGGTTTTTTTAAATTGAATAACCTATACTTTAACATAATTTGTTGTCACTTTAATGAGTATTACACATATTTTTGCAAAATAAGCTTATAAATATTACTTACAAATGAAAGCATAAAAATTCTTCGAAGTCCTGCTTCCTAGAAGAATGAGATCCGCATGCCGGTACGATATATGTATTGTTCAGCATTTAGGCTTTTGTGTACAACACTTATTTGATTAGATATAAGTATTTTAATAACAGTAAAATAATAAAAACTACAGAGCCGGTTCGCTCACGACAAGATCAAAACAAATAGTTTCATAGACGACTGAAAGTAAAGACAACGTCATACTAGTTTTCAAGAGAACAATCAGATAACTTTTTAAAATAGCAGGAGTGTAAAAAGAACCAAAACAAACCTGGTTCCAACTTGACGTTTCAAAAGTGCAACACTTGACAAGCCTTCAAATCCCTCTATGACCGATCGTAGCGAGGTTCAAATCTCTTTGGGTATTTTTTATTTATCTTTTTTTTTTATTTGACATCGTTACAATATATCATTTTTACAAAATAAAATTGAAAAAGCATTTCATAAACCCTAATTGGGTTTGTCTCAATGCTTATGTAATGCCAACTTACATCGAGCTTAACATTTACATTAAACAATATTTAAATAAATTATAAACAAACATATCTCAATTTGTATACTAATTGTAGTTTGGTACCTTATCGAAATAAATTATTAAATCACACTCACTCTACGTTGCGTTGCCAAGCGCCCTGTTCTGTACGCGCTTGCGCATCTTCGCAAACCAAACCTGTTTTGACGCGCGTTATACAGGTTGCTCCAGATATAAGGTCGAACTATATATTTAACTATATATTAACTACTTGTCAAAATTCAGTTGTTGTAGGAAATATCTTTTGAGAACATATGTTAAGGTTGTTAGTGTTAATTTCCTCCTTGATATCTTTTGGCAAATTATTAATTAGGTGCGGTATAACATACTCCGATTTCCGCATACCGTAAAAATTTGTGTAATCTGGTAGCAAGAGAAGAAGTTTTTCGACCTGTCTAGTATTTTTGGAGTATTGTTTTTGATGCAAAAATTTCAGTTCTGTAATATTGTTCTTTTAAGATAATTTGTTTGAACATAAGGTGAATGGGTAGGACATTACAGAATTGAAACAGTTCATGTTCGTTTGTTAAGTTGTTTTTTATCTTTGTAGGAACTATGAGCTTTAGGAGTCTTACTTGTAATCTATATATTTCGTCTAAATAAGTTTTAAACGTACGCCCATAGCTGCTAAGTCCGTACGACATTATGCTTTCGGCCAACGCAACATACATGTTTCTTTTAAAATCAAAAGGCACCCTATCTTTAGTTATATATAATTTAGCCATAAAAGCTCGCAGTTTATTACACACGGTGTTGATGTGCGGACCCCAATTAAAGCGCTGATCGACTACCAATCCTAAGTACTTTTGTTCGTCGACTATTTGCAAGGGTGGACATCCACAATGTCTGGCATCTATATCCTTAACCGAATGAAGACACTTATGAGAGTGAGCTATGATACTCGTTGAGGACACAGATCTACACTGGATTGAATGAATATGTAGCAGTTTTGTTTTGTTAGGGTTTAGAACTAGACCAGCATCATGAGACCACTTACAAATATTGTTAAAATCTTGTTGCAATTTAAATTCTGCGACCTTAAGGTCTCGATCAGCAGATATCAGACAGGTGTCGTCAGCGTAAAGATATATTTTGCAGTGCTCAATCACATTACAGACGTCGTTGACATAAGCTAAGTAATGGAGCGGCCCAAGCACCGATCCTTGCGCCGTGCCTTCTGTTACAGAAACCCTGTGACTAAGCGAGGATCCAACCTTTACTTGGTACGACCGATTAGAAAGGTAGCTCCTGCACCAATCGAGTGCTCGACCTCGAACCCCGGTATTATTAAGCTTCTCAATTAAGGTATTATGATTCAACGTGTCAAATGCTTCACTGTAGTTGATAAAAGTTACAAGAATGTGGTACTTATTATTTAAATATGTATTAATATCGTCTGTGAATTGGGAAAGTAGCATAGTCGTACTATTTTTAGGTCGAAACCCAAATTGATTAGTTGATAAAACATCATGTTGCTTATAAAAACTGTGGATTTTCCCACATACGTACTTCTCAGTAATCTTATCGACCACAGGAAGCATTGTTATAGGCCTGTAGTTTGAGCAGTCTTTTGATTTTCCACCCTTGAAGATCGGTTTGACCAAGCCAGCCTTGAGTTCGTCGGGATAAATTCCAGTTTTTAAACTGGAGTTTATGAGTTTCGTTATTGCGCCCACCATAGAATACATGAAACAGAGTTAGAAAGGCAATGCTGACAATTTTGTACGGGAACCGGTGTCGCCAGTTTGCACACATTTACACGATAAATTATATTTTCACTACATAAAAAAACCGCTAGCTATTTGTCGTCTACTGGTGAATCGAAAAAGTCAAAAGAGCCAAATCCAAGCAATCAAAAATTTACCGTATTACATTACGTTATAACATTATTTTCAGAAACGTCAAAATCTGACGTTTTTGGGTGAGAAAGAGACAAAGGTAAAATGTGGCCATACTAATAAAGTTTGCACAAAACGGTTCAAAAAGTATCCATTGGATCTTTCTTTGTTTTAACTTTCCTTTTAAATATTTCCCTAACAATATATTTATAAATGTGTGCAACATTATGCATAATACTTAAAAAAATAATTTAGATTTTTCTTTACTGAAAATAGAAAGTTAGCGATTTTGAAATATTAAATTGTTGTGTTATACTGGTATCATTATTGTGCAAATGCTAGGGATGTATGTTTCATTGGGCAAATTATCGATAAAATGGATTATTGTACTCTGGATTACAACTTTTCCACGAAACATAGGTTTGTTTTAGATTCGTACAGCTTGCAATAACTAACTCTAGCGATGGCGGTTAATGCGCAGAACACAAAAAACGAGTCGCGGGGGTGCGCGGGGTATGGTGGGGGAAGGACTGCGAAGCGTTCATTGGCTCTCCGCGTGTCACCATGCGCAGAAACTAATCGTCACGCTAATGTTAGGTTGTGCAAGCTGTTTTATTTTTTATATCTCACTAAAATCACAGATTAAATAATACTAAACTAACGTTTACAGATCCGATTCTCAGGCGGCGGGGTGAAGAAGGACGTACCTGATGATAGGGAATCCAGGCGCTGGTTCTTATTAGAGGTCACACTACATCAATCAATCTTTACACAAAACATTGTAAATTCAAAGTCACTTTATATTATACACAGGTGTTTTTGTCGTTTTGGATATTATTTGCCATTGCTTTTTCATTGATGTTTCAGGCAGGTACGGGGGGGAAAGGGAAGGAAAGGATGCGTTCTTAATTAGTTTTATTGTGTTGTGTATTGCCTGGAAACGCATCATAATAACTTTTGTTTGAGAAGCCAAATATTTAAGCCAGTATAAAACTAAAACTCGTATAAGTTTTATACTCATTCTTTATTAGGGTTTCGTACCGAAAGGGTGAAAAACGGGACCTATTGATATGCCTCCGATGTCTGTCTGACTGTCAGTGGGCTGTATCTCATGATTCGTAATAGGTAGAAATTTGAAATTTTCACAAATTGTGTATATCTGTTGCCGCTACAACAACAAAATTTTCTTTGAGCTGTATCTCATGAACAGTAATAAATATATAAATTAAGTGTGGCTCCGATACTAAAGCCTTTTTTAGGCGATTTTTGTTTACGCTCTATCTTAAAAACGGGAACACTTGAAAACAAGAAAATTGCAATGTTTATAGTGCATAAGCTATAAAATAAAAATTGCAATGTTTATAGTGCATAAGCTATAAAATAACAAAAAATAATAAAATCTAGTCAAGCTCGTGTCGGACTCAAAAAATGTAGCACAGGAACATACTGAAATTTCTAATACAATCGTGATTATGTGGTGGTACGGATCCCTCGGTGCGCGAGTCCGACTCGCTCTTGGCCGGTTTTTTATTAGAAGAACCCTGCGTGTAAATATTCTTCAACAATAAAATAGATCATGAAGCATTGTTTTGTTTTATTATTTACATGATATTTACATTTTTCTTATTTATATCTCACTAATATTATAAAGATAATTTATTTTAGTTTGAATTTTTATATGTTTGGATGTTTGTTACTCTTTCACGACCCAGCCACTAAACAGAATTTGATTAAATTTGTCAGGAATATGGACTTAGACCTAGAAAAGCATAATATCTACTCTTTTTTCGAATCCCACGCAAATGAAGTCGTGGGCAACTGCTAGTCAGCAATAAGAAGAACCAACAAATTAAATTAATATACCAGTAAAGACGTGTGTGGTAAAGTTGGTGTCCCTCCGGGAAGTGATTTCGGTTTCTAACAGGTATAGCGTGTATAGCAAGAGGCTTTAAATGTCTTCTTTGTGCCGAAAAGATGATGCCACTCTCCAAAAAGTGTTTGGAGCAAGTAGAACTTGTTTTGGTGGCTAACCAATCTTTTTTGCCCTGTGGCATCGATCCATCTTTGCTTTTCTTTTGGATCACCTGGGTAGCTGCCAAAAATATCTTTCTAAAGTTGGGATTTAGTATGAGTGCAAACAATTTTTAATTTTTTTATTATTAAAAAAATATTGGTTTACTTCAAAGCTAAAAAATATATACAAGTAAGTATTCAACATTACAGGAATAATTCCAGTATACAGAAATTTATCGATATCGTTGTATTTTTGGAAGCACTTTTGCTATATAAATATTTATAAATATATATAAAAATATTTTTGTTTTAACAAATATAGTGGATAAAAAGGTATTCAAAATGGTTATCGGTGGTACAATAGGCCTCCATTTCGCTAATTTTTATCTTTGCTGTGAGCTCGACGTGATAATATCGCACAAAACGGCATTTTCTTAGAAAATACGTCGCTGCTCTTTACGCCATTGAGTCGGGCAAATGACTGAAGGGGTCATTTTGAGGTTTTGACGTTTGTTTGTCCTACGGACCTATCCGTGGCACGCGGGGCCCGCCTACTTCGCCTTTCTAACTCTGTTTCATTTATTCTATGGCGCCCACAATATTAGACGCAGCTTTTTTATATCAAAAGACCGGATACCATCAACACCAGGTGCTTTGTTTAGCTTGAGGCTCTTTATAATTTTATGAATTTTCTTTGTTGTTGCTAGGGGAAGTAGCATAGATTTGTCTATTGGGTTTTTATATGTGTCAAGCAATAATTTTTTATCACATTGTGGCAAAATGTTTAGTACATTTTCTTTAAATTTGTTTGCAAACATTCCTGCAATATCATAGTCCGTTCCGATACTACGAAAGGCTTTACAAATTGATTCATCGATTGATTTAGTGATCCTGCCTGTTATTTCATTTAAAATGTTCCATACCTTTTTCATATCTTTACCATACAATCTTAATTTGTCTCTAAAGTGTCTGTTTTGGTTGCGTTCTATGATTTTATGTGTTTTATTTCTTTGTTTGTTATAGTTTACTCTAGCGATTTTATTATCTGTATCCCTTATCCAAATTTCAAACAGCTCATCTCTTCTCTCACAAGCCCTAATAACCTGTTTATTGATCCACGGAGCTTTGTTTCGTACATAATTTAATTTACACATATATTTTGATTTATTATAGCAGTAACTTAATTTATTATTTATAAAGTTATTTATTTGTTTAGGACAATTCATCACTAAAGCTTCACTAAAATCGATTTCAGATATATATTCGTGTAGTTTATGATCCTATTCCTGTTTATGAGCCAAGTTTCAAGGTACCTTACATATAAGTTTCCTTTGCGAATTGTTTACTTACCTTGGTAGCTCACCTTTTTTGTTTCTGACCTATTGGGATCAGTTACGGCTATATGAGCTTTTTCAATTTTACCTTAAGGAGCAGATATTGCGACCGGTGCGTTAGATGAAGTAGAGTCAACCAGGCCATATTTCACGTGTATTTCTGCTTCATGGAGCAAGAACTCAGCTAGAACTTCCAGTTTAAATTTTTGTACATACCGAACCTGCTTTTCAGCGAGAAAGGCAAACTTTACCCACTTTTCTCTTAGGAGTTAATTTCAAAACGACTGAGTTAGCGAGCTCAGGAGAGACCAGGTACTCGTACTCGGGACGGTTAAGATGCCGTATCGTATTCACCGAATTTCTTACTTTACACGCAAGGTTATTAAGCTTACGCGCAAAATCGTGACTACTTAGTCTTGGAAGAGATCTGAGCTCTACCTGAGTTTCCATGACTATCGTTTCAGGGCGCGCAAACTGTTCTTTGAGGGCCTCCATGACTTCGGCAGAGAGTAAAAGGGTTGAAACCGACTCTAAAGCTCTTCCTTGTAGGGCTGATGAAATCCGCACCAGATTCTCTAGGTCGTCGAACTCACCCATTGTTCGTTCGTAGATTCTTCTGAAAGCGAGCCAATCTGCAGCGCGACCTGAGAAAGTTGGAAGCTTTAGACTACTTACGTTTCTTCGTTGAGCATGGGACAGACCGGCGATTGCCTGCGCCAAGCTATTAAAATCGTTATTTACATTGTGATTTGTGTGAAAAGTTTCAGCTTTATTGGTGTTACATAGTTTGTGGCGTATTCCTACAACTGTATGAGGTGTACCTAAAACACTGTTTCTCAAAGTCGTTGAATAGTGGGGTATGTGGTTTGTTGAAGTCGTTGGGTAGACAGAAGAATGTGCAACACTCACTTGCACCTTATCTGTGGGAAAAAGGTTTGAAGGTGCGACCGCGGTGCTTGACTGGATGCGAGACGTAGGTGCTAATTGCTCATGCAGAAAACGTGATGGACCACCACCACCCACTGGGAGCACCAGCGAGGACCCAGCATAAGGAGCACTCCCGCTAAAGTGGTGCGGTATGCTTGTTGGAGTCTGGCCAAGGGGGCGCCTGGGTAGTGTGGTACTTGATCCAAAAACCCAGCCTCCGTGGGGTTACTGTCAATAATCGGTAACGCCCCTAGCGTCGATTGGGGTAATGGTTGCTCACTTTCCGCTACCTGAGAACATAAAAGAGAGTTAACTACGTCTACGTTAATATTTTGGTCCAGCCACTGAACCACTCTGCGGCGAGTTCGGCTACTGGCGTGACTGCCACGTTCACTCCTATCTTCGAGTTCTGTTAGGTGAGCCGTATGCTCAGCGTCGACGGCCGAGCGCTCTGCAGCAATTTATCGCTCGACAGCCGCGGCGCACTCTAATGCTGCAGTGGCCGCAGCTCGCTCGATCGCGACCTCGGCTGAGGCAGCCTCTGTATCTGCCAGGCGGCGCGCATGCTCGTTCTCCAGACGGAGTCCGGGAGGACTTGCTACCCAGGGAAGAAGCCAACTGTGACTTATCCTTCTTGGATCGAAGGTTATAACCACATTCCATTGCAGATAAATTTGACAAAGACTAATAAACACTGATAAAGCACACAAAATCACTCAGAAAAAAAAAGGTATATATCACAAAAACATAGAACCACACATATAGAATAAACAAAAATATACACTGGTTAGGAAATAATAACATTTGGGCATTTAAATAACGTATTTATCCCACTTCTGACACCAAATAATAAAAATATACTGTTTCTAGACAGTTGCAAAAGTGAAATAAGTCAAAAATATAAAAAATACATCAAAACACATTAGCGGCCAGCTCGCTACCGTCACCAACAATTTTGTTTATAAGTACCTACTTATCTAAGTTTTCAAAACTTTAGAAATTTCATAATTTTTTTTTAAACTGCCATGACGAAACAAATAGGATTTTTTTATCATTATTTTTATCATAAAACTGAATCTAGATTTTACCAATCATTAGTTGTACCCTGTACCCATGACTTTTACAGATACAACTGGACCTGATCAAACGGAAATTTCAACATCTTTTTTGGCTTTCTTCCGTTCAAAATTATAAGCTTTGTTTGATTTCAGCTAGGCTTCACCGCTTGAAACTTTGAACTCACCTATTTTCTGTTTGAGTGAACCGATTGCAATATTTTTTTTTAAATATTGCACGAAAGCAACCCAAATACGTTATTGAAAACCCCGTTTGAGACGTTCAAGTAATTTGTGAGGTATTGGTGCGGCCGCCTAAAATTTCGCTAACCTTCTGTCCAAAAGAACCGTTTGCAAAGAAATAAAGCTTATAAGTCGCACAGAAAGAAGCCCGACGCGTCATTGAAAAACTCGTTTAAATCAGTTCAGTAGGTGAGTTCTTGGTTATGCAGCTTGAAACTTTGCGTATCTTCTATCAAAGTGAACCTATCGCAATTAAACTATGTATATTGCACAGGAGTAAGCCAAACGCGTTGTTGAAAGCCACGTTTGAATCGGCTCAAAAGTTTGTGAGTTATTCGCGCCTTCGCTTTGAACTTTGCGAAACTTCTATCTGAGTGAACCGTTTTCAACTAACCTAAGCTTATATGTTGCACGGAAGTACCTAATCCAAGCACGTCATGGGTGTCGGAATCACAAAATCTATCACATTAACTTACTGAAATTTCAACTAATACAATTATGATTATGTGGTGGTACGGAACCCTCAGTGCGCGAGTCCGACTCGCACTTGGCCAGTTTTTTGACCTGATATGAGTATGCCTACCCTGTTAGTGAGGTCAAAAGCAACATCTTTTGTTCTACGACTTTGCTTACAACGCAGATAAAAATTTCGACTTCCCATACAAATTGTTTTGGTCACTTACGTTACTTTGTATGGGAAGTCGAAATTTTTTGACCGTTATGAGCAAAGTCGTAGAACAAAAGTTGTTGCTATTGACCTTACTAACAACCAAGGATACTTATATCAGGTCCAAAAATAACTTTGTATATTCAATGTACAGAAACCGACCCGTAACAGTTTTATTGTAGGTGTAGATAATTTAAATTTTATAAATTTTGAAATTTTATTTGACTATTGTTGAAGATTTTTTTCAATTAAATTTAATATTTTTACTTATTAACGTAATGTATTTATATTTTCTATTGGACTCAGTACCTGTTTTAAGTATTATTTTTATATTTAAAACCGGAAAATGTTTGTTAGACTAAGATAACGCTATGCGTTTCAAATAATAATGGGACTGAGCCTAATATATTTGAAGCCGCAATCATGAAGTAGTACTTGAAACAAAGGTAGTGGCTTAGTAGGATCACTAAGGCTGAGCTTGTATGGGGTACCTTGCACCTAAACCTGCTGTGGTGAAACTTGGCAGGAGTCAAGTACATACCCATAGGTAACATATTAGAAGTGGTGCTCCGCAGCAGGACGCGACTGAGATGCACAGTGGGGCATAATATCGAAAATGTGTAGTTTTTTACTAGGTTGAAAATTGTATCTTTTGAACTGACAGAGGTAGATGGTTGAAAATTTCACAGAATATGTATTTTAAACAAATATATCACCTTAAGATAAAAATTAAAAATTTTAAAAAAAGGGGGGTTGCCATACAAGAAACGTATTTTTAATGTTTTCGCTCTATAGTTTCGTTTCTTGTATGGCGACCCCCCATAATTTTATAAAAATTTTAATTTTTATATTAAGGTGATATATTTGTTTTAAAAATACATATTCTGCGAAATTTTAAACCAGCCTATGTCGGTTCAACAGATACAATTTTCAACTTAGTAAAAAACTACACATTTTTGACATTATGCCCCACTGTGCATCTCAGTCGTGTCCTGCTGGGGAGCATTACTTCTAATATGTTACCTATGGGTATGTACTTGACTCCTGCCAAGTTTCGTCTCAACAGGTTGAGGTGCAAGGTTCGCCTTCTTAGTTATTCTACTAGCTGTCAAATTAACTTCACTCAAAATGATTTTATTTTAACACTTCCTGTGTTCGGATAAATCTACAAAGAAAGCGAATGCTTACTAGGTGGAAGTACACTCAGGGAAGGAAAAGGTTCGCCAGTTTTCAAATTGATTCGTTTAACGTCAAGTGCACATATTACCTTTTGAAACTGTGATAAAAATTGGACTAAGTATTACATAGAAAAGTATACTTTACTGTTAGAAAATAAAGTTCAAGATAATTAAGACCTTGCCCAAGAAGATTATATCATATAAAATTTTGGTTTGACTTCATATCTTTGGTTACGACGGTTAAAAAGCTATTGTCATTCTTAGTGTCTTTCACTTTATTATTGTAAAACTATAAATACGTTTTGTAATGAGATGTGATGCCATTAAATAAAATACAATACAATATAAAACTCTATAGTGTGTGAAATAGACAAAACCCTATTTGCACCAAACGTAACATTTAGTATTATAATTGTTAGAACAGATATCAAAATGGTGCATAGTAGTGCCATCTATTGTAAAATATTTGTACTACCTACTGACAGTTTAGGTGTGGCTCTTGTCAGTGCTTATAAAAAATATACGTTCAGTTCGTTCCCGGAAACCGACGTTTTATTAGGTTATGGGCAAATCTGCGTAATTTTGCTAGAAAATAACAGTTTATTGTGTGTATTTCGCGTTGTGAAGTTTAAGAAGATGGCATCGAATTTCGTGGCTAACGTGCCAAAGCTTAGAGGTCGCGAAAATTACGACGAGTGGGCTTTCGCGGTTGAGAATTTGCTGGTGCTGGAAGGCGCGAAGAAATTTCTAGAGGAAGAACCCGCCGATAAAGATACAGCAGGAGCAACAGCAGACGCAAAAGCACGAGCTAAGTTGATATTAACAATCGATACATCGTTATTTGTGCACATAAAGGAGACGAACACCACGAAGGAATTGTGGGTAAAATTGAAAAACTTATTCGACGATTCAGGATTTTCGAGGAGAATTTCGTTACTTTGTCATTTAATTTCAATCAGATTGGAAAACAGTGAGAATATGACGAATTATGTGACGCAAATGGTGGAAACTTCACAGCGATTGTCCGGCACAGGATTTAAAATTGACGACGAATGGGTTGGATCCTTGTTACTAGCTGGTTTACCAGAACGGTTTATGCCAATGATTATGGCAATTGAGCATTCCGGCATAAGCATAACCGCCGATGCAATAAAATCCAAGTTACTCGACATGGAATCGGCAGAGGAAAACTCGGAAGGCAGTTCAGCATTACTTGCAAAAAATTGGCAGAAATATAAAACCGGTAAGAACAACACTAGTAGAATTGGCGGTACGTCAAACTCCAATACGTCAAACTCAAGTGTCAAAACGAAAAATATAACCTGTTATCGGTGCAAGCAAACAGGCCATTATCGTAATCAATGTCCACTTTTGAACGAGAAATCGGAGAAGAAAAAGCAGTATAACGCTTTTAGCGTTGTTTTTCTTAGTTCAGCAAAAGTGACTGGTGTATTGATTCCGGAGCCAGTATGCACATGACGGCGAACGAAAATTGGTTGCAAAATCCAGTTTATTCACCGACTCTACCAGAGATTATCGTGGCTAACAAGATGAAAGTACCAGTATTATGGTTCCGGCGACGTGGAAATTACAACAAATTACGGTTATGAAATAACAGTAAAGAAAGTGTTGTGCGTGCCGAGTCTGATGACTAACCTCTTATCAGTCAGTGAGTTGATAAAAAATCAAAACAGTGTCGAGTTTGAACCAAACAGATGTCTAATAAGAAACAAACAAGGCGATTTGGTGGCGGAAGGACAACTTGTTGATGGTGTGTACAAGTTAACCTTGCAAACACAGAACTGTTTACTGACTTCTTCTATGGTAGATGGAGAAACATGGCACAGGCGTCTTGGTCATATAAATAGCAACGACATGAATAAAATGAAGAATGGTTTAGTGGAAGGAATGGATTACCCAGATACATTTGTGACAAGTAAGTCAAAATGTGAGATTTGTTGTGAAGGCAAACAGTCTCGTTTACCTTTCTCAACGGGCACACGAGCTACAGAGACACTTCAGTTAGTTCACTCAGATATTTGCGGCCCAATGGAGTGTAAATCAATTGGTGGTGCGAGATACTTTCTACTATTTATTGATGACTTCAGCAGAATGACCTTCATCTATTTTTTAAAGAAAAAAAGTGAGGTGCTGAGCTACTTCAAGGAATTTAAATCAATAGTAGAAAACTAGCAAGGCAAGAAAATCAAAATCTTGAGAACTGACTATGGATGTGAGTACTGCAGCAATGATTTTGATGATTTTCTGAAAAAAGCAGGCATCATACACCAAAAGACAAACCCCTATACGCCAGAGCAGAACGGACTCAGTGAGAGGTCAAACCGAACCATTGTGGAGAGAGCGAGATGCTTACTTTTCGAAGCAGATATGGAGAAGCGGTTTTGGGCAGAAGCTGCCAACACCGCTGTTTATTTAAAAAACAGATCCGTAGCTTCAGGACTAGAAAAGACTCCTTATGAAGTTTGGACCGGGAATAAACCAAATCTACAGTATAACCGTATATTTGGGAGTCCAGTTATGGCACAAGTGCCAAAAGAGAAGAAAATGAAGTGGGACAAGAAATCAAAGAAGCACATTCTGGTCGGTTTTTGTGAGAATGTTAAAGGATACCGAATTTATGATCCTGTGAAGAATATTGTCACTACTAGTAGAGATGTCGTGGTGATGGAACAACCTGAAAAAGAAATTCAAGTTCCTGTAGAAAACACAGATTCAGTGGGGGATGTTATGGAGGAATCTGTGGTAAAATTAGAAGTTTTTGATCAATCCAGTGGAACAAAATATCTTCTTGAAAATGAAGAAAGCCTAAAATCAGAAGAAGAAGAAAAGGAAGCTTGGTGTTCCGATTTCCTGAAAGAAATAAGAGAAAGAGAGGCAGCTGAAGAGAATCCTGACGAGGTAGCTAGAGAGACAGCAGTAGAGGAACCCGTGGAGACAGCTGAGAGGAATCCTGTAACAGAAAAAGGAGAAAATAAACAGAAAAGACTGAGAAAGAAACCAGAAAGGTATGGCTTTATGAATATGATGTGTACTACTTCCGTAGGAGACGATGACATGACATATGCAGAGGCTATCAGCGGTCCTGAGAAGCAGCAGTGATTGCAGGCGATGGGAGAAGAGCTGCAGTCATTCAATGACAACCAGGTTTGGGAGGTTGTTGATGCTAAATGTAAGTGGGTGTTAAAGAAAAAGTATGACTGTGACAATAAAGTGAGATATCGTGCTAGATTAGTAGCGAAAGGTTTTACGCAGAAAGCTGGTGTGGACTATCAGGAGACCTTTTCTCCAGTCATTAGGCATTCAACTTTGCGTTTTTTGCGCCTTGAGTGTACAGCTCGGTATGGACATTACTCACCTTGACGTCACAACAGCTTTTCTTAACGGATACCTAAAAGAAGACATTTTCATGTGTTTGCCTGAAGGTTTTTCAGTTGGTGATTCCAGAAAGGTTTGAAGTAAAAAAAAGCTGTTTATGGCTTAAAGCAATCTGCACTTGCTTGGTATCAACGTGTCAATGATACTTTATGTGAATTAGGCTATTCTAGAAGTAAATTAGAGCCTTGCGTTTATACCAAGAATTGTGATAATAATAAGAAAACAATTGTTGGTGTCTACGTTGATGATTTCCTGATTTTTTCAAATGATGAAAATGAATCTAAATTGTTAATAAATTCTTTGAGTAAAAAGTTTAAAATCAAGAATCTTGGTCATGTTAAAAATTATTTAGGCATGAGAATAAATATGGATAAATAGGCAAATGTACTTACTATAGATCAGCAGCATTATATTGAGCAGTTGTTAAAGAAGTTTGATATGTCTGATTGTAGTACAGCTGAGACTCCTATAGAGTGTAAATTAAATGTTGATAAATCTGATGTGTGTGAGGATAAATTGCCTTATCAAAGGTTAATAGGCAGCTTAATGTATTTGGCCGTATTGACTCGACCAGATATTGCTTATTCAGTGAGTTATCTCAGTCAATTTAATAATTGTTATTCACATACTCATTGGATTTATGTGAAGCGTGTTCTGAAATATTTGTCTAAAACAAAAGATTATTGTTTGAGATATTCCAAAGAAAAAGCAGAGCTAGAAGGATTTGTAGATGCTGATTGGGCGAGTGACGCCATTGATAGAAGGTCTTACACAGGCTTTTGCTTTGAGAAGTCTGGATCTGCTATTTCTTGGGAAAGCAAAAAACAGAGAACTGTAGCTTTGAGTAGTTGTGAAGCAGAGTATATGGCTTTATCGGAGGCTTGTAGAGAAGCCGTCTACTTAAGAAACTTAGAAGGAGAAATTACTGGCTGTTGTAATAAAATTGTAATTTTCAATGACAGTCAGAGCGCATTGAAGCTGGCAAATAATAATCAATCACACAAGCGTTCTAAGCATATAGATGTGCGGTATAATTTTATAAGCGAGTCTATAAATAATGATGTAGTTGAAACAAAGTATTTGCCAACAGCAGACATGCCCGCTGACTTACTAACTAAGGGTTTAGTTGGGGTAAAGCATTATAAATTCATGAAAACACTTGGAATTGTCAAAAAGTAAATTTATTGTTGTTTTTTATACATGCTTGTTATTTTGATATAGTGGGGATGTTAGAACAGATATCAAAATGATGCATAGTAGTGCCATCTATTGTAAAATATTTGTACTACCTACTGACAGTTTAGGTGTGGCTCTTGTCAGTGCTTATAAAAAATATACGTTCAGTTCGTTCCCGGAAACCGACGTTTTATTAATAATAATCTAAGATTTCTTTAAATATGGGCAGTACTGTTTCTTAGACTAAGATGTTGGTATGATTGATTTTGGCACTGGTGCGAGCGTAAATCAATCTTAAGGTGGCGAACCTATTTCTTCCCCGAGTGTACAAACGCAATAATTTAAATGCGTATAGAGGTCGCAAATTTCACAACATCAGGCAGAACCACGGTAGCCTAGTTGGTAAAGTGTCTCCAGTACTGGCAGAGAAGATTCAGGTTCTAATTCTGGCTGTGGTTTTGAAAATTTTCGGTTTTCTACTTTGTAACTTATCTCAGTTTAGATTTAGTTTTGCACATACAATGAAAACCACTATAAAGTTAGCTACAAACCACTGTTATTCTCATTTGAAACGCATAGTACACTTATACCTGAGAAACGAAGGCAGTATCATAAAAGATAAGCATTGATTTTTATAAGTTTTTACCTGGTAGTAGGAGATCCAACAAGTCGTACCTTGCACAAAACCTGCTGGGATGAAACTTGGCAAAATTCAAGTAAACACTTATAGGTAATATATAAGAAGAGGTGCTCCCCGGCAGGACGCGACAGAGACGCACAGTGGGGCATAATGTCGAAAATGTGTCGTGTTTTACTAGGTCGGTAGTTGTATCTTTTGAACCGAAACAGGTAGCTGATTGAATATTTTACAGGATATGTGTTTCTAAGACTATCTAATAATAATTTAAAAAAAAAGTAAGGGGGTCGCCAAACAAGAAACGTATTTTGTTTGGTTTTGCTCTGTCGTCAGATCGGTTATTAATTCGAGCGTTAAACATGGTATGAAATAAAGTTCATTAATTGTTTATTCTTTGTCCGAGCTAAAATTCCAATAAAATGACATGTCCTGACTGACTGATTGACTGACGTCGACCCGTAACCGCTTTAGCTACACATTTGAAATTGTGCGTGCTAATTTAATGTATACCACAAACACCATATCAGAAAGGATTCAAAAGGAATCAGCTACTTATTTCAGTTCAAAAGATACAACTACCGACCTAGTAAAACACGACACATTTTCAAAATTATGCCCCACTGTGCGTCTCTGTCGCGTCCTGCCGGGGAGCACCACTTCTTATATGTTACCTATAAGTGTTTACTTGAATTGTGCCAAGTTTCATCCCAGCAGGTACCCCATACAAGCTTGGCCTTAGATCTCCTACTATGATTGCTGCGAATCGCAAGAGCAGTGTAATGTTTTACCTGTGTGTAAATGTATGTAAGTAATTATGTATGTATATCAGGCTCTTTGTTCCCTCAGAACTGTTAAATGGATGAACCAATTTTGATGAGTTTATACATCTTTAAATTCCTCTTAATAGCGCGAGTGAAACAGTGTATTTAAATAATGAGAAATAATAATTGATATTTGGGAGGTAGGAAGGAAGAGAGATTAAGCACTGGCCTAACACATAGGCTTTAATTTATCCCGGAAAAATGTATGCTTTCTGTTGAAGACACTAGGATGATTCAAAGACGCTATACAGGGTGTTAGGGACAGCTTTCCGAATACTGAAGGGCATGATCAGTCAACGACACTGAACAACTTTCGGTGAACAAAACTTTCAGGAAACGAAAAAAAAAATCGGCTTCTCCATACAAACTGCCCGATCAAGTTAACAATTTTGTATGGAGACACGAATTTTTTTTTCGTTTCCTAAAAGATTTGTTCACTAAAAGTTGTTCTGTGTCGTTGACTGATCATGCCCCTTCAGTATTCGGAAGGCTGTCCTTAACACCCTGTATAACGCTAGCGAAGCCGCGGGTAAAAGCTATATCTGGTAAAATTCTAGTTAGTCAAATTCTATAGATCCCATCTTGTATGCTCTTTTCTGTTACGCAGTCGGGTTTTTGTTTAAAAAAGAAATATTTTCCAGTTACAAAATACTTTGGTATTGTGGCCAATTCGTACGAGTCATCAGAGTAACATCTTATGAATTTGAGGCTGTCTTCGTTGAACACACCTCCGTCTTATAGAGTAGTGGATACTTATTCAAGCTGTTGGAACCTTATAATCTAAACCATATCGTATTAACCTAGTTTTGGATTCCAATCAAAACTGTACTACTTTATTAAAAAATAAAGGTGAATGTCAATATTTGTAATAGCAGCACTCTCATGCCGTTTCGTTTATGACGATAGTAGATAAGTTAGTAAACGATGTTCGTCAAACACCTCAGTCTACCAACAACTAATATGTAGTTGTTGGTAGGCTGAGGTGTTTGACAAACATCGTTTACTGAAGTCAAAGTTGTATACAAATTAGCAAAAGTAGCTTGTATGGCATCAACTGCAACTTCATGGAAACCGGTATAATAATAGTTCTATGACGACGGCACCACGAGCGCTGTTTAAAATTTTAGATTATGTGTGTGTTACTTTACTTTTTGTTACATATTTATTTTTTATCATATTAATTAAATGTATTAATTATTGCAATTCTTTTTATTTAATATAATATTCGTAGTTGGAGACGTAAAAATTCAGAAGTCAATATAAAGAGCATCGAACATATTTGTATGGGGACTGGCATACTTCCTTATGGGCCTAAAGGGGGTAAACATGGGTTGTTACCTACATATTCTTTGGCGGCATCAAACAGGGCAATACCTACCTGCCTACCTACTTCGACAAAAATATTATTTTAAGTTGACTATAAACAAAAGGCCGCTGCCCATCCTCCGGTTTATAATCCCTTTGGCGCCTCTTACGACACCCACGGGTAGAGATGGGTTGGTACTATTCTTTGAAAGGCTTATATTACATCAATATCATAGACTCAATTAAATTTAAAAACTACTACAAACATCAACATTTTGATGTAGATAGGATCCCATCAAAAACATAAATGTAAAAATGTAGGCCAAGTTCTTGTACATAAAAAGGAGTTGAAATCTAAGCTACAGCCGAATTAATAATAATCAGAACCGATATTAATCATTCCAACTTGGCGGGTTTTCATCACACCAATACTTCTGAAAAGAGAAAATCTTGCGGAGGTAAGTTTCAGAGTTGGACTTTTTTCCTTCATTAAAATTTCAAAACCCGCCAAGTTCGAGTGATTAATATCGGTTCTGATTATTATTAACTTGGCTGTAGTTTAGATTTCAACTTTTTTTTATGTACAAGAACTTGGCCTACATTTTTACATTTATGTGTTTGGTGGGATTTCATTTCTTTTTGCTCAGTTTGCTTTATAGTACCTATCGCAACGTTGTTCATATTATATTATTATTATTAAAATGAAGTGTGTCTGGTCCACCAGATGTAATAATAGCTTTATGTAACAGGTAACAATTTAAACATTTATTTTAAACTGCAATACGATACGGTGCACGACATCTTGGGATGAATGTGGCATGGGTTCTTCACCCACCAAAAGTTGGATTATCTCCATATTATTCGAGGTTCAATTCGAATCGGTAATTATAAATGATATCTAAAATGTACGAGAAATTTGATAGTGGCCCCACCTGTGTTACCGGGGTAGCCTAGCCAAATAACACGTAAACGACACACAACATAAGCCCGAAGGCATATAAATAGTTATTGAAATGGGAGTTTTAGCCAGTATCAAAGCGCTAAACTGTTACCGCCTTCACCGCGTGGAGGTACTCCCAGCTTATGTTGATCACCAAACCAATATTTTAAGATAGATATGTTTTATAAAATCTGAATGTTCGTTCATAGTTTCTTTAAAACATAGTTAGGTACTTGTTTTCATGCATGACTAATTCTGACCTTCTAGAAGCACTACTTTTTTAAATATTTAGTAAATTATTTTTAGTCTGACTCGCACTTGACCATTTTCTATTTTCTAAAGTTTTCCTTTACTTTTGTGCTAACGACTACCCCGATGCCAAATTTCAGATTTGTATGTCTTAGAGAAGTATGACCAACATTTTTATACATAATAGAACTTACCAAGTGAAGTTCGATTCCAATTATGTGAGCAGCTTCATTCGACGCGATTTAATTTTAACATGTTGTAGCCTAGCACGGATTTTTAGATTTATTTAAAAGGTAAATTAAATATGTAACGATTTTTAAAGAAAAAAGTATCTTTTTGACTTAATACTAGTTCCAAGATGGCAGCACTTGTATCCGGTACCCCCACTACCCCCACTCTCGGCTGTGTTCGCGGCGAACGGGTAGTTCGCTCGGATCGTCATTTAGTTGGTAGTATCTACATTTTATATTGGTTTTTATAGGGTAGGGTATTATTATAGAGTCATGACTTATAAAGTCTCGTTTTAGGGGGGGTGTGTATAAATCGCGTCGAATGAAGCTGCTCACATAATTGGAATCAAACTTCACTTGGTAAGTTCGTTTGATTTTCAATTATGTTTCGCAGCTTCATTCTTTGCGATTTAATTTTAACATGTTGTAAGATGTTCAGAGATATCAAATATAAAATGTACAATCATAGAGTAATATAATACTGGGCGTTACAATGAAAGTACAAGGTAAGTAAAAATAAAGTTATTAGGAGAAAAATTATTCTACAAAATTGTAAAATAACAATTTTATAGTAGGCACTACCTTAACAATAGAAAAAAATAATTAAATTATGCTTTGTTTTACAGGTTGGCAGATGAAAGTATGGAACGTGCAAAATCATCATTAATAATTTATTTATTATAAAACCTAGCAAAAGTAGCAGAGGATTGGCTCCAACCTGCAGTATTTCGAATAACATCGATATTGACACCAAGTCTGCTTGCTGCAGACGTAGATGCATGGCGTGTGTTGTGGGCACTGAAGATGGAAACATCAACACCACTTTGTCTTTAATCCATTTGCTCAATCTTTGAGATGATACTTTCTTATAAGGTTTCTTGTAATTTAAAAATAAATAATCATTATTGATTCCACGAAGAGTTTTAGTCTTATTTATGTAATCCATTAAACACCTAGCTGGACATATACTTGGATTCTTATTATATTATAGTAGGGTAATTTTAAGATTGGTTGGAATGAATTTGGTTTAGATGTTTTTATAATATCAGGAATTTTTATAGTAATTAGGTTAGGATTTTGTATGTAAATATTAGATATTTTAATTAACGATAGTGTTTGTACGCGTTGAGCAGTTACTAGGGCCAATAAGGTTACAGTCTTTTTTGAAAGAGTTTCCAGATTTATGTTTGGTTGAGTAGGTCTCGATCTGCAAACTCCTTTCATAAACTTTTTTACTCTATAATCATCTTGAATATGTGGAAATAAAAAGGGTTAAGCAGATTTGTACGAGTTTATTGTCCCATACTTGGCATCTTTATCAAATACTTTGGTCAAAAAATCCAAAATTATAGGTACAGATGCATTATGATAATCATGCCCATTTTTGGTAGAAAACTCTACCCAAGGTTTTATACAACTATCATACTGTCTGTAAGTATTATCGGAAAGTGAATTTACCATGATATCTACTGTACGATTTGATAAAGACATATTCAAATACGTTTTCTTGACAATTTCGCGGCTACCAAGGGGAAAGACTTGTGTAGGTTGTGCGATGACCTAAAAGGAGACGTCAGTAAGTTAATGTCTGGTTTAAAGTATATACAAGGTGAACAAATCAATTTTTTGAATAATGGGTACCATGGCTGCGAGGGCCAGTATGGTACAACGACGACTCACTGTTTTATCTGTTATTATTTTTCTTAACATTTTTAAAACTAAAATAAATGGAGGGAATGCGTAAAAGCATATGTCTTTCCAAGATACCGTAAAGGCATCAACTGTCCAGGAATCTGGATCATTTTTCCACGTTACATATTTTCCACATTTGGCATTACATCGACTGGCGAATAAATCTACATCGAAATCGCCAACTAAATCTTGAACTGATTAAATGCATAATCTGCTAATTCCCATTCGGGGTCTTGAAAGGTTTTGCGAGATAATCGATCCGCTTCAACATGATCTTTTGAGTTTATGTACATACGATGCAAATATGTATAAGTTACGAGATTCGCACCACTGCCAAATTTCTTTGGTTATCTTATTTAAATGAGGGTACTGTATGCTTCCCATACGGTTAATGCAGCAAATAGCTGTTGTATTATCTATTCTTAGTATAATATCCCGATTAAAAAAGTCTTTTGCAAATACTTTCAATGCCAAAAAAGCAGCTTTTAATTCTAATTGATTGACACGTAACTTTGATTCATCTTTTTTCCAATAGCCGTTTGCTTCATTATTGTTACAAAAAGCTCCCCAGCCTGTCAGGGATGAATCTGAATAGATTTCATAATCAAAATTATTGAATCTAAAAGGTGAACTAGCACTATCTATGTGTGACAACCACCGTTTTAAATCAGGTAGGTAGATATTTTGTTCATAACTTGGGTTATTCAATAAACATACGTATTTGTGATATTCAAACTGTTTAGTGTATAACCACGAGTATTGCACTGCTGGGCACGCTGAAATCAAAAGACCGATTAATCTAGCAAAATCACGAAGCTTGCATTGTCGTGTGTGCAAATATTTTGTTACTTTTTCCTTTATTTTAGTTTTCTTTACGTCGGGTAGTTTAAGAACATATTATCTGAATCGTAAACAAATCTTAAAAATCTACATTGTTGTTTTGGAATCAATGAACTTTTCTCAGTGTTAATTATGAAACCAAGTGATTTAAGCGTGTCGAGAGTGTGATTTACGTTATCTTTACATTCGTCAAAGGTTTGTCCATAGCATAATATGTCATCTAAATAAATTACCGACATAAAGTACCTCCCCTCCTCTATACCTCCTCGGATATTGGTTCAGTTCGGACGTGTGTTCTAATAAATTCTGTATAGTACCTACCGGGTCTTAAATAAATAAACAGGTGTAAGGTGTAGCGAGTGCAATAATTAGACACCTAGAATCTGCGCAAGTGAGAAAGTCATCAAATAAAGTTTCCGTGTAACATAACTAGTGTGAATAATTTGTGCCATTCAATTACCTACCTACAAAACCGTACACGGTAGTTTTCAATATAAAAAAAATGTCGATGAAGCGTACTCCACCACCAAAATTGAAAAACAAACCGAATAAAGGGGCATTATCCTCAAAGGACAACGATATACCAGGTTTTACAGTCGAGAAAAAAATTGTATTTACTCCAAAAACAAATGTAGAAGATGATGATCCGGATTTCGTCACTCAACGCACCCCGAGTAACAATAAACTATTCGAGATTTTAAACGAGATTAAGACCAGCCAGAACATCAAATTTTCAAAATTAGAAGCTGATATTGCAGAAGTCATGACACAAAATTCATCCATGCAATCATCTCTAAACTTTCTAAGCTCACAGTATGATGCTTTGTTGGTTAGACTAACAGCAGTTGAGAATGATAATAAAGCATATAAAACACAAATCAAAAGCTTAGAAACTCATATGTAACGCAGATCAAGACTCTAGAGAAAAAAATTGACAGCTTTGAACGTAGTACTAAAAGTGCCACTATTGAAATAAGAAACATTCCAACCAGTCAACTCGAGTACAAAATTTTGCTTCGCAAACATGTTCTGGCTTTAGGCACCACCGTCAGTTAGCCGATGCAGGAAAGTGACATAAGAAATATTTTTCGTGTAAAAACGACGTCTGAAAAAACTGGGCCGATCATAGTGGAGTTTACGTCAACTTCTCTCAAGGAAAATCTCGTTAAATCTGCAGCCCAGTTCAACAAAAATAAAGATAAGCAACACAAGCTTAATACATCTCACCTTCTCACCTGGATTCATCGTCGGTAGCTCGGGCTAGCAACACGTTGTACATCGCTCTAGCTAGGTTTGTGTAATTTACCCGCAAGTATGACCAACCCAGTTAAATGTGATGTGTGTAATAAAAATATTATCAAATCTAAACCTGGTGTAGAGTGCAGTCGCTGTGAAAAACTAGTGCATCTTAATACTGTCTGTGCTTGTCTTACGAACAAACAACTCACAGCGTTGCGAGCTGCGGAAAATTTGGAGTGGACCTGCCAAGAATGTAGAGAAAATTCACCCAGACGGCGATCTATTATTGTGCCTGATGAAGATGAGGATGAAGATCCGAAAGCTAGCAAATTTCTTCGAGGAGGTAACATCCAGTTGGACGTAAAGCAACTCCTGAGCGATATAACAAAGGAGATGGAAAAAACAATCAGGAGGGAGCTCAAAGACATTCACTTGTCACTCGAAGCTAATTCAGACCTAGTTCAAAACGCTATAGACACGGTTAACGAGATGAAGGCGACGATTACACAACTAAAAAAGAAGAATATAGAACTATCTAATAAAAATAATCACCTTGAAACAAGGGTAGGCGCTCTTGAACAGCGGATTCAAATATATGAACAACAGCAACTGTCAAAGTGTGTGGAGGTCTATCATTTGCCAGTCACTGAAAATGAGAAGCCCGCTGAAATTGCGCAATCACTTGCTCAGATACTTCACCAACAATCTGAAGACATACTAGAGGCGAAACGTTGCTCAGGAAGTAAAGATCACCCTGGCCCAATACAGGTATTGCTGAAATCGGAGGCTATCCAGGAGAAATGGGTAGAGAAGTTTAAACAAACTCAGAAGGCTCAAAACTCTATTAAAGCATCAGATATTTCTTCACAAGCTTGTAAAAGTAACACCAATCAAAACATCGTTCTCCGTGAGGCCCTTACAACTTACAATAAACAACTTCTATGGCATACAAAACAAGAGTTAAAGGACACCTTCAAATATATTTGGATTAAAAAAGGTGTTCTACGTGTACGAAAAGAAGGACAGAATGAAAAGGCAATCATCATTCGGTCGATCGACGACGTAAACATCTTAAAAAACCAGCATTAGACAATTTTATATTTATCTGTCTGGTTTTAAAGGTATTCGTTCTCAATTTTGCACTTAGTTTGCCTTTTTAATACCTTTTTTCTGAATCAGTTTGAATACCTACCTACCTACTTATTTTCTATCATGAATTTTGATTACCAAGATATTACCGAAATTATAGACAGTACTAACCTAAAATCTTTTGTTGAATGCATTCCAAATAAAATAAATCTTCTATGCTTCCATATAAATATTCGGTCAATAATTAAAAACTTTTCTGCACTTGAACAATGTGTAACGTCTATAAATAGAATAGTAGACGTAATTGTTGTTACTGAAGCCAATATTTCTACCTCCTTGAGTAGTATCTACCAACTGGATGGCTATAATATGCACGTAAATCTGCGTAAAGGTCGAAAGGGAGGAGGTATAATAATGTATGTTCACAAGAAACATAAACTCACTCATATTATTAAGAAAACACTACACTTTGAATCCTTGATCGGACAAATAACAACTAACTTAGGATATACTGCAGATTTGCTTGCTGTTTATCGGCCTCCCAGAACCAGCAAACATCTATTTATAAGTGAATTGGATACCCTCCTGCACAATTTACATACACCACACGACGTTTTTCTGTTTGGTGACATGAACATAGATTTAAGATCGAACTGCCCGGTAAAGCATAAGTACAACACTATGCTGTACAACCACGGTCTGGTGAGCGGGATATCGCAATATACGAGAGTTGAAATTATCGTAAATAAAATATCAAAAACATGTCTCGATCATTTTTATGCGCGATCCCGCTCTCAGGACGTGTTCGCAGCAGCACTTGGGACTAAACTGTCCGACCACCGCGCTGTGACTTTTGCTTGTACTGGAGGTTCACAGAGCGGCCATACACAGGATGCTCCAAAATATAAGACGATATACGATAATGTGAGACTTGCATCTATTTTACAAGATATTGATTGGAAACCGACTTATAGTTATATTTGCCCTCTTAAAATATATGACATAATATTACAAAACATTAAAACTAGTTATCTACATTCGGAAATTAAAATCAAAGAAAAAAGAAATGTAAAGGTTATTAAAAATTATTGGATGAATAATAAAATTTTAAAAGCTTGTGCATATAGGGACAGTTTATTCATAGATTGGCTTAAAGATGTCAATAATAAAATTTTAAAACAAAAATATAATAAAGCAAGAAATCATGCCAATAAAACTATTTACAAATCAAAGAATAATAAAATTAAGGCCAATATTTTTAAAAATGTAAATAATCCGCGCGGTTTGTGGGAGATTTTAAATAGGATCACAGGTAGAATGAAAAAATCTCTTGATGAAATTATCTTAGGAGCCCTCGAAAACAACATTACATGTGCACGTGATATAAGTAAAAACTTTGCGCATACGTTTCGTAACAGTGTTAAAACCATTATCCCAAACTGCAATAGGAGAATTCTCAATCCATCGCAATATAGACATTCTGCGAATGTGACTATACGCTTCCAAAAAGCCACTTCGGAATCAGTCAGCAAAATTATTCGGACCCTAAATAGTGAGAAAGCTCCTGGAGTTGATAAAATTAGAACAAAAGATCTAAAAACTATGTGTAATGATATAGCACCGGTTATTGCAAATCTTATTAATACGTCTATAGAGAGCGCTCAATACCCAGCAGACCTTAAAACTGGAATAGTTTGACCGATTTATAAGAACGGAAGTCATAAGGCATACGAAAACTATCGTCCGATAACTATACTACCAGCCATCGATAAAATTATAGAAAAGTATATAAGCCGACAAATACTGGACTTCTACTCTGCAAATAATATTATTACTCATAAGCAATTCGGGTTTCAACCTCAGAAAAATACAACGCAGCTATTAACTAAGTTTACTGATATTATTTATGGGCACCTCAATGACAAAAAACAGGTTTTAGTGGTTTTCGTGGACTATAGCAAGGCCTTTGACACACTGAGGCATGATGTTTTATTAGATAAGCTGGACGATTGTGGAATCAGGGGACCGCTCCATAAGTGGTGTGAAAATTATCTTTGCGACAGATATTTCCGGGTTATGGTCGGGAATGAGCTAAGTGACCCTGTTCCTGTTACTGAAGGTACAGCTCAAGGCTCCGTCCTAGGACCTCTTCACTATATTACGTATGTCAATGATGCTGTAAATCTCATAAAATCATGTGAAGTCTTTCAATTTGCGGATGATACTTGTATCCTTTCAGCTGATCATGATATTGAGAAAGCCCTGTCCAAGCTTCAACAAGACTTCACGCTCCTAATTGAGTGGTCCCATGATGCCGGCTTAGTATTAAACACTACTAAAACTAAGCTCATGCACATCAGCTCTAGCCAGAACAGAGAACAGTATCCGCTACGCCTCATTGCCCATGATCATGCATGTCTACATTCTAATCGCCTTAGTTGTAATTGTGAGCCTGTGGAGTTAGTCAGCACTCAACGATATCTCGGACTCATAATAGATGATAGGCTCAAATGGACTGACCACATTAATTCCGTTTGTGATAAGTTAAGAGCTTTGCTAGCCAAATTCACCCTTATCAAATACAAAATACCCTTTCCAATATTGTTATTATTATACAATTCACTAGGTGAATCTATCATCTCTTACGGGCTAAGTAGCTACGGAAGAACGAGCAAAACTCACCTGGATTGTATTTATAATTTACAGATTCGTATTCTTAAGTGCATTGTACCTAAAAATGTGAAATGTAAACACAAGAGTAATTACCACGATTTATTTAGTTACTGCAAGGTAATACCTATTCATGACAAAGTCAAATACTTTATTCTTACGGAAAATTATTTTAATGATGGACTACAGGAAAAGGTACATTACACTAAAAACATGCGCAGTGTGTCAAAGGGGTTGTTAGTCACACCTAGGTATAATAACCTATATGGGAAAAACAGACTTCATTATCTTGTCCCGAAACTTATAAATGACTTGCCCTTTGAGTTAAAAAACGAAATAAATATAAAAAATATAAAACATAAGCTTAAACAATATTTCCTTAACAGCATTTAAGGATCTCAAAAACATTCGCTTAATGTTATTACGTTCGTTGGATTGGAGCACCCTGTGTGTACGCAATGCCTCGAACCGGTTTGCTGCGTCGAGCTGGTCTAGAGGTATTCATACCTGTTGTTACCAGTGCGAATAGTTTGGATAGCACAACATTGTATGTATTATAACTTTGCAACATTATTAGGCATTTGCTAACTAGCGCTCCCGAGGATGTTTTCTGGGCGCACGGAAAAACCATACCTGGTTTTTGTTGCGCTTATGTTTGTTTTTATTGTTGGTTTTTGTGTATGTATTTTTAAATAAAAAAAAAAAAAAAAAAACTGAACGGACCCCCAAAGCCCGTTTACATCTCAGATTGTTTAACTACCAGAGCCAGACGGCTACTTTTTCAAGCAAGAGAGTTGGCAAAAACCCAAAATTACGAAGGATGTTGGACGTCTTATGGGGAAATTTTTATACGAAAATCTAAACAAATGCCGGCAATTCGCATCGACTGTGAAGAAGACCTAAACAATTTGGTTAATATTTGACTAGTATTAATCTACCATCATAACTCATATCTTACCTTATGTTTAAATTCCATCGATAAAACCTACTCGTTCACTAGAATGTTTTACGTAATTACCCACATGTCTTATTACGTGTTTATTCTTTGCAACCGCTATAACATTACACACGCATATCAAACGCACACTAACACTACATGTCACAACAAACCTACAACCCGGAGTACATGCATAAACAAACGCCCTATCTTCATGCTGTTCGTAGAGAGACTACTCGTATACTCGTACCTACAATGTTTATACCTTTATCCGCTCGACTCGCTTGCAGCTGACTTACTCCTTGCAATCGATTACATTCGATGACTTGAATAATATTCATAATCTGGATAATTTTGAACTGACTGACTTACAGATCTGTGAACCAGAGCACTGTAAAAATCTTATATCAATTCCTGCGTCATACTTAAAAATATTGCAACATAATATAAGAAGTCTAAATAAAAATTACAATGGTTTAAGCGTTCTGCTTGCTAGGCTTGATCTCGTTTGTGACGTCATTATTTTGTCGGAATGTTGGCTCTCATGTGTAAGTAAGCTACCGATGAAACGGGGTTATTCTAGCTTTTGCACTTCGGATAATTACAATCAAAATGATGGAGTTGTAATTTTAATTAATGACGATTTGAAATATGTTGTGGAGGAACCGAATATTTTGGATGCTAACTGTCTGGTGATTAAAATTAATAACGAAACTGCTATTATTGCTATCTATCGGCCACCGAGCTTTCTTAGCTTAGATAATTTTTTTCAGTCACTGCAAAATCTTTTAGGTCAGCTTTCCTCCTTTAGGAACATATTATTGGTTGGAGACATAAATATTAATATTTTACAGTTGAACCAAACAGTATCAAGTTATCTTGATATTCTTGCTTTTTTTGGAGTGATTCCCGCTTACTATGTACCTACCAGAGGAGACAGCTGTTTAGACCATGTTTGTTTAAAAACAAATTTACCTTCGCTAACTTTTATTTTAAATACAGTTACAACTGATCATAGCCCAGTTCTGTTCTGCCTTAAAACTCAAATAAAAAAATATTACACAATACATAAATACTACAAAAAAATTAACTTTGAACACTTATATGAAGACTGTAAAAATATAAATTTTACCCCCATTTATCAAGCTAAAAATTCTGAAAATTCACTTTATTTATTTTTATGTTACATCCAAAGTATAATAATAAAAAATACATTGACTATTAGAATACCCCGAAATAAAGTAACTATAAAGCCATGGATTACCACCGGTTTATTAAAATGTATCAGAAATAGAGATCGTATGCACTACAAACTCAGACAAAATCCTGAAAATGAAATTCTTAAAATTACATACAAGCGTTATAGAAATTTTTGCAACGATATATTAAAAAAATGTAAGAGACAGTATGAAAAGAATAAATTGAATGAGGCAGGTAAAAATAATAAAAAAATCTGGAAAACTATAAAGATATTAATAATTTAAATAAGCCTAAAGAATTTGCAACAGATCTTTTAAAGGTGAATATTACACCTGAAGAATCGCTAAACTCAGTGAATAGATTCTTTTCAACAATTTGTTCAGAAATTCAAAATTTCTACAAGTGTACATTCTATCCCGGCTAACCAAATTAACACCGCGGTAGTGAGAGATTCATTTGTCTTGTTAGATACGAGTGTAGAAGAGGTAGAAAAACTTATCTGTAGTTTTAAGTCGGATTGTGGCTCTGGTTGGGACGGTATCTCACCGAAAGTTCTCAAACACTTGAAAAATCTTATAGTCCTCTTACCTTGCATGATGATCCATACAAAACACTTTCATAGCCTCCTTTATCGACGTGCACTTACTTTCAGGATACAAATTCGATGAATTAAATCAAGTTTTTTCCGACTTAGACAGTTTTTCAGTGGCCTATTCATCCTATATTGACAATGACGAATGTCATAATCCACTAGTAAACTTTAAAAATCCTATTAAAATTATTTCCCAAAATATAAAGAGTATCCAGTGTAACCTAAATAGCTTTTTAACGCTTCTAATACGGAGCAATGTTTCGTGGGACATCATAATTCTGACAGAATGTTGGCTATCGAAATGCCCAAATCTGCCCACCATTGATGGCTACCATACAACTGCTACTACAAATAATTATACTCAGAATGATGGTGTCGTTGCTTATTATAAAAATAATTTTAGTATCTGTGTCCTTGAACCGTCCTTATCGGATGCTAACACACTTTTACTGCAAGTAGGAAAAAATATAATTATTCTAGCCATATATCGGTCACCATCAAACCACAATATTGAAGATTTTTTAACTTCTCTCGACCAGTGTCTAACTAATCATTCTAGTTACCCAAATATAATCATAACTGGCGACATAAATATTGATATTGCAGATTTGAATACTGATGTACGTTCTCAACCCTATCTAACCTTGTTATCCTATCATGGACTGCTACCAGCATCAACGTTGCCTACCCGTTTCCATTCTTGCCTGGATCACTTTATTCTTAAAACAAAATATAGTGCACACTGCTACACTATCAATTCATCTATAACGGATCATTTGACTACCATCTTATATCTTGAAACTAACTTAAAACTTACACAGTCAATGAAATCGGTTCGAAAAGTTGATCATCCACTCATAAAACAACTTATAACTGGTCTTAATTTACAGATTATATACACTTATAATGACGTTAATTTCGCCACTGACTACCTAGTAAATTCTTTAAATAATGTGATTAATTTAAGCTCAAAAATTGTGAAAATACCAAACCGTAAAAGAATAAGTAAACCATGGATAACTAAGGGTCTCCTAAGGTGCATGAGAAACAGAGACAACTTACATAAAAAAGTTAAAAAATACCCTAATAATGACATTTTAAAAGAAACCTACAGAAGATATAGAAATTTTTGCAATAATATTTTAAAAAGACTAAAGAGAGAATACTAATAATAAAAATAGAAAAAGCAGAAAGAAAATGTGGGATACAGTCAAAACTATTACTAACATTAAAAAAGAAACTAAAGCTCCAACTGAACTATTGTCCTGTGTAGATCCGATTGGCTCAGTAAATGACGTTAACGTATTTTTCACAAGCAGAGGTAAAAAATTAGCCGAGAATATAATTAACACGCAGCAGCAAACAAACTGCCCTCCTCCTGCCTCACTCTTATCTAACTCCTTTGTGTTATTACCAAACAACTGATTCCGAAGTTGAAACTACAATAAACTCTCTTAGATCTGACTGTGCAGTTGGAATTGATAACATTCCTAGCTCCCTAATCAAGGAATTTAAGCAGATTCTAACCCCAGTCTTAACATACATTTGTAACCTTTCTTTTTCAAACGGCGTAATCCCAACTGCATTCAAACGGTCTTTAGTTCATCCTATCTTTAAGAGTGGGGATAGAAAATCGGTCAACAACTATAGACCAATTTCTATTCTTCCGGCGTTGTCTAAAATTCTCGAAAGATTAATTAATAAAAGATTATATAACTACCTAGAACGCTTTGAACTTCTGTCTGACAACCAATTCGGGTTCAGGAAAGGCAAATCGACAGAAGCTGCTGTACTTCGTATGACTAACTTCATTGTTTCTGGATTTGATGCTGGTAAGAAAGTCTTAGTCATATATCTAGACCTTACTAAGGCTTTTGATACCGTCTCCATTCCCATATTAATAGATAAGTTAGACAGACTAGGTATCAGAAGAATTCAACGCAAACTTTTCGAAGATTATTTGACTAGCCGAAACCAAGCCGTGAAAATAGAAAACTACTTGAGCAATTAAATGGCTGTTAACTTCGGAGTTCCTCAGGGCAGTATCCTCGGACCAACACTATTCTTGACTTATATCAACGATTTATGCAATTTAAGCCTTCCAAACGGACAAATCATTACTTTTGCTGACGATACCGCCCTGATGTTTTCTGCTGATACTTGGACTGATGTGTACGATAGTGCCCAAAAAGGTTTTGACCTGGTTTACAAATGGCTCAATGATAACGTATTTACACTTAATATTGAAAAAACTAAATTTATCACCTTTTCGATTCGCAATCAGGACCAACCTAATAATGACTTTTTTAAAATAAAAGCTCATTCGTGCTCCCCTTCCACTGGCGTAGCTTGTACATGTCAGTGTCTGCAAAATACTAAGACTATTAAATACCTAGGAGTACTTGTTGTCAACAAACTTAGTTTTCTTCCTCATATCACAGCCCTATCCAGCAGAATAAGAAAGCTGACTTACATTTTTAAAAACCTACGGCACATTGCAGACGATAATATAATTAAAATGATATATTTCGCATTATGTCAATCAGTAATAACATACTGCATCTCAATTTGGGGAGGTGCCCCAAAGACTCACCTTCTTAGTCTGGAACGTGCTCAAAGAGCCGTATTAAAGGTCAGCATGGGACTTTCTTATCGTTTCCCTACTGACGAACTGTACCACCGATTTAATGTACTAACAGTAAGAAAGCTTTTTATTCTGTACACCGTACTCCTAAAGCACTCCTGCCTATTGTACTCTGTTGACTACGCTGCAAATACCAAGCGTAGAAAGTACGAAGTGTGCACAATCACTGCTTTTCGAACATCTTTCGCCCAAAGATTCTTCTGTTTTCTGGGACCTTATTTGTACAACAAAATTAACAAAAATCTTAAAATATATGAAAATCTCAAAATTGAATGTAAAAAAGCTGTTACGTCGTGGCTGTTGTCGCTTAATTATGAATCCACGGAATCACTCTTAAAACCACATACCTGATCTACAACCTCAAACACTATAACTTTATTATCTTGCAAAATGAATATTATTTAAACATGCACACCTCTCTATCGTTCAATCTGAGTCAACACACACACACTCACACAATAACCCACGTACTTACACGCGCACACACACAACCACACACACACACACACACAAACATACACACAAACCGACACATTCACAAACACACACTTAGTTTCATTCATTACTTACCTAGTTTTTGCTTTCTGTAAATTGATTAATTAGTCATAACTTCTACAATATATGGGTAACTAAACATAAATGTATTTTCCAGGAGCGAGAGCCTGGGGATCTGTCATACAGGATCAACCTAGTACAGACACCAGGCTCTCACACTTACCATAGAAATTGTCCAAAATAGCTTTTAGCTACTTATAGTTTTGTAACTGTATTTTATGTGTGAGAGCAAATAAAATATTATTGTATTGTATTGTATTGTATTAACTCATATCATAAACATGTGTTTAAATGAAGGCATCTTTCCGACTGCCCTTAAAAAGTCAATAATAGTCCCTATTTTTAAAAGTGGTAAAAGAGATGAGGTAACAAATTACCGACCCATATCTTTACTTCCGTCAATCTCAAAACTTTTAGAAAGATTAGTTAATATTAGATTAAATAATTACCTTGAGTCAAAAAAGTTAATTCAGAGCATCAATATGGTTTTAGAAAGGGCAAATCTACCTCTGAAGCTGTTCATTCATTTACGGAGTTTATTGTTAAAAAATTGGATAGTAAAATGAAATGTGTAACCATGTTTATTGACCTGCAGAAGGCTTTTGATACGGTTTCCTTTGCTACGCTTATTACCAAACTAGAGAACCTGGGAATTAGAAACACACAGCTGAAACTCTTACAAGACTTCCTTCGGAAAGAGTTCGTATTGGTGATAAGTTTAGTGATGAGAATCTGATCAACTATGGCATTCCACAAGGAAGCATATTAGGCCCTACATTATTCATATGCTACATAAATGAGTTATGCCAGTTAAATCTACAAAATTGCAATATTATTGCCTACGCTGATGATGCCACGCTTACATTTTATGGTAACTCCTGGGATGAAGTTTTTGACCTGGCACAAAATGGTTTCAATACTGTGTGTCAATGGCTGTCTTTAAACTCTCTGACACTTAACACTTGCAAAACAAAGTATATTTGTTTTTCGATCACAAACGTATCTTACGACTTCAGCAGACATAACATTAAAGCTCATTCGTGTTCATATCCAATCTCTTGCACTGCCTGTGATTGCCCCGTGTTAGAAAACAGTCGCACGGTGAAGTACTTGGGATTACTGATTGATAATAACTTAACTTTTAGAGATCATATTATGAGTTTATCTAAACGATTGCGAAAATTAACATATATTTTTAAAAATATTAGACATATTTCTAATTGGTCACTGATCAAAACGATTTATGAAGCTCTGTGTCAATCTGTGATCTCATACTGTATCACTACATGGGGTGGTGCAGGTAAGACGCTTATGCTTGAAGTGGAACGGTCTCAACGAATGATCTTAAAGCTGTCTCTTTTTAAACCGCGTTTGTTTCCTACTACGGATTTATACATGGAAGCTAAAGTGTTAACTGTCCGCAAATTGTACATTTTAAAAACTATCTTACTAAAACATTCCTCTATTCAATTTGCTTTAGAGAAAGAGACAGTCGCAAGAAGAAAGCCTAGAGTATGTGAAACTTCTTCTGTTAAAAATAGTTTTGGGGGGAGATTCTTTAGTTTCAGGGGAAGTTTACTTTATAACAGAGCAAATGAATTACATTCAATATATAGCCTATCCAAAATAGAATGTAAAAGAAAAATCGCGGACTGGCTACAAAGTCTTGATTATGAAGAAACGGAGCGTTTACTATCTATTGTGTCATAAGTTACCTACTTTTCCCGTTTATGCAAGTACTCAAAAGCTTTTTTTTTTTTTCATACACCACACACACACACACACACATACATACACACATACCTACACGCGCGTTGCCTTTTTATTTATTTTTACTGTTAATCTGAAGTTTTCAAAATTTTATTTAAATTTATTTTATTTTCCTTTTAATTTTTAATACGTCGCTGAAATTTTAGTTAATAAATTTAATGTTCAGTTATCAACTTAATACTTGATCGCACAATTATTATATTTTTGTAGTTTGGTTCATTTTCCGAGTGAGGGAGCCAGGAGTCTCTTAGCACAGGGTTTTCCTAGTTTGAGCTCCTGTCTCCCACATAATACAAGTTCTTTACAGTAGTGTAAGTTTAATGTCTCAGTTGATCTTAATATATTTGTAGAAACTTTTTGTGGGAGAAAATAAACAAATTTATTTATTATTTATTATTATTTAAAGTCTTTGTTTCGTAAATATTTAACTACTGGTTTTAGCAATTTAGTAAATATATATATATATTCTTTATTGCACAAAAATTTGACAGAAAAGACTATAACTAAAGGACATACATAAAGGCGGGTCAATATCTTCCAGCCAACCGAACGCAGTGAGAAAGTTGTATTAACGGGAACACAATAGTGCAAAAAAGTGAGAAAAAAATGACGTATCATAAATAATAAATAAAGAAAAAAGACTAATAATTAAAACAAATATATAATTCACATAAATTTATAATAAATACAAATATATAGATAATAAATATAAATGATAAATAAATACATAACACATGTCAAAGTGTTAAAATGAAGTGTATGTAATAGTACTAAGTACTACGTCACGACAATACATCGCCTTAAGTCCGAACGAGTGTGTGGATTTCAAGCTTTATGTAGGTACAAGTATATTTCTACAATTGTACACGAAATAAGGAAATTTCTCACCGTTTTGGAACGCGGGCCTGATATGAAATCAATCACTCTTGTTTTCACATGACACATAAAAAGGATTTTATAATTCCCAAACCAAAACTCAACCCGGATATCATATAGCTTCAGTTCATTGTTAACTTTACTATGTATTTCAAACTGTTTACTATGTAATCATCTGTTTCCAATAAAGTGTTTATCTAAAAAAAATATGTTTTTAATTATTTGAAGTGGTGTACTTGTATTAGTTAGTACCAAAGTCTATATCTATATTACCTATGTAACATTATGTACTAGAGTATTCGAACAGTAATAAACGAAGTGTATTCAAAGCAAGTCGTGCCTTTGTTTTGCTCAACAACCACCCTATCACATGGCGACACTGCCATATAAGGGTGCGTCTCGAGACGCCGGCGATCAAATTCGCAATTCGCTTGTGGAATACCGAGTCCTATGATGTCTTATTCATTTTGTTGGTATCGAGTTTCGGCAAGTTTAGACCGTTTTGAAAGTGTGCTTGGAGTGTAATTCGAGAAAAAAATGGGAAAAGAAATTTCAAAACAAAAAGAGGAAATTGTGATTGCCCAGAATGCAGCTGGTGGAAGTAACAGTGCGTCGGGAAACTTAGAAGACCTCAAGTTCCACTTGGGCGCTATTAAACTGATACTGGGCTTAGCTCTTTTGATGTGCTGCTGCGGTGGATGCGTAGTGGTTTGGCATGTTTATAAGAAAGGCCACAGGCAGATGATAACTAACCCACAACGTGGTTCAGCGTTATCGCCGTAAACCAGGCGGTGGTGAGGAATCGGTTTAATTAGCAGTTTCAGAAGGACACTACTTCACCAATGATGGGAGCAACCAAGGAACATTATTCGTGAGTGGAAAAAATCGGAAGTGTTTTTTTTTTTATCGTGTTCGTGAGTGCTTCGGTATAACCAGTGAAAGTGGAGTGCGGTATGAGGCACGATAAATATTTAATCGCATTATTCCATTTTATTAATAAGTGCCTTATATTCATGTAATCGTCGACTTGTTTTAGCATATATCATATTTAAATTAAGGTCAGTATATCAGAATATATTACGCCAGTACTTATAGGTCATTGATGGCTGAAATATTGTTAGAAATAAGAGATAGATTAAAAACTTTCAAGGACAATCTTGTAGAATTAAATCAGAGTCGTAGAATTAAATCAGTAGTGCAGCCAAAGCTTCAAGAAGCAAATGAAATTTATGACGAGTTATTTTAAAAAATAATTGGATTGACGAGCAAATAAAAAACTCTGAAATTAAAGGTTCAGATTTGCAGATAATTACCAGGTTATGTACTTCAATTAATGCAATATATACCGAAATATTAGATTTCTGTAGCAAGTATATTGAAACAGAAAGCACAATGGCACCATTCGACTTAAAAATTGCCGTAGGACTGCTTCCAGAGATGACAGGTGAGGAAGAAGTTACCAAAAAATTAATAAGCGCCATTGAGCTATACCAATCAATGATAGACGCAACCAGTCACTCACAATTAATAAATTTTGTGTTAAAAATACGACTTTCAGAAAGCGCAAAACTTCGTTTAGCAGCCACTTATACCTCATGCGACGAGCTGGTGCAAGACATGCGTTTACACTTGCTCACCAAAAAATCTTCTAATGCGGTGCATAATCAGTTGATGCGAGCGACGCAGTCTTCGTCCACTATAGAAGAATTTGGTAAGAAAATCGAGGAATTATTTGTGGACCTGACAATCACTCAAGCCGAAGGGAGTAGCTCTGCTTATACGGTGTTAAAACCAATTAACGAAAAATTGGCAATAAAAAGATTCACCGACGGCCTGAGAAATCGTCAGTTAAGTGTTATTGTAACAGCGAGAAATTATACGCAGCTCAAGGACGTGATAAGGGCAGCAAAAGATGAAGAGCAGTCAACTACACAGCGCGACGGTGAAGGCTCTATTTATGCTGGTCGACGCGGTACTACAAGTAGGTACAATTTTCATGGTTTCACAGGTCGAGGTCAAGGCCATCATAACCGTGGCAACCAGCACTTCCAGCGGACATCATCTAATCATAGGGAACAAAGACAAGCTTTTCAACAGCAAGGTAACTCCAATCAGAACAGGGAATTTCGAGCCACATTTCGGGGTCGAGGTCCAAACAGAGGTGGTCATTCAAGTAGAGGTGCTAGGTGGAATAATTCTAACCACTCTAGACGACAAGACTACCGAGGTATTTACACATTAAATCCGGATATGACTTCAACTTCGTCACAAAGCGACGACATGCGTAATAAATTCTGAAACATTTTTTCGACCATAACTGCATATTTGCCTGTAACTATAACAACTTTGTAGAATTATCAGTTAATAACAAAAGTTATAAATGGCTGGTCGATACCGGTGCGTCTTTATGTGCCGTGAAATACGACATCGTCCGTCAGATGAACATTCCAATCCATAAACATCGTATGCATATAAAAGGAATCGGCGGGCAGCTCGAAACTTTAGGATATGTTTATCTAAACCTATCCACAAATGATAAAAAAATCAGTCACGAGTTCTATGTTCTGGAACATTTGTCATGTTCGAGTGATGGAATAATTGGTCAAGATTTCGTACAAAAATTCAATTCAATTTTAGATTTTGAATACAACACATTAACTTTATAGGATTGCAATGTCAATTTGACGATACCTTTACATGTAGGTAAATACGGAACAGATAACTATTTGGTGATACCCGAAAGGTGCGAAAAAATATTTTACGTACAGTCAGATGCAAAAGATGATTGTTTGGTAGTACCCAAAGAATTATGTAAGGGTGTATTTTTGGCAGGTTGTTTGGCAAAACCAATAAAAGGCAAAATTCCAATTCAAATCTTAAATACTCGTGATAACGAAGTACGTCTTGCTTATTTCAGACCGGAAGTAGAAAACTTACGAGAGTACGAACTCTGTGCTTTTTATAAGAATAACTTAAGTACGAAAAGGGTGAAAGACTTGTTTTCAATTTTAAATTTATCACATTTAAATAAGGAAGAGAGAGAATCAATCCAGGATATTTGTGCTAAATAAAATGATGAATTTTATTTGCCAGATGATACATTAACTATTTCAAATATTTGTGAAACTGAAATAAAATTAAAACCAGAGGCCACTTCAGTGTATGTAAAGCCATATCGTATGCCACACAGTTTGAAAAATGAAATAGAAAGTCAGCTACAAAAACTAATTAGAGACAAAATAATAGAACTAACTTGCAGTGAGTGGTCAATTCCAATACTTTTGGTACCTAAAAAAAGTGATGATGATAAAAAAAGATGGCGATTAGTATTTGATTTTAGAAAATTAAACGAACAAATTATAGATGACAAATTTCCGCTCCCGAACATTACAGAAATTTTGGATTCTCTTTCAGGGGCAGTTTATTTTAGTCACCTTGATTTAAATTCTGGTTATTATCAACTAAATTTAAAAGAAGAAAGTAGGAGGTACACAGCTTTTACTGCACCCTCAAGTCAATATCAAATGACGAGGTTACCGATGGGTCTTAAAACGGCACCTAGTTGTTTCTCGAGGGCGATGACTCTAGCAATGGCGGGTCTTAATTACGAGAAGTGCTTTGTTTACTTGGACGATTTGATTTGCTTTGGAAGAAATCTGGATATTCATAATAAAAATTTAATGGAAATTTTAGAGAGACTTAGAAAAGTTAACCTCAAACTCAACCCTCAAAAATGTCAGTTTTTGAAGCGAGAAATACTTTATTTGGGTCACGTGGTATCAGAAAAAGGAATATCACCCGATCCGAATAAAGTGTCCGTTCTTCAAAATTACCCCACTCCCACTAATTCAGACGAGGTTAAACGGTTTGTTGCTTTTAGTAATTACTATAGGAAATTTATACCGAATTTTGCCACATTAACCTTACCATTAAACAAACTTACTCGAAAAAATCAAATCTTTGAATGGACAAGAGAGTGTGAAGACTCATTTCAACAACTTAAAAAATCTTTGAGTTCTCCACCAATTTTAGAGTACCCAGATTTCTCAGAAACAAATCAATTTGTGCTACAAACGGATGCCTCTGGGCTAGCAATTGGCTGTGTATTGTGTAACTGTTAACGATGCACTACTAAGACATTCAAATTCCCGCGCTTTGTGCAAGACAAGCGCGCTTCATCCTGATTGGTCCGCGCGTGCGACCGGCCATTACGCTATGTACCTCGGTTCCAACAATAAGTTACTGTGTCGAATTTTATTAAAAACAGTGTAAAACTACAATAAACAACCACATTCTTCAAGATACCAAGTTTTATTTATCAACAAATACTATTGGAAGAGTTCGGCAAGTAACATATGGAGACCTCGACGTGATTTCTGCTTGGGCACCGGCAACTTCGTGTTTCTAAGAGCAGAACAACAAGCGGCAACCGAGACGAAATTTTGGAGTCAGATATACAAGCAAGGCTGCAGATCTACAGCAGCATCCAAGTTTACAATCATCATCATCAAGAAACGACAGGATCCGCCAAGCTATTGCGGTCCGCACGTAAGGGAAGTACGCCCAATTTTAGTTTCAAATTCGCCAAGATCATGGCGGCGTCATAGAGTCATGATTTCTATTGTGCGAACGGTGTACGTACCTAAAACAATCAACAAACAATTTGCAAACAGTTTTGTGCTAATTTCATACAATAACAAGTGTCATTCCTTTGGTTTTTTAAGTCAATTTCAACCAAAATAAGCTACATACTGTGCACTTGCGGAACCCTAAAAAATTTTTAAATGCATAAAATACTATTTAGAGGAAGTGTCAAGAAGTGTAACAGGAAACGGGGAGTAGAAAAAATATGACAAGGAGTGACAGTCGTGACAGGGTCGGGAAAGAGTCGAAAAGGGAAAATGAAGAAAAAAAGCTATTTTTGCTGATAAAAATGAATAGTTGCTAAAATTTTGATAAACGAAAGCAACAGAAGAAAACTAAGAATCAGGTTTAATTCCAGACATCAGTAAGTCATTTATATATATTTTTGTAGCTCGTGGAGGAAGCTATCAAATAGCTGATGTGATGAATCTTTGGAGGAGACCGAGATCCTTGATTTCGGATCCCTTCAATTGAGACATAGATAGGCATTGCTCCGTGTAGGATATAGTATAGGAAGGTTTATTTGCGTATAATTTCAAGACGCTAACATTCAGGGTTTGATTCCAAAGTGTAAAGAATAAGTGGAGTGAAACTAATGTTATGTAAGTATTCAATTTTGTGGTTTTCCATCTTTTATTTATTTTCGGTTCAAAGTTGTTGTGTGTATTTGAGTTAAGGTGAAATGTGACTTAATGAAATTTATAGTTTCTTCCAGGTTAAGTGAGCTAAATAACGTTGAGAAAATCAGATTTCAATGTCAAAAGAGGAAGAGTTGATTGGAGAATATTTGCAGCTCTACAGATCTACCTGCGAGGTCATAAGAGGCTTGTACTGTGTGATACTTTAAGTAAATTGATATTCCCACTTAATGATTTTCGTTTGTAAACATTAATAACTCTGCGGAAATTATAACATACTGTGTTTCTAATCTGAGTCGTTATTTGTAGATAGTAATAAAGATTTTCTTTTCCCATAATTAAGTATAAACTAGTTCTACAAGTGTCTTTGTTCGCGTATAGCTAGGCAGGATAATGTTCTATTTCTAAACAGGTACAGGAATTACAAGGAACATTATAGACATGGAAAAGCAAACCACAAATGATAAAACGTGAAGGCTAAAAAAAGGTATTGCTTGGATTGTAAAGGTAATGTAAATTTCATTGTGTTTAATTCTTTCCTTTACAGAGAAATTGATTAAAATAGTCCTTGGTGAAATCATGGAAACTGGACTCTGATGTATATATATTGTCTTTGATTAGGGGTGGCTTTAGATGTTGTATATTTTGTCAACACTTCAAAGAGACTTTGGACGATGTATATTATTATCATCAATTCAAGGAGACTTTAGTCAATGTATATTTTTTATACTTTTTTTTAGGTAGAATTGTCTATTTGACATTATTGTCAAATAGTCAACAAATAAATCATTTTTGATTTAGTTTTACTCAAAGCTAGACGCTATTTTGAAATCTTTATAAATTTTTTATCTCTTTAACTAAAAATAAATCAAAACCCAAAAATCAAAATGGAAGAAAATATTAATACATTAAATAATTACCATTTTTAGAAAATAATATAAAATCTTTGGCCCTAAATCAAAATTCCAGTTTTTAATATACTAATGTCTTCATATGATAAAATTTAAGAAAAATATTCCGTCAGATCAAAAGAATTAGAACGTCAATTCAAAATCTTAAAATAATATATCTGAAAACTAAAACTTGGATATAGATTGTGATATTTTATTGTGAAATAAAGGGTAAGTTTAAGTAGAGTGAATATTATAAATAATAATATTTCAAGTAATAATAAATTGCTTTGATAGTGATTTTGAATCTTTTGCCTCAATTTCCCAAAATTGGAACATGCTGAGAGCATTACTACATCTCAGTACTCAAGCTCATAGGAGGTGCTTATCTTTCCTTTTACTTTCATACTGTAGGAGTCCCAGATTTTTGAGATTAAGAAATGCCTGCTCTCAGGTTTATTTAGTTCAACCAAGCATGGATGGATGCCCTCGTGTCATGTGTCCCCGATGTCCACTATATTGGTTGTGGCTAATGTAAGTCGCGTGTCACTGGAGTATCTGTCTAAGTCTATCTGATAATATCAACCTTCGGATTTATTTATTTTAATCATTCTTGGGCCGGAGCCCTCAAGCCTAAAAGGGTCTGATACTAAAGTTCTTCTCTTTCTATTTGTGTGAGGTTTCGCTGATTCATCCTGAATTCCCTCTTCTGTATGTGTGGGATGAATTGGAGTTACTCCAATACAAATGGAAGGATATTAGCAAGGTGTTTTAACGTTGGATTTTGGAAATAGTGTTTCTTGTGTTATGTGCTGACAACGCTCGCCCATTATTGGATGCGTCGTTTGAGTGGCATATACCGCGGGAGGACCTCCTGATCTTAGCGTTAGATTACCAAATGTAGAGTAGTTAGACAACATAAAACTTTCTTCTTATGTGAAGGGACATTCTAGTTTAGTCTAATGACATTAAATTGTTTATAAGGAATAAATTAGAATTGTCCTGAATCAATAGGAAGAATATTCTTGATGGAGACATTACGTTCGTTCGTGGGTTGCTTCTTGTAAAGTGTGTTGACGACGTTCGCCCGCAAGGCTGCGACGGCTGTACGACACTCTGACCTTGGGGGACCTCTGAACTTTATGTGTGTCATCCTAAAGTAGTTAACTAGTCTATTTAATCTTCATTGAATCATACAGGAATCTAAACCTTATAAGATTCTAAGTTTTAATCTTCCTTAATAAAACTTGTCATAAATTATCATACTTAAAATTATACTTTGACTCAGTGTGAAACCACCTTTAACATTACTAAATAGATTCTTGAAAACAATAATGGAACAGAAATTATAATGTTTAGTTTCTTTTCATTGTAGATAAGTTCCGAATATTTAAGTATATACAATAACCCCATTTTTATACTTCTTTTGAGTCCTCTTTTAAAGAACATCGAGTTTTAGCTAGTGTTGTTTACGCTAAATTCTCCCAGTGTTCTTGGTTTTGAATACTCGATGCTTTTGATTTTCCTTTAAGATCTTAAATCACAAATGTTTGGCCCAACCTAGCTTAGATACTACTATCCCGTATCTTCTCGGTTCTGGTCATCATACTTCACTTTTAATTAAGGATTACCTTCAGTAATCTTTTGTTATACTTACTTCTTATATGTTCTTCTTCGAAATATGCTGGGTAATCCCATTATAGTTTAGATGCAAATCATTTTATTTAAATGAGTGTTTAGACTGGGGTTACTCTACATAATCCTTGTCCTGCGTGGGTTGGTAACGGAAAAGAGATTTAGCTACGCATCACAAGTGAGAGCTATGAAGGATATACGGAGACCTTGTTGGTGCAATAAAGTCACTCAGTGACTGGGGGGAGGGAGATTGCCCTTCAAACTCTTTATGTCTCTCGTTATAAAACCGTTATTGATCTAGGCTGGCCATGCAAGCAATAATACTATACCCGTATCTAGTACAGACTTCACACTTGGACGTGTGGAGCTGGCTAATTATTTTCAGTTTAACTTATTTCAAAACAAACTAAGGGATTCGATGATGTCGATCATTGTCTGCCCGGAGGGATTACAGGAAGAGCTCTTATAGCTCATGATGGAGAGTGCCCTGTTTTCCTAAAGGAAGACCGTATGCTTCGTGTGCCTGGCGGGCTCGGTGACCAGCTCTGGTATGGGTGACTAAAAGAAATAGTCAATACCCTGTGAACCCTGGATGAGTCAGTGATCGTCCCTTAAAGGTGGGCCACGTGGAAGTCGGGTTTGACGCGGGGCATGAACATACCGGGGGGAGACATCATCACCGTCTGGGTTGTACTGTGGTTAGTTAGTTCCGCACTCCACATACATTAACCCTAGTCTTTACTGTAGTTTAAGTTTTCGGTGGGATTTCCAGCTCCGCGAGGATGATCAGAATCCTGACGATCCAGTTGGATTGTTAGGGTAGTTTAGCGTCATGTCATCGTGAGCTGGGTGATGATATGCCTCGGACCTAGGACTTAGGGTAGAGGAGGCCTAGGACGAGCTGCTTGGGGCGATGGCGGTGCCCCAAACCTGGGGATTGTCCCCACATTATTTTTATTACTTCGTTTATATTAACATAGGTTTCTTTTCAGAAACATATCGGCTCTAACATTGCATTGTAAATGAGATGAAACCTTTCCTAAATTGATGAAACTACATGAATTCAGATGAACTACTCCCGTCAATATGAGACTAAATATAAATAAATAGTGATCCAATATAAAATAAATAACACAAATTAGACATGTGAAGATTAGGTTTATATTCTAATATAAGTATTAAAATAACAAGTGTGTTTCTTTTTCATTCTTCTATTGCCACTCTCCACCGAGCAGAATCTGTAAATTACAAGATATTATAAATATATAAAACGGAATGACGTAGGATTCAGGAAAAATATAATATTCTTAAAGGATATTATTCTAGACGATCAACCTTGGCCAAAACTTTCACGTATCTGATTTGAGGATCCTATCTGAAGGGACTTCAGATCTGTACAGCTGGTGCCGTGACCAGGATATGCTGGTTTCAAGCGAGAGAGGTATTGAAGAGTGAAAAAAGAAACAAAATGAAAAATACACTAATTTCGAGTTTTGAACTGAAGAAACTTGAGAGTAAAGTCTATCTAAGTTAAAGTTGTTAAGCGGGACGTTATAATTGGTTTTAGCTTAGGGTTATTTGTTTTGGAAACCATAGAAAATATGATGCAATCCTTGTTTCAGAATAAAGATGGGAAATTTTACAGTCTCAATAGAAGGAAACATAGGGTCAGGGAAGTCTACTTTGTTGGCAGCTTTGGGAGGCAACTCTGATTTTGAGATAATACCAGAACCAATTGATAAATGGACTAATTTATCTGGCGTCAATCTCTTCCAGTTATTTAAGGAAAATCCTAAGAAGTGGGGTTTCTGTTTTCAAAATTATGTTCTTCTAACAATGTTAGAGAATCATACGAAAGAATCTAGCGCTAAGATTAAAGTTATGGAACGTTCCATCTATTCAGCCAAAAACTGTTTTATTAGGGAATTGCAAGAGAGTGAATTGTTGCACCCGGCTGAGTTTGCAGTTTTAGATGAAACCTATTCTTATTTCAAAGAACAATTGGTTACTCGAATTAATTTAGTGGTTTATCTTAGGACTTCCCCTATGGTTTCTTATCAGAGAGCCCTAAGTCGTGGTCGACCTGAAGAGACAGGGATAACGTTAGATTATATAGAGAGGATTCACAACATTCATGAGGAATGGTTATTGAACCCTAATATAAAGGAAGATTTTGACAGGATAGAGATTATCGATGGAGATCAAAATATTAGCTCCATAAAGCAACAGTTTTGGGAAGTTAAGGAAAGAATATTAGATAAGCTTTCTATTCTTTAATTTAAACAAAATTCCAACCTATAATTTGTAATAAACTTTCAGTATCCAAAGAAAAGAAAAAAATGCCTCCTCGTTATAATCTTAGATCATCTCAGGGACAAGAAGAATTAGAAAGAACAGGTCAGCAAGAAGAACGTCCACGACCTTCTTTACGCAACTCCACTATGTTTCGCCAACTTCGAAGAAACATGGGAATTCTGACACAGAAGGTGTCAAACTTAGAGAATCAGCTGTCGCAAGCACGGGAAACTAACGCTGCATCAGCTTCGTCTGGAAGGCATGAAGCACCGAATAATATATGCCCGGTGATTGATACAAGAGTCGAAAAACCACGTTTTCCTGGAAGATTTGGGGTACATCCAGTGTCGTTTTTGGAGGATCTTCAGAATTATTTACGGAGGATGCCTAATGAAGATGCTACAATTGAAACTATAATCAGTTGTTTAGAAGGTGATGTTCGTAAATGGGCCAGAATTTATAGACAGAGATGGTTTACACAGTCGGATTTCAAAAGAGATTTTTTGGATGCTTATTGGGGAGAAGCCGAACAAAACACCTTGAGAAGAATGATTGTAAATGGCACTTGGTCTAAGGAAAATGGAACAATGCTAGAACATTTCGTTAGTTTAGCAGGGCAAGCAAAGATGATGTCTAGACCAATTCCTGAATGGCAAATAGTGGAGGATTTGATGAGACACTTTCCGAAGGATGTACAATATGCTTGGCGGATGAAGAAAGGAAATACTTTGATTGAGGCAACAGAGTTTCTTCGTGAATTGGATGACGTGAATAAACAATGTGGATCTTCTTCCTTTGACTCCTCTACTGGAGCTGATAGGGGAACAAAGCGTCAAAGTCCATTCGTTTCAAATAAAGACAAGCCATTTTATAAAAAACCAAAAGTGGTGGCTCACATCGAGGGGGAGACTTCAAGGGGAAGGATCACTGATGAAATAATTCAAGAAGAAGATTTAAACTAGTTGGGGCCATTTCCAATAAGCAGGAGGTGGCCGCAATTAACAAAAAACTAAATTATCTTTTTCCTGTAAAATATTTAATAAAACAAGGTTGGAAGCCAGGGGTAGGATTGGGTTGTGACCAAGAAGGGATCTTATATCCTGTTTCCCCGAATAATACTAGAACGAATGGTGATAGAGAAGGTTTAGGATATTCTTCAGAAGAATATAATAATAAACAAACAGTCGTAAATTTAATTAAAGTTTTTGACGTTTCCGTGATTAAACAAAATCAACCAATGTATAATCAGTTCATTAAAGAATATGAAGGTAACTCTTTATATGATGAAGAGGTTTGCTTTGAGAATGAGGGGCCCAAATTTAAATCAGAAATAGAGTTACAAATTTTGGGGCAATCTATAGTTCTCTTGGTAGACACTGGAAGTGAAGTAACTTGTATTTCGGAAGAATTCTTAGAGTGTTTACAAGGAGAATTAAAGTTAAAATTCCCTGCGTTACCAGTTAGACCAATATGTGTGAGGGGAGCCGTTGGACAAAAGAGTCTCCAAATAAAAAAACTAGTCTCTATACCGTTGACGTGTGGTTCAGTTGATATTGATACGGGATTTTTAGTGATTGCTAAATTAACTTGTTCTGCTATCCTTGGGGTAGATTGGTTAGTTGCGCACAACGCTGTTTTGCATTTAAAAGAACCACAAACATTAGAATTGGGTATCGTTGGACAAGGAGAAATTACTATTCCGTTTCGAAATCTTTCTAGTGAGTTTTTAGAAGAGAATCGAATAAATCTAATATCTGGAATAGAGGAACAAAACGAAAAAGAAGGCGGTGAAGAAAAGCAATTATTAGATTTGTTTAAAAGTATTCGGTTGGGAATGGATTTGTCTGATGTAGAGAAGGAACAAATTTTTAATGTTTTGAGATCCCATATGCAAGTTTTTACAAAGAAACTTGGAAGGGCAAACTGTTATACTCATGACATTAAAATGATTGAGGGTACTCCAAGGATTCAACGAACCTATCCTATACCATACGCACATAGGGCAAAAGTAGAAGAGAAGTTGAGGGAGATGGAAGAATTAGGGATTATATCGAGAAAAACTACAAATTTTTGTAGTCCTCTAACTTTCACTGGAAAACCCGATGGATCTGTTAGAATATTACTTGATGCTAGGGAAATCAATAAATATATGGTTCCAGAAGTAGAAGCACCGCCTTTACAGATTGACATACTTAATGCTTTTCTTGGTGTAAAATTTATAACACTGATTGATTTAAATAACGCTTATTTTCAAATACCGTTGACTGAGGACAGTAAAAAATATACTGGATTTACAGTTAATGGAAAGTCTTACGTATACAACGTGCTTCCGCAAGGACTTAAAACGTCAGTAGGGTCCTTTTGTCGCGCAATGGACATTATATTGGGTCCTGGTGTTAGAGAGTTTTGTGTCAATTATTTGGATGATCTTGCAATCCTAACGAGTGGGACTTGGCAAGACCATTTGGATCATATTGATATAGTTTTGGATCGTTTAGAATCAGCTGGAATGACTTGTAATTTTGCAAAGTGCAACTTTTTCTGCAGTGAAGTAAAAATGTTAGGGCATATAGTTACAACTTCGGGAATTAAACCTAACCCGGATAAAATAAAAGCTATAAAGGAATACCCTATTCCAAAGAAACAAAAACAGTTAAGAGGATTTTTGGGACTTTGTAATTATTATAGACGTTTCATTAAGAACTATAGTATTTTGACTGCTCCGTTAACTAGGTTATTAAAGAAAAACCAAACATGGTTTTGGGATGAAGAATTAGATCGAGCTTTCAATAATATAAAGGAAGAATTTATTACAACGATTCTATTGAGCCATCCAAATCAGGATAAATTATATTATTTACAGACCGACAGTTCAGGGATCGGAATAGCCGGATCATTGTTTCAGATTGGAAATAATGGTGAGGTTAAAATTTTGGGATTCTGTAGTCGTGCACTACGGGGTTCTGAATTACGTTGGACTGTAACTGAACAAGAGTTGTGGGCTATTATTTATTCTGTGAAAAAGTTTGAGACTTATTTAAGAGGAGCGAAATTTGTTGTTCGTACAGATCATAAGGCATTAACTTTCATGAAACAAATGAAATTATACAATAGTAGAGTCACACGTTGGATTTTATTTCTTGAACAATTTGACTTCGAAGTCGAACATGTAAAAGGTGTAGAAAATATTGGGGTAGATATTTTATCTAGATATCCGCCAGGGGGAGTTTTGCAAGAAGAGAAGGTGTGGTATCCAACTGTTATGTATGTAGGTGTTTCTACTGACCGTGACTTGAAAAATAAATTACAACGTATGATGGAATATCAACGGCTTGATAACGTCATATGTGGGATTAAGGAGAGAATAAATGGTTCTAGAGTACCCGAAAGAACAGATAGATTTACACGTATAACTTTGCGCTGTATTGTCAATAATGATCTACTTTATTTTAAAACTGTACGTGGAGATTACGTTTTGTTTATGCCCAAGGTACTACAAGAAGAGATTTGTAAACAGGTACATATAGAGATGGGTCATCTTGGCGCATATAAAACTTTGAAATATTTACAATTAAGGTGTTATTGGATAAATATGGGTAAGACAGTGAAGTCTTGTATTCAGAAGTGTCATGTTTGTCAGCTTTCTAGACCTGACTATATAAAAGGGGTAGGGAAATGTAAATCGATTTTAACTGAAAACCCGGGTGAATTAGTAATGGCTGATATCTTCGGACCACTACCTAAAACTGAGGCTGGTTGTATTTACATTTTTGTAATACAGGATTCTTTTAGTAAATTTATTAAACTTTTCGGACTTCGTGGAGCTTCAGCAGACTCAGTGCTTTATTGTATGAGAGTGTTCACTGAAATAATACAACCTAAGGCTGTTTTGACAGATAACGGAAAACAATTTATTAGTCACAAGTGGAAAAATGGACTCAGAGCCTTGAGAATTAAGACTTTGTATACTACTATTCGTAATCCTCGACCTAACACTACAGAACGAGTGAATAAAGAATTAAACAAATTCTTTAGAATTTATTGTCATGATGACCATACTAGATGGGATCATTACTTGTTGGAGATTGAGGAATTGTATAATAATACGTTCCACGAGAGTACGAAATTTTCTCCTAATGAAATATTATTTGGAAATTCAGAGAAACTTAAAGTAGACTGTTTTCTACCACGGGCACTCACGAATAAAACGTTAGACCAAATTAGAGAGGAAGTTAGAGAAAACCTTAGACTTTCGAGTCAGAAGCGGCAGGATAGATTCAATAGAACTCATAAGTTGATAGATTTTCAAGTTGGTGATTTGGTAAAATTAAGGAGGCTTAATAAATCGGATTCTAGTCGAAATAAAACTAAGAAATTTGATTTATTATATGATGGACCATATCGAATTGGAGGAATAAAATATGCTAATGTGTATATTCTCGTTGATCCTGAAACTCAAAGTGTCAAAGGAGTTTATAATGCAGTCCATTTGGCTAAATATTATACTTAGGATGTTAGCTATTGAGATTTTCACGGGACTATATCATAAATTCTAACTTTAGAGGAATTGAGATATTCCTGGTCACAACCTAATTAATATAATTTTACTAGTTTTAATTTAATAATTAATATTAGAAGACTATTTTGATTATAGTATATAGTGAGTCAATTTGTTAGTGAATTGACTGGCATTATTAAATCGACTTCGTTTTAAAAAATATAATGAATTATAATAATTTATAATTTAATACAAATTTAATTTGGTTATATAATCAGGGTTGAACTGAAATAAATCTAAATTTAGATAAACATGTTAAATAATTTTAATAATTTTGAATAAAAAATTAATTTAGTTTAATGATTTATAATATTAGTAGTTTAGTTATTTGTTTTGTTTATTGTATTTGTGAATAAAAAATTTAAGGGCCAATATAGGAGGTTTTATTTTAATAAAATAATAATAATAATAATAAAAAAAAAATTAATTTAAAATTGAAAATTTTAGAATTCTCGAAAAAAAAAAAAAATGTTTTCTTAGATTTTTCGAAATAATAAAATTTTGGGGGAGGCTGTGCACTTGCGGAACCCTAAAAAATTTTTAAATGCATAAAATACTATTTAGAGGAAGTGTCAAGAAGTGTAACAGGAAACGGGGAGTAGAAAAAATATGACAAGGAGTGACAGTCGTGACAGGGTCGGGAAAGAGTCGAAAAGGGAAAATGAAGAAAAAAAGCTATTTTTGCTGATAAAAATGAATAGTTGCTAAAATTTTGATAAACGAAAGCAACAGAAGAAAACTAAGAATCAGGTTTAATTCCAGACATCAGTAAGTCATTTATATATATTTTTGTAGCTCGTGGAGGAAGCTATCAAATAGCTGATGTGATGAATCTTTGGAGGAGACCGAGATCCTTGATTTCGGATCCCTTCAATTGAGACATAGATAGGCATTGCTCCGTGTAGGATATAGTATAGGAAGGTTTATTTGCGTATAATTTCAAGACGCTAACATTCAGGGTTTGATTCCAAAGTGTAAAGAATAAGTGGAGTGAAACTAATGTTATGTAAGTATTCAATTTTGTGGTTTTCCATCTTTTATTTATTTTCGGTTCAAAGTTGTTGTGTGTATTTGAGTTAAGGTGAAATGTGACTTAATGAAATTTATAGTTTCTTCCAGGTTAAGTGAGCTAAATAACGTTGAGAAAATCAGATTTCAATGTCAAAAGAGGAAGAGTTGATTGGAGAATATTTGCAGCTCTACAGATCTACCTGCGAGGTCATAAGAGGCTTGTACTGTGTGATACTTTAAGTAAATTGATATTCCCACTTAATGATTTTCGTTTGTAAACATTAATAACTCTGCGGAAATTATAACATACTGTGTTTCTAATCTGAGTCGTTATTTGTAGATAGTAATAAAGATTTTCTTTTCCCATAATTAAGTATAAACTAGTTCTACAAGTGTCTTTGTTCGCGTATAGCTAGGCAGGATAATGTTCTATTTCTAAACAGGTACAGGAATTACAAGGAACATTATAGACATGGAAAAGCAAACCACAAATGATAAAACGTGAAGGCTAAAAAAAGGTATTGCTTGGATTGTAAAGGTAATGTAAATTTCATTGTGTTTAATTCTTTCCTTTACAGAGAAATTGATTAAAATAGTCCTTGGTGAAATCATGGAAACTGGACTCTGATGTATATATATTGTCTTTGATTAGGGGTGGCTTTAGATGTTGTATATTTTGTCAACACTTCAAAGAGACTTTGGACGATGTATATTATTATCATCAATTCAAGGAGACTTTAGTCAATGTATATTTTTTATACTTTTTTTTAGGTAGAATTGTCTATTTGACATTATTGTCAAATAGTCAACAAATAAATCATTTTTGATTTAGTTTTACTCAAAGCTAGACGCTATTTTGAAATCTTTATAAATTTTTTATCTCTTTAACTAAAAATAAATCAAAACCCAAAAATCAAAATGGAAGAAAATATTAATACATTAAATAATTACCATTTTTAGAAAATAATATAAAATCTTTGGCCCTAAATCAAAATTCCAGTTTTTAATATACTAATGTCTTCATATGATAAAATTTAAGAAAAATATTCCGTCAGATCAAAAGAATTAGAACGTCAATTCAAAATCTTAAAATAATATATCTGAAAACTAAAACTTGGATATAGATTGTGATATTTTATTGTGAAATAAAGGGTAAGTTTAAGTAGAGTGAATATTATAAATAATAATATTTCAAGTAATAATAAATTGCTTTGATAGTGATTTTGAATCTTTTGCCTCAATTTCCCAAAATTGGAACATGCTGAGAGCATTACTACATCTCAGTACTCAAGCTCATAGGAGGTGCTTATCTTTCCTTTTACTTTCATACTGTAGGAGTCCCAGATTTTTGAGATTAAGAAATGCCTGCTCTCAGGTTTATTTAGTTCAACCAAGCATGGATGGATGCCCTCGTGTCATGTGTCCCCGATGTCCACTATATTGGTTGTGGCTAATGTAAGTCGCGTGTCACTGGAGTATCTGTCTAAGTCTATCTGATAATATCAACCTTCGGATTTATTTATTTTAATCATTCTTGGGCCGGAGCCCTCAAGCCTAAAAGGGTCTGATACTAAAGTTCTTCTCTTTCTATTTGTGTGAGGTTTCGCTGATTCATCCTGAATTCCCTCTTCTGTATGTGTGGGATGAATTGGAGTTACTCCAATACAAATGGAAGGATATTAGCAAGGTGTTTTAACGTTGGATTTTGGAAATAGTGTTTCTTGTGTTATGTGCTGACAACGCTCGCCCATTATTGGATGCGTCGTTTGAGTGGCATATACCGCGGGAGGACCTCCTGATCTTAGCGTTAGATTACCAAATGTAGAGTAGTTAGACAACATAAAACTTTCTTCTTATGTGAAGGGACATTCTAGTTTAGTCTAATGACATTAAATTGTTTATAAGGAATAAATTAGAATTGTCCTGAATCAATAGGAAGAATATTCTTGATGGAGACATTACGTTCGTTCGTGGGTTGCTTCTTGTAAAGTGTGTTGACGACGTTCGCCCGCAAGGCTGCGACGGCTGTACGACACTCTGACCTTGGGGGACCTCTGAACTTTATGTGTGTCATCCTAAAGTAGTTAACTAGTCTATTTAATCTTCATTGAATCATACAGGAATCTAAACCTTATAAGATTCTAAGTTTTAATCTTCCTTAATAAAACTTGTCATAAATTATCATACTTAAAATTATACTTTGACTCAGTGTGAAACCACCTTTAACATTACTAAATAGATTCTTGAAAACAATAATGGAACAGAAATTATAATGTTTAGTTTCTTTTCATTGTAGATAAGTTCCGAATATTTAAGTATATACAATAACCCCATTTTTATACTTCTTTTGAGTCCTCTTTTAAAGAACATCGAGTTTTAGCTAGTGTTGTTTACGCTAAATTCTCCCAGTGTTCTTGGTTTTGAATACTCGATGCTTTTGATTTTCCTTTAAGATCTTAAATCACAAATGTTTGGCCCAACCTAGCTTAGATACTACTATCCCGTATCTTCTCGGTTCTGGTCATCATACTTCACTTTTAATTAAGGATTACCTTCAGTAATCTTTTGTTATACTTACTTCTTATATGTTCTTCTTCGAAATATGCTGGGTAATCCCATTATAGTTTAGATGCAAATCATTTTATTTAAATGAGTGTTTAGACTGGGGTTACTCTACATAATCCTTGTCCTGCGTGGGTTGGTAACGGAAAAGAGATTTAGCTACGCATCACAAGTGAGAGCTATGAAGGATATACGGAGACCTTGTTGGTGCAATAAAGTCACTCAGTGACTGGGGGGAGGGAGATTGCCCTTCAAACTCTTTATGTCTCTCGTTATAAAACCGTTATTGATCTAGGCTGGCCATGCAAGCAATAATACTATACCCGTATCTAGTACAGACTTCACACTTGGACGTGTGGAGCTGGCTAATTATTTTCAGTTTAACTTATTTCAAAACAAACTAAGGGATTCGATGATGTCGATCATTGTCTGCCCGGAGGGATTACAGGAAGAGCTCTTATAGCTCATGATGGAGAGTGCCCTGTTTTCCTAAAGGAAGACCGTATGCTTCGTGTGCCTGGCGGGCTCGGTGACCAGCTCTGGTATGGGTGACTAAAAGAAATAGTCAATACCCTGTGAACCCTGGATGAGTCAGTGATCGTCCCTTAAAGGTGGGCCACGTGGAAGTCGGGTTTGACGCGGGGCATGAACATACCGGGGGGAGACATCATCACCGTCTGGGTTGTACTGTGGTTAGTTAGTTCCGCACTCCACATACATTAACCCTAGTCTTTACTGTAGTTTAAGTTTTCGGTGGGATTTCCAGCTCCGCGAGGATGATCAGAATCCTGACGATCCAGTTGGATTGTTAGGGTAGTTTAGCGTCATGTCATCGTGAGCTGGGTGATGATATGCCTCGGACCTAGGACTTAGGGTAGAGGAGGCCTAGGACGAGCTGCTTGGGGCGATGGCGGTGCCCCAAACCTGGGGATTGTCCCCACATTATTTTTATTACTTCGTTTATATTAACATAGGTTTCTTTTCAGAAACATATCGGCTCTAACATTGCATTGTAAATGAGATGAAACCTTTCCTAAATTGATGAAACTACATGAATTCAGATGAACTACTCCCGTCAATATGAGACTAAATATAAATAAATAGTGATCCAATATAAAATAAATAACACAAATTAGACATGTGAAGATTAGGTTTATATTCTAATATAAGTATTAAAATAACAAGTGTGTTTCTTTTTCATTCTTCTATTGCCACTCTCCACCGAGCAGAATCTGTAAATTACAAGATATTATAAATATATAAAACGGAATGACGTAGGATTCAGGAAAAATATAATATTCTTAAAGGATATTATTCTAGACGATCAACCTTGGCCAAAACTTTCACGTATCTGATTTGAGGATCCTATCTGAAGGGACTTCAGATCTGTACAATACCTACTTCGTTTTTTCAACAAGTTTAGACGTGTCAAAGTACATAATTTTGTCCCTAATTTCGCACGAGCACCTTGCTATTTGTTTGCCGTGCCATTCCAAACAAGTTTCGAGCAATTTTCAAGCAATTTGTCAAGTTTTTATCTCCTTTTTGTGTGCTACAGTGCCCGTCAAACTAGCACCAGACTAAACAAATAGTTCATACATACGCCGACTATTTCAGCACTTCGCCGTGCGCTTCGAGCTTCCTTCTGAACCCACCGCATCGGTCGGGCCGTGCGTATACATACCGACGGGGCCGCGAGCTGCGGCTGCTTCCGTCACCGGGAACTACCTACTCTGCACGCTTGCTCACCGCGGACGGTTGCGAGTACATTGCCGCTTTGAAATACATTGCGGCTTACTACGGTTTGGCTATTTTTTATAAGTTTTATTTGCTTAGCTCTTTCTACTGCTTACACAAAGTTTATTTACGGTTTCTAAAGTGTGTTTATAAAAATGGAGGAAGAGTTACAAGACTTAATAAGGAAAAGGGGCAGTATAAAGGCCAGAATTACAAATTTTCAGAAATATTTAGAACCTATTGAACTGATTTCTTCGGGTGATTTAACAAAACAAGTTGTCAATGCCTTACAGTTAAAATTGACTAGGTTTCAAGATTCACTAAGCGATTATGATATTATTCAAGACAAAATTGATAGTTTAATTGAAGAAGAACAGTTACACGAGCAAATTGATGAACGGGAGATGATAGAAAACCAATACTTTACTTTAATGGCTAGAGCTTCTTGTGTAACCGACTCGTATACAGAGAAAAAGAGTTCTCATTCAAATCATACCGAGTCTGACAATGATTCAAACAAGTCTTCAACTTGTACACACAAGTCTACACATTCAAATAAGAATATAAGTGTCAAGTTGCCTACAATTAAGTTGCCCACGTTTGACGGGACTTACACAAAATGGCTAGAATTTCGCGATACATTTGACGAGTTAATTAACAAAAATGAATCAATTCCTTCAATCAGTAAATTTCATTATTTGCGTACCTCTCTAGAAGGAGGAGCATCTGTTGTAATAAAATCGATCGAGTTTACAAGTGAAAATTATAATGTGGCTTGGCAACATTTGTGTGACCCTTTCGATAACAAGCGGATCTTGGTCAACAACCACTTAAAGGCATTGTTCAATTTTGAAACAATTAATAAAGAGTCTTACAAGTCCCTGCGTTACATGGTTGACTATTTATCAAAAAATTTGAATTCCTTGAACAAATTAGGTGAACCCACGGATTCTTGGGATACATTAATAATTCATATGATGGCATCAAAACTAGATGGCGCCACAAGTCGTCAATGGGAGGAGCATAGGAATTCTTTCTCCGACACGCCACCTTTAGAGGATTTCTTTCAATTTTTGCGAGGCAGGGCGGACATGCTGGAAACGCTGGAATTCAACAAGATTGCGCCTAAATATTCTTCCAGGTCGTCAGAGAGGCAATCATTCAGCAATAATGGAAGGTCGACAAATTCATTTTTTGCTTCTTATTCTAACAATTCTGTTTCTAGAGGCTGCGTTGTTTGCAATGAAAATCATCGTATCTACCAGTGTGAAAGGTTCAAGTCTATGTCTGTGGATGATAAATTAGGTGAAGTGCAAAGAAACAACTTGTGTCAAAATTGTCTTCGCGCCGGCCATCATGCTAGTCGTTGTCGCCTAGGTCCATGCAACACCTGTCGAAAAAACCACAACACATTATTGCATAAAAAATATCCTACGAATTCTACAAGTCAAAATGCGTTTACTACTACACAGGGAAATTCTGCAGCTACAAACCAAGGTTATTCTGCTACTACAAATCAGGGTAATTCTGCTACAACTAATCAGGGTTATTCTGCTACAAATAATCAGGGTTATTCTGCTACAAATAATCAGGGTTATTCTGCTACAAACAATCAGGGCAATTCTGCTACTGCTAATCAGAGCAATTCTACTAACACTTCTCAAGGACATTGTTCTAATAATTTGAGTGAATGTCATACCGCTAATACGAACACTACAAGTTTAAACACCACTACTACGAGCAGCACCGTGCAGTCTCCTGTGTCCCTGTCTGCTACTATTTCTGGACAGGTACTGCTGTGCACGGCCGAAGTGGAACTAGTTAATCCTAAAACTAACGCTACTTACCAAGCGAAGGCGCTTCTCGATTCGGGTAGCCAATCGTCATTTGTGACCGAAAAGGTGCAAAAAATTATGAATCTTTCTTGTTCGAAAACAAGTCCAGTGTCCGTTGCTGGTATAAATAATGCGACTACTAAAGTTACACAGTACTGCGATCTACAAGTAAAGTCACGTGTTAATTCCTTTCGCATCGATGTGTCATGTCTAGTGATTCCACAGATTACAAGCACACTACCTAGTGTGGAGGTAGATACCTCACGACTTAACTTGCCTTCCAATGTTACGCTTGCTGATCCAAGTTTCTATCGTCCCTCCGAAATACAAGTTCTATTGGGGGCAGACGTTTTTTGGGAAATTGTGGATTCTAATCAAATCAAATTGGGGCGCAACAAACCCACACTACAAGAAAGCAAATTGGGCTGGCTTGTGGCTGGTCCAACTGGGTCCAATTCTAATAAATGCGATACAGTTAGGTGCAATTTCAGTCAAGAGATTAGCCAGAGCATTGCTAAGTTTTGGGAATTAGAAGATATTCCGTCGTTAACATCAGCCAAGTTTACAAAAGACGAAGAAATATGCGAGGCACACTTTGTGAAGAATACTGTCCGTCTGCCTAATGGCAGATTTTCGGTCCTAATGCCGTTACGTGAGAATCCCGAGGAGGCTCTGGGAGACTCATACTATATTGCAAAAAGACGTTTCCTTAATCTAGAAAAGAAATTAAGTAAAACAAATCAAAATCAGAAAAAAGAATATGCCGACTTTTTTCATGAATACGAAAGTTTAGGGCACCTACGCGAGCTACAATGTGCACCGTCATTTGCGGTCTACATCCCACATTTTCCAATTATCCGCGAATCTAGCGAAACCACTCGTTTAAGAATAGTTTATGACGCCTCGACTAAAACTTCCACGGGTAAATCTCTAAACGATATTCAGCTGGTGGGCCCCGTGGTCCAGGATGACCTCATGTCAATCCTGTTGCGTTTTAGACAAAATACTTATGTCGTTACCGGTGACATTGAGAAAATGTACCGACAAGTTATGATAGACGATTCTCAACGTAAATTACAACTGATACTTTGGAGGGACGATGAAACACAACCCCTTAAAACACTTCAACTCAACACAGTCACGTATGGGACAGCTTCAGCTCCCTACCTCAGCACAAGATGTCTCGTGCAGCTCGCCGAAGAGTGCACTGATGAAGCTGTTGCTGATGTAATTAAACATGGGTTTTATGTCGATGATTTGAGTACTGGTTCAGACAGTAAATCTGAGCTAAAGCATATAGTGCAGGGCGTCATTCAAAAACTTTCTGAAGGTTGTTTTCATTTGCGAAAGTTTCGTACAAACGCTCCTGATATTTTTGAGAATATACCCACGATAAGTCAAACGCAAGAATTTTCCAATCGGATCAACATGAAACCCGTAGCATATGCGAGCCGCCCACTAAATAAGGCGGAGCGCAACTATCCAACGATCCAAAAAGAGTTAGTAGCGATTGTTTGGGCAACAAAATATTTTCGGCCTTATCTTTATGGAAAACACTTTACAATTTTGACCGATCACAAACCCTTAATTTACTTATTTGGTATGAAGGACCCATCGAGCCGGTTGTTAAAATTTAGACTAATATTAGAAGAATACAATTTTGATATAAAATACATAAAAGGTAAGGAAAACGTCATCGCGGACGCCTTATCAAGAATAGTTATAACATCGGACGACCTTGAAAGTATGAATGAACAAATAATTTGTGTGATGACTAGAGCCCAAAGAAAAAGAATGGAGGAACAAGAGAAGGTAGGCACAGGATCTTCACTACCACAATCACCGATCCCTAATAAGGCTATGGACGATTGGTCTGATCAGCCAAGAGTTATAGAATTATTACGGAAACCGTGTGATAGCGTTGAGATGATTTGGACAGAAGGAGAAAAAATGAGAAAAATAAAAGAGATGGAAAAATACATTTTTAGACTGAATGTTTCGCATATAATAATAGTGATAAAATATTACACATAAATCTCGATTATAGGGCACAACTCTCGCGAGTCGAATTTGTGACGAAATTGAGTACTTTTTGTAATAAATATAAAATAAAAAGAGTATGCATACTAAAAAATTATAAAAATAAATTAACACTTAAAGAACTATGTGATGAAATTCAAAATATAGAAAAGTGGACCGGACCACGAATATGTATCCTAAGAGGATTAAAAAGAATAGATGATAAAGACAAAAATATAATATTACACGACTTTCATTTACTGCCCACCGCTGGACATGCTGGTGTGCGCAGAATGTTAAATAACATAAAAAGAAAATACTATTGGCCAGGTATGGAGAGTGACGTTGCTAGCTTCGTACAAAAATGTGACAAATGCCAACGGATGAAACACTGTAAACAGGTACGTGAACCTATGGCAGTAACAACAACTGCTTCATATGCCTTTGATAAAATATATCTAGATTTAGTGGGCCCCTTACCAAAGGACTATGAAGGCAATTGCTACGTGTTGACTCTTCAATGTGAGTTAAGTAAGTATATAGAAGTTTATTCATTAAGAAATAAAGAAACGGTTAGTATAGCCAAAGCATTAGTAAATAATTTCATTTTAAGATTTGGTATTCCCAAAGCAATTAAACATTGCAAGTGACCGAGGGACAGAGTTCATATCATCAACGATGGAAGAGGTTTGTAAACTTTTAGAAATAGAGAAAATTTCATCAACACCATATCATCACCAATCCATAGGCGCGTTAGAGAATATGCATAAACATATGGGTGCATTCCTACGTATACAGTGTGAAAATAAACCAGACTCGTGAAGCTATTGGCTACCATATTGGGCTTTTTGTTTCGATAATGCAGTTCATACCAGTACAAAGTACACTCCTTATGAGTTAGTATTTGGCAGGCAATGTAATATTCCAAGTAGAATTATAGAGCATGTAGAACCATTGTACAATTCAGACAACTATGCACTAGAATTAAGATACCGTTTACAAAATGCTTTTCAAGACGCTCAAAATAATTTGTTAAAAAGTAAAGAAAAGAGAAAAATAGAATATGATAAATATACAAACTCTGTAAATTATTCGGAAAATGACCTATTATTATTAAAATCAGAAGCTAATACAAAGTTGGAACCAGTGTATCAGGGTCCATTTGTTGTTGTTCAGGATTAGGGACCAAATGTTAAAATAATTAAAAATAATCGTGTAACCATAGTCCGCGCCACGGAATGGGTACCCCATGATGGACGCCGAGGCAGAGGAAGGCCCAAGAAGCGGTGGAGAGATGATCTGGATGCTTTTAGAGACCAGTGGCCCATAGTCGCAATAAATAGGGAGGAATGGAAATGTATGGGGGAGGCCTTTGCCCAGCAGTGGGACAGTATAGGCTAGTAAAAAAAAAAAAAAAAAAACCATAGTCCATAAGAATAACACTAAGCCTTATAATCAATAAATAAGTAATCAATTTAGAATTTAAGACAAAAAAAAATGTATAATCAATTTTTTTTTATCTCACCCCCGGAGGTGAAGTGGTGTACTCGTATTAGTTAGTTCCAAAGTCTATATCTATATTACCTATGTAACATTATGTACTAGAGTATTCGAACAGTAATAAACGAAGTGTATTCAAAGCAAGTCGTGCCTTTGTTTTGCTCAACAACCACCCTATCACATATTTTTAGTACACAACAGCTCATCAGTAGAAACACTTCTGGACTTTAAAACATGGTAATAGAGATGAAAAAGTTTCTACTGACGTGCGGTTGACCGTACCTAGGTATAACCTGTCAACTTAATATCCATGTCCAACACATTGTGCACTTTTTGGGGCTACCTGTAATCAACAGTTGTCATTGTAGGTACCATTCAGCTTTCGCCGGATTACCTCTTACACACTTATAGGTACCATTCAGCTTTCGCCAAATTACCTCATACACACTCTTAAAGGTACCGTTCAGTTTTCGCCAAACTACCTCTTACGAACTCTTATAGGTACCGTTCAGCTTTCGCCAAACTACCTCTTACACACTCTTATAGGTACCGTTCAGCTTTCGCCAAACTACTTGTTCTACCATTCAAGGTACTTTCTTTTTCACCATAATCTAGTAATACCTCAATTATAACAATTTCACAAAGTTAGTAAGTAGGTATGTTGTCATGCTTTAGATACCTTTTACATTTTAGATAGGCACCATATGAATTAATAATTGTACATACAATAACGGCAACCGACATGAGTAGAAGTACCTTTACTAAGTAGTCATGTGTAAACATACCCTTAATAAGTACCATGGAAATGAGACGGGTATGACAGAAAAATCAGTTTATTTTTTCCAATCACTTACCTTCATTTTATTTGAATAAATTTAGGAATATAGACACTGACTAATGTAACTAACACAACGAACCAACATACTTTGTAAAGCTGTGAATAGCATTGTCACCGCCTATGTCTAGGTTGGGATTCTATTTTTCTTCTACTTTGTTACTTGTCCTAGCATGCAGGCTCTACCAGGATGGACCACAATCCCTTGCTTCTCGTGGGAACGCAATGTTTTTGAATAAAAATAAAAACTTAAAAGGCGGCGGTGTGGTTCGCAACCCATCACGTCCCGTTCCTCGCGGGGGCGAAAAGCGGGCTACGGAAAGCCGCTTTGCTACGATGAATGTCAGAGGTGGAATGAATGGCAAAATAGATGAAGTATGTCAGATGATGGATGAAAGGCGGATAGACGTTCTTTGTGTGAATGAGATTAAACAAAAAGGTTGTGACACCACAGAACACGGCCCTTACACAGCGTACTAGTCTGGTGTTCCCAGTACCAGCAGAGGCTGTCAGGGAGTCGGTGTCATACTTTCCGGAAGAATGGTAGAGTACGTGAAAGAAGTCGAGTGTGTGAGCCCAAGACTCATCTGGGTCAAGCTGAAAGTCGGACTGACGCGAATTTTTGTTCTAGGTGCATATGCACCAACGAACATTGGTTTGCGAAAATCCCTGAAAGCCCAGAAAGAAACAGATGAGTTTTGGGAAATTATGAGAGATACGTAAGAGAAATGTGATAAGAATGAACGGGTTATCATGCTAGGTGATTTTAATGGATGGGTGACGGTTATGAAAGAGTTGTTGGTAAGTTTGGTGATGAACGTGTGAATGATAATGAAATAAGTTTGCTTGAGATATGTTTGGAATGGAGTCTTTATGTGGCAAACACTATGTTTGACCACAAAAAGATCCATATGTATACAAGAGAGGAGGGTGATGCGAGAAGTATGATCGATTTTGTAGTTGTGGATGAAAGATTGAGGAAAAGAGTTCTGGACGCTCGCGCATATCGTGGAGTCGCCATCGACACAGACCACCACCTGGTTGTGACCCGAATCGGTGGTCTATTTAACCAGTGGCGGCATAGAACACAAGAGCAGACGAGCGTTCTAGAACGTATTAAAGTAGAGAGATTGCAAGAGGAGGATGTCAGAAAAGAATACTTGAAAGGCTTGAGTAAAAGATTTGAGAACCTAGATTATGTGAATGATATTGAATGTTTGTGGAATGAATTTAAAGATAGAGTAGTAGTTATAGCTGTCGATGTTTGTGGGGTGTCAAAAAGGAGAAAGGGTGGAAAAAAGGAGAATATGTGGATGAATAAAAGTGTACAGGCAGTGGTTTGTGAGTAGAAGAAAGCATGGTCAGTTTGGTTAGCCGTAAAAGCTAACCAAAGAATGCAGAAGGCAACAAGTGATGACGTTAGTGTAGCTAGAAAGGTATATAAAAGAGCGAAAGGAATTGTTAAGGAAGTTGTTGAGAGAAAGAAAGAGGAGTGTAAGGATGAGTTTGACAGAAGGCTTACTGAAGATTTCCAGTCCAACCAAAAGTTTTTCTGGAAATCCATACGGACAGCCCAAGGAAAGTTTGGAACATCGGAGCTGAGTAAAAATCAGAAGCCAGGATGGAAGTATTATAAAAGGTGAAGAATGTGTTCTGAGGAGGTGGAAGGAATATTTTGAAAGTCTGTTTGAGAGAGAAAAAGCAGAGGCCAGCGAACTTAGGTCAGTGTGACTAAGTGAGATAAGTATGGATGAGATTATGAAAGCGATGAAAAGTATGCTAGAGCAGATGCAGCAGCAGCTGGGAATGATAGAGTGTCGGTCGAGATGTTGAAGGCTGGGCGAGGCATTGTGGCTAGTCAGTTGTACCGCCTTTTCAACTTGTGTTGGACGAACGGCCAAGTACCAGTTGACTGGTGCAAGGCTGTGATTGTGCCGCTGTACAAGGGAAAAGGGTCACAACAGGACTGCAAAAATTACCGCGGGATAAGCCTTCTCAGTGTCGTCGGCAAACTGTATGCAAAGGTTTTGATTGAAGAGTGATGAAAGATACTGACGAAAAATATGGGATGTACAAGCGGGATTTAGAAAGGGAATGGGATGTACAGATCAGGTCTTTTGCTTGCGGTGCATAGCTGAAAAGTTTTTGGCTAAAAACCAAAAAGTCTACTGCGCATTCGTGGATTTGGAAAAGGCCTATGACCGAGTGGTGAGGAACGAATTGTGGTCAGCATTGTCTATGTATGGGGTAAACGGTTATCTGATTCAAGCACTGAAATCTCTCTATGAGGATTCCAGTGCTTGTGTCAGAATAAACGGGGCGTACACTGAATGGTTCAGCATCGAAAAAGGTGTTTGGCAGGGATGTGTAGCGTCACCTTGGCTGTTTAACCTGTTCATGGATAATTGTTTGATTGATCTGAAAGAGAGTATGTGTGGACTGAGAATGAATGAGTTACTCATCAAATGTCTTCTCTACGCTGCTGATGACCAAGTTGTACTTGCGTCATCTGCTGACGAGTTGCAGGAGATGGTAACAATGATGAACAGTCTCCGCGCGAACTTCGTAGCGTTCGGGTGCAGAAAAATGTCTTCAAAGAAAATAAAATGTACACAGTCATCATATCAGCCGAAAGACGTCCACTGCTGGACATAGGCCTCCCCTAAAGAACTCCATGACGACCGGTCCTGCGCTGCTCGCATCCAGCGGCTTCCCGCGACCTTGACCAGATCGTCGGTCCACCTTGTGGGGGGCCTGCCAACGCTTCGTCTTCCGGTACGTGGTCGCCACTCTAGAACCCTCACGCCCCATCGGCCATCGGTTCTTCTTGCGATGTGCCCTGCCCACTGCCACTTCAGTTTAGCGATTCTCAGGGCTATGTCAGTTACTTTAGTTCTTCTGCGGATCTCCTCATTCCTGATTCGATCGCGCAGAGAGACTCCGAGCATAGCCCTTTCCATCGCCCTTTGGGTGACTTTGAGCTTTCTGATAAGGCCCATCGTGAGCGGCCACGTCTCGGTGCCATATGTCATCACTGGCAACACACACTGGTCAAAGACTTTCGTCTTGAGACACTGCGGTATTTTGGACGTGAAGATATTGCGGAGCTTCCCGAACGCTGCCCATCCGAGTCGGATTCGACGAGTAACCTCTTTCTCTAAGTTGGATTTACCCAGCTGGACTGTTTGTCCCAGGTATACGTACTCATCAACAACTTCGAGCGTAGAGTCTCCAACTTTGAGTGGAGTGGGTACAACAAGGGCGTTAGACATAATTTTCGTCTTATCCATGTTCATTTTAAGACCCACTTGTTGTGAAACTCTACTGAGGTTATTGAGCATCGTGCCGAGATCTTCCAGGGTCTCAGCCATTACGACAATATCGTCGGCAAATCGAAGGTGGGTCATGTACTCGCCATTGATGTTGATGCCAAGTCCTTTCCAGTCCAGGAGTTTGAAGACATCTTCCAATGCAGCGGTGAACAGTTTAGGAGATATGACGTCTCCCTGTCTCACTCCTCGCTGCAATTGGATAGGCTTCGAGTCCTGGTCCTGAAGACGAACTGACATAGTGGCGTTTTTGTACAGGTCCTTCAACACTTCAATGTACCGATAGTCGACTTGGCACCTCTGGAGAGATCGTAGCACGGCCCACGTCTCGATCGAATCGAAGGCCTTCTCATAGTCCACAAACGCTAGGCAAAGTGGCTGGTTATACTCTTCGGTCTTCTGTATAACTTGCCGTAGCGTATGTATGTGGTCTATGGTACTGAAGCCTTTACGAAAACCGGCTTGTTCGGGAGGCTGGAAGTCGTCGAGCCTGCGCGCGAGACGGTTCGTAATGACTCTCGAGAACAGCTTATAGACATGGCTCAGAAGTGAGATGGGTCTGTAATTCTTCAGCAGGGTCTTATCACCCTTTTTGAAGAAGAGTACCACCACACTTCTGTGCCATGCCTGTGGCGTTTTCCCTTCGAGTATGACAGAATTAAACAGCTTCTGAAGAGCTTTAAGCACTGGCCTTCCGCCTGCTTTCAGAAGCTCAGCCGTAATTCCATCGTGCCCGGGTGCCTTGTTGTTTCTAAGCTGTCTGAGAGCCATTCTAATCTCGTACAAGCTGACGTCCGGGATATCTTCGGTATGGTGTCGGGTAAGTCTAGCTCTTGGATCGTTGGCCAGACTGCTAACGGGTGGGCCGGTTGATGTGTATAACTGCCCATAGAACTTCTCGACTTCCCTCAGTAGCTCAGGCTTGGACGATACGGTTCTGCCATCCTCGGTCTTCAGCCTCGTCAACTGGCTCTGTCCAATAGACAAATCTCTTGCGAACACTTTGGAGCCTTTGTTCCGCTCAATCGCTTCTTTAATATGGTTAGTATTAAATAGCCGAAGGTCGCGAGTCAGAGACTTAGAGATCTGTTTATTGAGCCGCCGATATTGAGAAGCATCTTCCGGAGACTGCAGAACCATTTCGCGTCTTTCTTCCATTAGCTTGAGGGTATGGTCAGAGATCTTTTTGGTTCTTTTAGTACGGTGGGGTCTAAAGTACTTTGACCCAATTGTATGGACAGTTTCCACGAACCCGTTATTGTAGTCGTCCACATCTACGCATTCACCAAGGCATTCAAAGCGGTTTTGCAGTTCGAGCTGAAAGCCGTCGGGGTTTTGGATATTGGTGGGTACTGGTCGGAGCGTAGACTTCATCAGTCGAGTTCTTTCCAGCTTTACGTTGATATTCAATGTGCCTCTTACCAACCGGTGATCGCTTCCGGTTTTAACCGCATTGATCACAGAGACATCATTGAATATTTGCTTCTTCGTCGACATGATAAAGTCAATCTCATTTTTTGTAGCACCATCGGGACTGATCCAGGTCCATTTTCGGTTTTCCGACTTTTTGAAGAAGGAATTCATCATAAAGAGTCCTTCTTTCTCCAAAAAGTCGGCTAACATGTGGCCTCTGGAATTCCGATATCCAACACCAAATTGCCCCACCCTCAGCTCACCATCGCCTCGCTTGCCTAATTTCGCGTTGAAGTCCCCCATGACAACGGTATAGTGGGTCTTAGGCGTATGTATGGCTTTAGATATATCCTCATACATAGCCTCGACTTCATCATCAGAGTGTGTCGATGTGGGGGCGTATACCTGTATGACTTTCAGCGAATACCTTTTGGTGATTCTGAGTATAAGGTACGCTACCCGCGACGACACACTCTCGATCATGACCACGTTGTTCACGAGAGACTTGTGGACCATAAACCCGACACCTCCCTGGGACAGTTGGTCGCCCTCCCGGAAATAGAGCAAGTTACCTGATTTTAGGATTATCGAGTCCTCCCCCTCTCTTCGGACTTCAGATAGACCTAAGATGTCCCAGTGTAACCTGCTCAATTCTTCTTCGAGTTCTGCAACCTTCTCGTCGGTCCGCAATGTGCGCGTGTTATAAGTTGCCAGGGCCAGAGGTCGTCGTTGTTGGTAGCTCGACATCTGCCGGGGATTCTTCGCACCCCCTGCCCCACCGTTACCATGGCCGCTACCGGAGCCAGGAATAGCGGGGCCGCCGGGGACTAGGGGCCGGAGCTTATTGTTGTGATTCATCGATTCTTAGGGGGTTTTACCATAGTCGCCACGCTTGGCAGACGGGTTGGCGCCCGCAGTAAGATGAAATAATACACAGAAGGACGCTGCTGCCCATCCTCTGGATTTCAATTCCCTTAGTCGCCTCTTACGACACCCACGGGAAGAGATGGGTCGGTACTATTCTTTTTTAGGCCGGCACCGCACAGCTCAATACACAGTGCAATATCGTAATAAATGAATTATTATGTTTTATTCAGAATAAATTCGAGATAATGGACGATGAAAGTTTGATTCGTTTAGGAGTGAGTATTGAAGAAATTACTGCAGCTAAGAATTTATTGTTCGAGTCGATTTCTACAGATACCCGCAATATTTTTCGGCTAAAGGACAAGGCACAAAAAGAGATTGAAGATATAATAAGTGTTCTAAAACACACAAAACCGGACAAGACCCCTATTTTTGTAGCATGGAACTTGGATAAACTACCACCTATAACTTTTGACCACATTGATGTAACGTCGCTATTGAAGGATATTGTTCGGTTGAAGTCAGAGATGAAGGAACTTAAAGAAAAATATGTGACGGTAGATCAATTAAACGAGGTAAAAGAGACCATTGACAACATGAAATATGCTTCATTAATTAATATAAAATCTGATATTTACGTAAATAAAAAGCGGGGAGCCTTTTGTCACGAGACCAATCGCAGTAGTGGTCCAATGGGTATTCTTCATGTATCGCAAAATTTCCTCATAAATTGTACAATTGAAAAAGTGTCAGCGCATAAATTTAATCACGAAATTACGCTTTCTCCGCAAAAATCTTGCCTCACGAGTAACACCGCGACGTTCTCACTGCATACTACAGCTGACAGGATCGCTGCGCCCGCCTCCACCCCTCCCTCCGCCGCCGCCGCCTCCGCTCCTACCACCGCCGGCGCAGTGACGCAATCACATACATCTACTCCAACTATAACTAAGCCGCCTATGCAGCCGTCGTCAAACCGGTCTAACAGCGCTGCAAACAATGTCAACGTAAACATCAAAAATCTTTAGCGGAAATAGTTCACGAGGGAGACTGGAAAAAGGAGAATTCTAAGACGGACGGGTTTCAAATTGTTATACATAAGAAGAGGCATAGGAATAGGTCTTTTGAATCAGAGGGCGTGAGAGATAAGGCTGCTTTTAGGCCTGATGATAAGTTTAGACCCGCAAGTTTAAAATTACCTTTATTTCTCTCAAACGTCCATAAAGAAACAACAGAGAGCGATATCGTGCAGTACATACGCGAGAAGATCAAGGAAAACGTAACACTGCAGAAGATTTGTACAAAAACAGAAAAAGAGTATATTTCATATAAAATTATGGTCCCCAATACAAAGCTCGACCTATTTTTGAATGTTGATGTGGCCTACTGGTATATCATGTCGACATTTTAGACCTTATAGAAATCCGCAAGAGATAAGAAACAACTTAAATAATCATGCATGATACAAAATTCGTTACATTTAATTGTTAAAACGTTAAGCGTTTAGTTGAGTTTATAAAACGGCTTTGCAGCATGTCGGATATAGTAGCGTTGCAAGAAACGTGGTTGCTAAAAGATGACTTGCCGTACCTGGCGTCTATACACGATGAGTTCGGGAGCACAGGGACGTCTGCGATAGACGCGGGTGCCGGCATGTTGCGTGGCCGCCCGCATGGAGATGTGGCGCTGCTGTGGCGTAAAGCAACATTTCCGTACGTGTCCGTGATTCCGAGTGCCAACCCGCGTATTGCAGCGATTAGTATCCGAACTAATAATCGACCGATACTCGTCTTTAGTGTTTATATGCCTACTGACAGTGTGGATAATTTAGCCGATTTTACGGACTGCTTGAGTAGCATAAGTGCAATAATAAATGAGAGTGGCGTAGAATCCGCTTTTATACTAGGAGATTTTAATGCTCATCCCGGTGAGCGTTTTTATAAAGAACTTGTTGACTTCTCGGCAGACCAGAACTGGACGTGTGCGGATATTAAGAGGCTTAAATTAACATCTCAGTCGTTTACGTACATTAGTGAGGCGCATGGGTGCAGGCGCTGGTTGGATCACTGCGTCGTTACAGACGCGGCTCTGCGGAGTGTTGCAAATACATACATCATGTACGACGTACAGTGGTCCGACCACTTGCCATTAGTACTTAAGTGCAATCTTGATGTGGTTAGACAAAAAATCACCATTGAACCAACTCAGAATGAAATAATATGGGGAGATAGAACTGTTGACCAGTGTAATGCTTATGAAAAATTATGTAATAGACATTTAAGACTTATTGATCTGCCAGTAGAGCTTCAGCATTGTAGTGGAAGATACTGTGATAATCCTTCTCATAGAAATATTATAAGTGAAATGTATGAAGAAATTTTAGACATTTTAAGTAACAGTGCGAGTGCCACCTACAAATGTAAGACTTATAAGCGAAAAAAGCCCCTGGCTGGATGGAACAACCATGTGAGCGAAGCTTATAGGGATGCGAGGCAAAAATTTGATATTTGGGTGTGGTACGGAAAGCCTTGCTCTGGATTTTTATTTGATTCTATGGTTCAATTGCGTAAAATATTTAAAGGAAGACTAAAGTGGTGTCCAAACCATCAGCAACAAATAAAAATGGACATGTTAGCGAATCACCATACAAAGTTGGACTTCAAAAGCTTTTGGAAATGTACCAATAAACTAAATACCAAGCCTAGCATCCCTGTAAGTGTCGACGGAGTTTCAGACCCTAAAGATATAGCTGAGGCTTTTAAAGGTCGTTTTGCTGTAGGATCGCCGCTGGGACCACCATGCCGAGACTATGATGCCAACAACCAGACAGGAGAAGTGTCAACACTCATTCTCGCGAGAGATGTTAGATCCGCAATAAAAAGAATGAAGGGTGGTAGGTCTCCTGGGCATGATGGTCTCAGTGTTGAGCACCTGCGACATGGTGGTGTGCACTTGCCTCGTGTACTAGCACTCTTGTATAATCTTTGCATGGGACACTCATATTTACCATCGGATCTGATGCAAACGGTTGTAGTACCTATCCCTAAAAGCAAGACCGGAGATGTGTCGGATGGGTCAAATTATAGGCCGATCTCTCTCGCTACCATCATTTACAAGGTACTTGATAGTGTGATCAACTCTTATCTTGATAAACATGTGAATCTTCATGACGCCCAGTTCGGCTTTCGAAGAGGGCTGTCAACTGAAAGTGCTATTCTAAGTTTGAAACACACTATCAAGTACTACACGCATAGAAAAACTCCCATATATGCATGTTTTTAAGATTTGTCGAAGGCCTTCGACCTTGTCTCGTTTGACATACTCTGGGAAAAGTTAGGTGCTATGACACTGCCGAACGAGCTAATCCTCCTTCTCAGGTATTGGTACCTGCACCAGGAGAGTCGTGTGAGGTGGGCGGGCAAGTTCTCACCACCGACTAGACCGGAGTGCGGGGTGAGGCAGGGGGGGTTGAGCTCACCCGTGCTCTTCAATTTATATGTGAACGCGCTAATCGAGCAGCTGAGCAGTACCGCTACCATGAGTTTACAGTGTTCGTACTCGCTAGCGACAGCGTATAAAAATTGTATGGGAAATTGAACAGCGCTCCTAGCGGTCACTGAAAGAACTAAAATTGGTAGCATGAGTCCACAAGTAAAATACGTATCGAATTTTTGTCGCTAGCGATAACGTTTTGCAATAGGTTTTCATAGAAAATCGGTACCATGAGTTACAGATTTGACAGATGTCATCGAGAAATACCGTAACGATAGTAGTAAAGTTACTCACTGTCCAAATGAAGTGTGAATACACAGTGAAAGGCTTTCGATATGCTTAATTTTTTATTTCTTTTACTTATTTGGTGCAATTTGAGTACTTTTTCTCGAAATCATGTCGGCAGGACATGATTTGGTTTGAAATATATCAGCGGCGGCTGTATTTGGAGAAAAATGACGCTATCAAAACCATTTTCAAGCTGACATGAAAAAAAAGGAATCCACTTGAGCTATCAGTGAGAACAAGTTAAACAAGGAAGTTTTAAATGGAGAATTTTTGAATTTTTGAATTTTGATGGAAATGGAGAATTATTTTATTTAAATTTTGTTCCAATATTTTTTTTCCGTCGTCCTCATATTAACCGTGTTAAGCAGATTTGTTTTGCTTAGCCCAAACCTGGACGTTAATGGCTCTTTCATTATGTGGTCCCAGAGAGCTTGCCAAGGTAACTGCAAAAAAAACTCTTAAGAAATAACATTCAACTACATTCCTCCACTTATATTATAACTAACCACTTGAAACAATATATTAAAACATCCTTACCATCCTTACACAAGTTCAAAGTTCTAGCATATTTTTCTATTTGAAAATATGTATATTGTCTGAATCTTACCTTTCCTTCCATACTCCGCCAACGCAAACGGAATCACAATATAATTTATTGTACAACTTCTGAGTCAATTCCGTAGAATTCTGAAATTTAGTGAAGTAAATAAACGCACAACGTAAACAAATCACAACGCCACGTCACACATTGACGAAATATAACCCCTCTAAATAAAAAAAATCACTTGTACTAAGGATAAAGGCACTACTCAATCACACTTTTAATTAGCAGGGTTATTTCAAAGTTTTTAATTATTAGGATTGAATACCAAGATTTTTTGGGAACATCTATCTTACCCTGTCTTTTGAGTATAGTTAGAAAGAAACAGCTCTATTCGGTGTGAAGTTAGATGCGTCTGTAGGATTACTACGTAAACAATCGAGTTCACGCTAGCGAGTGTAGTTACGGTTATCGTAACTCATGGTACGAGTTCAATCGAAAACTATTCGATGCGCGTTTATACGCTATAGACTGTAGTAACGTTATGTGGTTTTTCGATAGCAACTCATGGTAGCGGTACAGTATGCATGTCAGTTGCTATGTTGACAACGTCTGCGTTAACAACTTAAGCTACGCAGACGACATGGTGCTGCTTGCTCCCTCGGTTAGCGCGATCAGGAAACTGATAAAAGTGTGCGAGTCCTATGCTACATCACACGGGCTGGTTTACAATGCCAAGAAGTCTGTGTACATGGTCTTCAAAGCTGGTACCAAGTGTCCATATATGGTGCCCCCCATTTATCTTAATGGGGTTGAATTAAAACGCGTCAACCAATTTAAATATCTAGGGCACTAGGTAACATATGATTTGAAAGATGATAGTGACATGGAGAGGGAACGTAGAGCATTGTCAGTGCGGGCAAATATGCTGGCCCACAGGTTCTCCCGATGCACAAAACAAGTTAAAATTACATCACTCTACTCGGGGGCCCTGTGGTTCGGATATACCCAAAAGTCTTATAATGCTCTACGGGTGAAATATAATAATGCGTTCAGGGTGTTGTTGCGACTGCCGCGATTCTGTAGCGCATCAGCGATGTTCGCCGAGGCTCGCACTGACGGATTTAATGCCGTCTGGCGTAATAAGTCTGCATCGCTTCTGCACAGGCTGCGCGACAGTCCCAACACCATCCTGGCCATGATGGCTGCACGGTTTGATAACCCGCTTGTGTGGACACTGATTAAACGTACCAAATCCTGTTTAAAAATTAAGTACTAACATAGGTTAAGAAGACTGTTACTAACAAGATGGACCTCATTGTAGTCTGATTAATAAATGATTATTATTATTATGTTGTTTATCATTCCTGAATCTCGGGCAATTAAGTCCCGGACCTTTGGAAGGCGTGCGTGGGGCCGAAGCCAACACGTAGAGGCCCGTTAAACAGTTTAATTTACAAAAGTGATGTGACACCAACCGGCGATTATCCCTGTCTACATTAATACTAATGCATCCAAGGACAATCCCCGGTAAGTGTAGGCCTATTGCAAGAATTGGACAAAAATGAAATTGGGTTATTTATTATTATTATTTGGACAGGAAAGGAATGAAAGTAAATGTAAGCAAGACGAAAGTAATGGTACTTGAAAGAGAAGAATGTATGACAGAGTGTACTATATTAATAGGGGGTGAACAAGTCGAACAAGTGAAGGAGTTTGTGTATCTGGGCTCAAAGTTTACGAGAGATGGAAAGTGTGAAAGTGATATTGAAAGAAGAGTGAATGCTGGAAACATGGTGAATGGTGCCCTGCACGCCTTTATGAGGAGTCAGAAGGTGTCTCACAAGGCTCGTTTGGCTGTTCATGGGGGTGTTTTGGTACCAACACTGATGTATGGCAGTGAAAGCTGGGTATGGCAGAGGAAGCATGAAAGTAGAATTAATGCAGTGGAAATGAGAGCGCTAAGGAGTATGATTTGTGTTTAATTGAGTGACAGGATTAGAAATAGTGTGATAAGAGAACGGTGTGGCGTAAAAGAAGACGTAGTGACCAAAATCGAGAAAAGGATGCTGAGATGGTTTGGTCATGTAGAGAGGATGAATGAACGAAGATTGACGAAAGAGATCTACCAGGCGAGAGTGAATGGAAACGTTGGAAAGGGAAGGCCTAGGCAAACGTACCAGGATCAAATTCAGGACGTTATGAATAAAGGCCAGGTTAAAAGTACCCTAAACCGACGAGAATGTATGAAAGGATTGATGAAAGTACAGGAAGCAAGGGAAGTATGTCAAGATCGTAGCAGGTGGAGGACTGTGGTCTCTGCCTACCCTGACGGGAAAGAGGCGTGATGTTATGTATGTATGTATGTATGTTGCTACTTGGTATTTATGTTAAGTGATAGTAATAAGGTTCGCACAAGCATGAAAAAACAGTTACTTATCTATTATAATAGAGGGTCACTATGATTATGTAGTCTTAACTATTGTAACTTTAGGCCGTTTTTAACTATATCCACTTCAGGCTGTTTTTGTCTCAAAAGACGTACGGGCCAGACTTGCACTGCGAGTGACAAGCTTGACCCGTAATGGGGTGCGTGTACAAATTATTTTACATAGTAGGTACTGTTAAATAAGAGGCGTGCGTGCGTTCGATCTGACGTTTATTGCAAGACTGCCAGACTAACAACATAACAATATACACCAATACCTCCACCCTTAAAATACTAATTAACCCTAAAACTCTGTTGAACACTATTTAGTAATAGTAATACAAAATAAGCAACCTACGTTAATCGGTACGTCGCAACAATCAACTAAGTACTACCTTACAATAATTCTTAACAATAACAGAAAGTGAATCCTAAAAACTAATCCTCAAACCCATAACGTGTAGGCCTTTTGATTATTCTTTTAGGCCGACTAGATGACGAAGTATGGGGAGCCTTGTCCTCTGGCACACTGGGCCCGTTTTGTCCTTGCTGCGGTGGTGATACCGCTACTTTCGGCGACGCGGCCGTCGAACCTGCTTTGTTATTCGCGTTATTTGGCGTTGACGCCCCCTCTGACGATGCCGACACCATTTCCTCCGCCGAGGGCTTCCCTGGACCACACCTCTCTTCTGCTGGAACCGCTAACGAACTAACTCGGCGATCCTTGAGTCTAGGCGGTGGACTTAACCCGCCACTAGGTCCGGACACCCTACGTCTTAATTGGTCGACATGTCTGTGTACCTCGGTTCCATTTGCGCATTTTATGCTATAGTCTGTATTACCCAACTTTTTGGCAATCTCCCCTGGTACCCACCTATCACTGGCTCGAAAATCACGACACCAGACATCTTCACCCTGCTCTAACTGACGCTGCCGTCCCGGTCTCGTGTCTACGTAGCTTTTCGGCTGGTGCTCATCGACACGTTTTCTGCGGTCTGGTTTTAGTTTATCTAAGCGCATACGCAAAGTTCTACCTAACAATATCTTAGCTGGGCTCTCACCTGTTGTGTAGTGCTCTGTGTTACGATAAGTTAGTAAAAACCTGTTCAAAGCTGTATCAATGTCTAATTTCATTTTAATCGCTTTTTTAATTACTCGCTTGCATATTTTTACCATATTTTCCGCCGCTCCGTTTGAGGACGGGTGGTAAGGTGCCGAAAAGATATGATCGATTCCATTTTTTTCTAAAAAATTAGCAAACTCAGTACTAGTAAAAGGAGGTCCGTTATCACTAACAACTTGTTTCGGCAAGCCAAATCTCGCCCACATATCTCTTAAAACAGCAATAACTGCTTCAGCAGTGGTTCTTTTCATTTTAATCGCTTCGATCCACTTTGAACAAGCGTCTACCACTATTAAGTAGGTTGTACCTAACATGGGACCTAAAAAGTCTGAGTGTAACCTCGACCAAGGACGATCTGGCCACGGCCACGGGCTGGGCGCATGCGCCGGCGGCGCGTCGGCGACACCCGCGCACACGGCACACGCGCGACACACCCCTTCTACCGCCTCATCCACTCCTGGCCACCACACGTAACTCCTCGCTAATGATTTTGTTTTTACTATTCCCATGTGTGAGTCGTGTAACTCATTTAATACCTTAACTCTACACGACGAAGGAATGACTACTCTGTGTCCCCACATAATGCAACCTAGTTCTAAGTATAATTCTTTTTTTCTATTGAAATAAGGCTTGATTTTGCTAATTTCTACTACCGAAGGCCAGCCATCGTTTATGTAGCTGATAACCCTGCTAAGAATAGGATCTGTAGCTGTCTCTTTTTTTTATGACTTTATAATCTAACAAAAGAGCATCTGTCGCAAAGTGAAGATAAGTTTGCTCTGGTAATTCCTGCTCAGCAGCAACCGATACTTCTTTGTGAGTTCTAATTAAACGAGATAAGGCATCTGCTGTATTCTTATCTGTATTTATATATTCTATTTTGAATTCGTAAGCGGAGAGCTTTATGGCCCATCTTTGAAGGCGACTTGCTGCTGTAGTAGGAATTCCCACGTTCGGCCCGAAAATGCTTACTAGAGGCTTGTGGTCTGTGCGTAGAACAAATTCCCCGCCATACAAATATTGATGGAACTTATCCACTGCAAATATAATCGCTAATGCCTCTTTGTGAATTTGGCTATAGTTTGCTTCCGCAGGTGTGAGCGCTCGCGACGCATATGAAACGACCCGTTCTCCGCCGTCCGGCGCGCGCTGGGCGAGTACAGCGCCGAGCGCGTGTCCGCTCGCGTCGCACGTCACTACCGTCTCCCGTGATAAATCATAGTGCACCAGCACACCTGTCCCACATAACACTTTTTTCACCCGAAGAAATGATTGATTTTGTTCTTCCCCCCAATAAAAATGTTTCCCCTTCTTAAGTAAGTCGTACAGTGGTTTTAAATATGACGATAAATTTTTAACAAATTTCCCATAAAAATTAACCATACCTAAAAATTATTTCAATTCTGTAGCATTCTGTGGTGGCGACATGTCTACTATTGGCTTTATTTTGTCCGGATTTACTCTTACGCCCTTCTGATCTACCACAAATCCTAGATACTCCACTTTTTGTGACATAAATTCACATTTACTCTTTTTAATCTTTAACCCGTTCTTTTGCAAAATGCTCAAAACCTGTTCAATAGCTTTTAAGTGACTATTGATATCCCTGCTCTTAATTAAAATATCATCATAAAATGTAATTACATCGGGTACTTCCTTTAACAAATTTTCCATAAATTTTTGAAAAATGCCTGGGCTTGAGGCCAACCCATAAACTAATCGATTATATCTAAACAAGCCCCAATTTGTATATATCACTGTATAGTCTCTGGACTTATTATCAAGAACTAACTGGTTATAAGCTTGAGAAAGATCTAACTTTGTAAAATATTCATTTCCGCACAGATTACTGAATAGGTCATCTACCTTAGGAACCGGGTACCTATCGACCAATACAGCCTGATTTAGTGTTACCTTATAGTCCGCACACAAACGAATGTCGCGATCAGCTCGAGTCGCAATGACTAGAGGAGTGGCCCAGTCGGAGCGCTCCACGGGCTCGATGACGCCGGCGCGCAGCATCGCGTCGAGCTCAGCGTCAACGCGGGGTCTCAGCGCATACGGCACGGGCCTCGCGCGGCAAAAGATCGGCTGGGCTCCCTCCCGTACGTGAAGCTTAACCGGCTCCCCTGTGAACCGGCCCAGTGTACCGTCGAACAATGATTCATGTCTGGAAATAATTCCATTTAATTCTTTATTAACATTTTCTTGATTTGCCTTGACATTGTATAGACTAATTTTCGGGATTTCAATACATAATTCTGAGAGCCACTGACGACCTAATAAAGTCGTAGTACCATTGTTAATGACATATAAATCTAACATCTTTTTAACCTCCTTATACGTCACTTCGACCCTTAAATAACCAAGTGGCTTAATAACAGAGCCATCATAAAACTTAAGTTTTAATTTACAAGGATTCAATGGTAAGTCACAATAATTATTCTGGTAAGTACTCGAACTAATACAAGAAAGTGCAGAACCCGTATCTATTTCCATATTTAAATGTTTATTGTGCACTAACAGGGTAATACCTACCGGTTTGTATTTTGTTAGTGACATCTGATATATCGGTTCATCATCGCTGATGTCACTCTCATCATTTGGATCGGTATAATCCGGTGGCTGCGCATGATACTCGTTCTCGCAGGAGGCGCAACCGCCGCTGCCCTCTTCAATTTGATCGGTTAATGCCGCCGTCCCGCCACCACACTGATGTACCCAGTAGTTCCCCGCGCTCCGGCCGCCACCGCGCCCCGCGCGACCGCGACCCCTTCCGCGCGCTGTTGCACCCCCGCTCCCGCCTCTTGGCGCGCGTCGCCCTCCGCGACCTCCGATGCCGGAAAATATCACGTTCTCGCCGTGTGAGCCGGCCATTCCCGCCGTTTCGAGTCTTGCATTAAATGCACCCTTTTCCGGGCACATTCGCCGTAGGTGGCCTAGGTTCCTGCAGTAACTGCACTCAAAATGTTTATACCTGCAGTTTTCGGTTTTATGACCGATGTCACCGCATGTCATACACTTGTAACCATTTTGTACCTTATGCACACTGATCGTTGAACTAGATTCGCGTTCGACAGCGTATGCGTTTTTTTCTGCCGCCTCGAGGGTCATCGCTAAGCTAACCGCTTTACTGTATGTGATACCGTCTTCCGCAAACAACCTTTGTCGCGACGATTCACTGATTATACCGCAAACTAGCTGATCCCGCAGATTTTCCTCTAATGTTGTGGCAAAATCACAGGTTTTTGCCAGCTTTTTAAGTTCCGCTACGTAATCTGCGATGGTTTCCCCTTCCAGCTGTCGTCGTTGTCGAAATTTATAGCGCTCCGCTAAAATTGACGGTTTTGGTTGAAGGTGATTTTTCATAAGCAGCACTGTTTCGTCGTATGTTAACTCGGATGGTTTTTTAGGGCTTGCTAACGTCGACAAAAGCTGATACGCTTCCTCTCCCATCAATGAAATTAAGGTAGGTAATTGCACATCTTCGTCTACGTTGTTCGCGAGAAAATACATGTCCATCCGCTCACTGTAAACTGTCCAGTTACCTGCTTTCACATCAAACTCTTGTATCTTTCCGACTCCACCCATGATTACACTATCTCGGCCCACTTAAACCACATTAATTACGTTAAAACTTCGTTAAAATCCACCCCGTTCGCCACTGGTAAATAAGAGGCGTGCGTGCGTTCGATCTGACGTTTATTGCAAGACTGCCAGACTAACAACATAACAATATACACCAGGTACCAATCGAAAAAATGAGAATTGGTTTCATTTATTTATTGTTTTCGCAAGTTTACGCACTACTGAGACTAACTTCAAAAATATATCCAAAACTCGAAGCAGATTGGAAGGAGAATATCTCAGGTTGGAAACGGAACATATTTGTTGCAAATTAAGCCAAACACGACATCCAAACTGCACTTTAGATCTAGATCGTCGCATAACGAGTAGGTAGTTATTCTTCCCTTCTTCGGCATACACCCGTGTTGGCTGCAGCCGACTTTGGATATATTTTTTTCTGCCTGAAGTCAGATTTTAGGTCATAATACGTAGTAAGCTTGATGTAATTACTATTTACAAAGCAGTTATAACGTTATATTTCAAGTTAAAGCCTCACAGTACGCAAAGTAAACAATATCTCAATTATCGATTTACCTTTTAATTGAAATATAAATATTGTTTCAATCGTTTTATATTACTTTATCGTTTAGGTACCAATCGACGAAATGAGACCAGTTCTATTGTAGGTATTTTTAAGTATAAGTACAATATCTTTTTCTATCAAGAAAAGATATAACAGGACAAAGATTTAATAAGAATAATAATTTTAGGTAAGTAGGTACATGTGACACACTGTTGTCGTAAAAATATTGGAAAAAGACTGGTGTCCAGCTGTGGACGTCTATGGCTGTTAAAAGGAGAATGTTAAGCTGCTACACCCTGCGGGCTGCGCTATGCATTACTCGCTTGGCCGAAGCCGGTTTTTCGAGGCTCCCGAGTTTTTGTTTTCATGCCTTTGTTTCAGTTTCTAATTGAAGAGAAAATTTATATCACGTATTGCGTCACTAAACAAGATTATTTAACAACATATGAATAGTATAGTTTTCGGCGTGTAGACGCGAAAGTGTTTAGACGCATTTTTTGTGCTCTGCAATTATAAAATTTTATAAAATATTTAATGTGCATATGAATTAAAATTAGAATTACCTGTGCCTAAGTTGACTTGTACTGTACTCTCCCACTAACTTTCATCACTATCAAGCTATGGACACCACAGCAGAACAGCTTCTAAAAAGCATGGGGGAATTGTCCACTATGTTCACCACCAAGATGGAGGAGTTTGAGAAGACGTTGCAGCAGCCGGGCGTCACTGGTCCAAATCCCACAATAAAGCTGGTGGCAGCTGAGTTCTCCACATTTAAGAACTTTGTGTGGAAGTCCCTTGGCATACTTAAGTCACAGGTGGAGCTTCTCATTCTAGGTATGGACCGCATGGAGACCCATTCACGCAGGAAAGTTCTCCTCTTCCATGGTATCAAAGAGGACCAGGATGAAGATGTGCTCAAAAAGACTCTTTTGGTGTTAACCGACCAATTGAAGATGGCTGTCGGGGGCTCTGAGTTGATAGAATCCTGCCACAGACTTGGTGCTAAAAAAGACTTGGCCCGGCCTGTACTTGTGCGCTTTACATCTTTGTGCACTCGTTCTGAGGTGTGGAAAGCAAAAACTAAGCTTAAAGGCTCAAAAATATCTATCACTGAGTTTTTAACTAAGTCACGCCAGGACATCTTTGTCGTAGCCCGCAAACATTTTGGAATGAAGAAGGTTTGGTCGGCAGACGGAATTATTGTTATTCTTCTACCCAACAAGACCCGAGTGAAGGTCACTTCGTCGGCAGCTCTCTACCAGTTTATAAAACAACATCCCAACATCGTCGATAAGTGAAGTCAGGTCTCTCCTTATTTAGTCGCTTTATACATTGTTTTCGCATCAATTTTAAATTAGGGTATAAGCAAAATAACTCATTTCTTTTTCTACCGGTGTTTTTAGATTTCCAGTCACTTTTTGATATTTCAATTATTTACTTCAAAACGTCAAACGTCAATGTCTTAAAAATTTCAATGTCAACTTTGCGTTTTGTTATCCTTTGTTTTTTTTTTGTAATATGCTGCCTATTTGGCGTTGCGTCTTGTTTTGTTATTATCTGTTCGTTTACGAAGTGTGTTAGAAATAGTTTATTTAGTGTGTTTTTTTTTTCTTTTCAGTCAACTTAAGCATGAGAAAGTTGTATACGAGTTCGTATATATCCACCTTAGAATATTTTAAGTATTTATTTACTGATATTTATATTGTATTTTATTATATTATTTATATTCCTATATTATGTCTGATGATGATTTTTTTTCCTGCTCTTCTGATGACTATGTAAGTGCTGTTAGTAGTAACACCTCACTATCGGATTCGGATCCATTAGGAGAAAAACTTTCGAGGGCTTTCATTGATAATTCCAATTTCCTTTCCTTGGTGCATATCAACGCTCAGAGTATATTAGCTCACTATTCCGACCTTCTCACATCCTTTGACTCCGGCGTAGTTGACTGCATACTTGTGTCCGAGTCTTGGTTGAAACCCTCACTTCCATCAACTAGTTGCTCCCTACCTGGTTATAAACTTTATCGAAACGACCGCACCGGACGTGGTGGCGGAGGGGTCGGTATATATTTACGCAGCAGTTTTTCAGCCAACGTTGTTTCCTGTTCCCCATCCGATTACACTGGCTCTCTGGAATACCTATTTTTGGATGTAGTAGTGCGTCACAAAAAAATACTCCTCGGTGTCCTTTATAGTCCTAGTGACAAGGTGAACTATTTTAGCACTTTAGAGTCTGCTTTAGGGAAGTTAGTACCTATTTATGACCACGTGATTTTTATGGGAGATCTTAATACATGTTTATTAAAGGGTGATGCAAGAGCTCAAAACCTCCATGCTCTTACAACATCATTTAACCTACAAATTCTTCCCATGAGTTCTCCCACTCACTATTTCCCTAACTCCAGGCCTTCCTTAATTGACTTAATTGCTGTCTCTAACCCAAAGCTCGTCTTTTCTCATGGTCAAATGGCTGCTCCCTTTTCTTACCACGACTTAGTCTTCTTGTCTTATAAAGTACGTCCTCCAAAGGTTAGAGGCAAAGTTCTACTTCTGCGTGATTTTAAGCATATGGATCTGGAACGCTTGAGAGAGGATGTTAAGAACATTAACTGGTCATCGGTGCTGTTGTCCGACAACATTGATGATATGGTACAAGTTCTAACTACTGAACTGATTAAAGTTTATGATTTTCATGCGCCTGTTCGGCCTGTGCGTGTAAAGCGTGCTCCTGCTCCCTGGTTAACGCCGGTGATCAGGAGGACTATGGCTAAACGCGACAGGGCTAAAGCCAAACACAAAAAACATCCGTGTCAGGAAAATCTCGACGCATACAAAAAACTAAGAAACGTCGGCAACAGAATGTGTAGGGATGCTAAACGTCGCTACATTCATACAACAATTCAGGATCTCTGCCAGGCGCAAGTTTGGAGGTTCCTACGGTCATTGGGTGTGGGAAAAACCACTGATGCTTGTCAAAGCAATGTGGATCTCAATGCATTGAATCAACATTTTATTGCTCCCCCGGTCATTTTAGACTCTTTATCTAAAACAAAAACTCTTTCTTATCTTTCTGAACTTACTCCACCTGACTGTCCACCCTTCTCTTTTAAACCAGTCTCCGTTGATGCAATAAAGAAGAGTGTCCGTGCCATCTCCACCAAAGCCATCGGTAGTGACAATTTAAGCCTGGACATGATTCTTCCCGTGCTGGAGGAAATTGCCCCAGTGATCTCTCACATTATCAACTATTCGCTTTCTCGCAATATCTTTCCAGCATCGTGGAAGAAAGCTTTTGTCATTCTCTTACCGAAAACCACAAACCCTACATCCTTTTCACAATACCGTCCCATATCTATACTCCCCATCCTCTCTAAAGTCCTAGAATCAGTTGTGCATAAACAACTCTATTCTTATCTTACTTCCAACAACCTATTGTGTCCTTTCCAGTCTGGTTTCCGTCCTTCCCACAGCACTGTTGGTGCACTGTTGAATATAACGGAGGACATCCGGTGTGCTATGGATAACACCAAGCTCACCGTGATGGCCTTGTTAGATTTCAGCAGTGCTTTCAACTCTGTTGATTTCGATATCCTCCTCGGCACTCTTCGTGCTGTTAACATTCCTTCCTCGGTAATAGACTGGTTTCACTCTTATCTCTTCGGACGCCAGCAGTGTGTGAGAACCGATGATGCTGGCTCGGACTGGTCAAATCTCACTGCTGGTGTTCCTCAAGGCGGCGTTCTCTCACCTTTACTTTTTTCTGTTTTCATAAATAACATATCTCGTGTAATTTCTTCTCCATTCCATCTGTATGCAGACGATTTGCAAATTTATCGTCATTTTGTCGTGACTGAGATATCCAATGCTGTTGATGCTCTAAACGAAGACCTTACTGCCATCCAGTCGTGGGCAGAATCTTTTGGTCTGCTAGTTAATCCTGCTAAATCACAGGCAATTATTCTCGGCAGTAGTAGACTCAGGTCCAAGATAGACTGGGATATAGTACCAAAACTCTTCTATAAAGGTGTCCAGATCAGTTTTTGTGATAAGGTTAAAAATCTGGGCCTGCTCATGGACTGCAACATGTCTTGGATATCTCACGTCAACGATGTTAGCAGGCGTATGCATTTTACGTTCCACTCTCTCAAGCGTCTCCAGTATTTCCTTCCTTTTAACACCAAAATTATGCTTGCGCAATCTCTCCTGTTACCTATCCTTGACTACGCCGACGTCTGTTATTTGGATGTGACTGAGGAGCTGCTTAACAAGTTAGAGCGCCTTCAAAACTTAGCTATACGCTTCATTTTCGGCTTGCGAAAATATGACCACATTTCTCAATTCCGTGCTCAACTTAAATGGCTCCCTATCCGCCTTCGTCGCGATATGCATATCCTAACTGTCCTTTTCAACATCCTCAATGACCCGCACTCCCCACCTTACCTTCGTTCCCGTTTTCAGCTGCTTCCTCCTCCCGCTTGGCCTAGGCGCCCTTACATTACACAGATGTTTGAGGTGCCTAGGAGTAATACCAATTTCCAGTTTCACTCTTTTTCCGTCCGTGCCGTTCTATTGTGGAACAAATTGCCTCGAATTATTCAAGAAAGCCCCTCCATTCACACTTTTAAAGTAAGGTTAAAAGATCATTTCCTGTCACAAGTTGCTTCATAGTCATCATCATTGTAAATATATCTGTTAAGCACTCATCATTTTATTTATGTAGTATATAGTGTATTTATTTATCATTTATATTTATTACCTATATATTTGTATTTATTATAAATTTATGTGAATTATGTATTTGTATTATTTAATAGTCTATTTTATTTATTTATTATTTATGATACATCATTTTTTTCTCACTTTTTTTTTGCACTATTGTGTTCCCGTTAATACAACTTTCTCACTGCATTCGGTTGGCTGGAAGAAATCTCTTTTAGAGATAAGCCCGCCTTTGTGTATGTCCTTTAGTTATAGTCTTTTCTGTTAAATTTTTTGTGCAATAAAGAATATATATAGAGTAATACAGCTAAAATAATTATATTTAAATACCAAGTCCTTTTGCGTGAACTTTGACCAGTCTCAAATCATCGATTTACCTCCTTTCCTTATCAATGTGATAATGATTTTTTTTCTTTACTTGCCTTCAAGTTCGTAGTCTCTCCAGGGTCGCCAATGTTGTGTTTTGAAGATAGATATTTCATATTTTCGCACACACACCTGTCGTATCTCAACGCCTTAAAAGACCGAGCCAGGGTTGCCAAACCCCCGCTAGTGTTGCCCTCACCACTAGTATGCTACAATGCTAAATACATTTTACTTCACTTTCAGCTGTTTGTTAACTTGGCTGTCACACCGCCGTGCACCTACTTCAGTATGATGCTAAATAAATTTTACTTCACTTTCAGCTGTTTGTTAACTTGGCTGTCACACCGCCGTGCAACTATTTCAGTATGATGCTAAATACATTTTACTTCACTTTCACCTGTTTGTTAACTTGGCTGTCACATCGCCGTGCACCTATTTCAGTATGATGCTAAATAAATTTTACTTTCTGCTATTTGTTGCAGAATTAGATGTCTAAATATCAGATTATTCTTAGATAACATAAAGAGGACAAAAGCCTAGGTTTTTCTTGCTTTTGAACAAATACTTAGCAGACTAGATAACTATCACCACAGTTAAAGTCTTCCCAATGAATACCTACCAAGGTTTTGTTATAATTTTTGAATATTAAAGCTGGATAGTAAAACTTTCTTACCGTCTGCTGTCAATGTTGCATAGAAGTACGTACATCATCATTAAACCAAAAAGATTGCTGATAAACACACCAAAAATACTTTAAAAAGTTATTTTAAATGGCTGACTTTCACTAACTAAAGCATTTCATAATGTTTTTCGTTTAGTACTACTCGTAAGTCTGCTGGTGCAGGAAAACACAACAAACCTTACCTTCTTGCTTGGGCTTCTAATACTGTACCGAATGGCACAATGCGATCGAAGCGGGAGTGCAGGAACGTAAACAGAAACGCCTTCTTAATGCAGTAGTACTGTAGCAAACCACCTCGCTGGGAGAGAGACTTCTGGCTTCTAGTTGTTTACTAGTAGGCCGCCGGACTCGGACTGAACGTCGCTAGCTTGCTTGCGGGGTTCTTCTCGCTGCAGCGCAGCTGCAGCGGGGAGAGCCTTTCTGGCCTGGGGCCACTGAGGCTGGTCTCAAGTCGACGCCTGCAACTACAGGCGTGTCACGGGGGCGGCCTCCCGAGGGGCCTGTCGAGTCCGGTCTTCACGCCGCGGCGAGGCAGCCCACCAGGTGATTCCCCGTTGGGGGAGGCCTAGTGAGCGCCTACGAGCCAGCGGCGGCTTCTCTTCGTCGGAGGTGGGCGGGCGCGGTGCGGCGTCGGCACGCTTGCGCGGCGCGCGCGCACTGCGCACGTCGTGGTTGGGGGCTGGTGGTAGGGGCCCACAGTCCTGACTACTCGACGGGGAGTAGTGGACGTGGGCTGCCTGGTGTGGAGGGGAGGGGCCTCAGCATCCTGTCCTCATGCGAGTCAGGATGGAGACACCCTCCGTGACTATCGCCGCCGGGTCGGTGCCTGCCCTCACGGCCTTGAGGACGGAGAGCAGGAGCTCGATGGCGAGGTCAATGGCGTCGGCAGCTTTACTAGAGGTTGCCCCCGGGTGCTTCACCATCTTGCCCACGTCTTGTGGGGCGGTGACCGCTTCCTGGGGCATCTGATTCGCTGTGGATGTGGCAGCTGTGCTGGAAGGTGTCTTCGTCAGCTTCGCCTTCTTCCCGGCAGTGTGCGGGGCGGCGACCGCTTTCGAAGGCGCTGGCTGTGACTGGGTGGGGCCGGCTGCAGTGGCGGCGGCGGCGGCTGGAGTGGCGGAGGCGGTTCCCTTCCTCCTCCTCCTTCCCCTCCTCTTCCTGACCGGCCCACCGGGCTCGTTCGCGGAGGCCATAAGTGACCCCGGCGCGTTCGACTCTCCCGTGGGCTCGGCGACGACCCTGGCCGATGTTGTGGGCTGGGTGGATGTTCGCGGTGCGGTGCCGGCTTTCTTGTTGCGAACCTCGCGGCGCAGGATTGCGCACGCGAGGCTGTTCGCCGGGTGGGCCTTCCCGCAGTTCGCGCAGGTGGCGGGCTCGGTGCGTGGGCGTGGGCACTCCTTCGCCGGGTGCTCCTCGCCGCAGCAGACGCAGGCTTGCCGCCGGTGGCAATTGTGCGAGCTGTGTCGGAACAGCTGGCACCGGTGGCACTGCGGGACTCTCTGCTTCCCACGCCATCCCTCGATCTTCACGCCGGGCACACACAGGAGCTCGCTCACTGCGTAAATGCTCGGGGTGAGGTTTGGCGTGTAAGTAAGCTGGGCGAAGTGGATGCACCCAGGGCGTCCTTGGCGGGCACGGATGGGGCGCACGAATTCTGGCTCGTAACCCAGGCGGCGTAGCTCGGCGACGATGTCCTCCGGGCGTGTATCAGCTGGCAGGCCGCGGATCGCGACCTTCAGCGGCTTCTCGGCTTTGGGCGCGTAGGCGAACCAAGAGAGCCCGGTCTGCCCCTCCAGCGCGGTGAGGTAGCGCTGGTAGACCCGGAACTCAGCTTCGGTTTGCGCCAGAAAGCGCATCCCCTTGCCATAGGGACGCACGTTCGGCGCATGGCCCAGCTGCTCCTTGAGCGCGCGAAGATGGTGGGGCCAGTCGGGGAAGCTGTCCACTACGATGGGCGGTGGCTTCCGCGCCGACCGGGACTGTCCTGCGGCTGGCTGCGTGGTTGGGGCCGTCTGCTGCGTCACCGGGGAAGGGAACGGTGAGCGGGGCTTGGCGGCGGCGGTTACACCCGCATATGAGGCGGGGGGCGGGGGAAGTGGCTGCGACGGTGCGGGGGCCGTCGATGTAGACGGCGGCGGCGTCGTAGTTTGGTCCATGTCTTGCGACGTGGACTGCGGCGACAGGGTGAGCCGGCGGGGCGCCGGTTGCGGAGCGGGGGGGGAGGCCGGGGGCCTATCCCTCCTTTCAAGGCGCGGGTCACGCCATGGGACCTGCGTCGGCGGCTTGTATGTTACTAGTGGCGTGGGCTGGATGGCCCAGGGAGGCGGCTGTCGGGGGCCCGCGGTTGCGGGGGATTTCGTCGGGGTGCGGTGAAGCGGCGGCGAGGCGGGCGCCTTTGCGGCGCGCTCGTTGGCGTATTCTTCCCGAAGGTAGAAGGCCTGGGCAACATTGCGGGGTGTCCTCGGTCTCTTCTTAACCTTCGCGATGGAGGCGGGGGGAGTCATGTCTCCCTAAGAGGCAGCGTGCTGGGTGTCGCGTCCACACGTAGACAAAACCTACCCCCAGAGGGGCTGGGGGCAGGTGGGCGATTCGTACGCGGTTTGTGGGTATCTGGGCTCCTCACGTCATGTAAACAACCCAGAATACCCACCGCGAGATAATATCTACCGAATGTGGGTAGTCAGAAAAAGTGCGCGGACTGGATCTGACCTCCTCGGCGCGACAGGCGAGATCCACGTCGCTAGCCGCAACCGAGCCTCTATATATACGAAATCCGCCATTTTGCGGGGCTACCGAGGGGCGCGGGGGGGGCTAGCGACCGAAGGTTGCGGTCTATCTGTGCGGGGGGAGAGGGGAGGTGGTTTACTTTCCCTTTATTTTGACTATTTTACAATTTCTTATTAGAAAATGCTAATTAGATTCTAACTAGACCTATTCCTATTGGATCCTAATAAGAAAACTATACAAACTAAGATCGGAACTAGCTACCTATGCGAGTGGACTGTCAATTACAATATAAAACTATACGAAACCTATCTAACTTTCTCCTATAATGAAACTACGTACGAAATGATGTTTTATTATAAGAAACTATAGCTATACACCTATCTATCTATATCTAATTATGTACAAGACTTGCTGTTATCGCGAGCTATTTGCGTTCTTGACTTCCGTTTGTAGCGTTTTGGAGGTTTAATGATAATTAAAACTACTCAAAACGATCATAAAAAATATATTAATCGAAAACTAGTGTAGGTCGTGGGCGGAAGGCCCGTCTGTGGCTACCTCGTAGGGGGTGGTACTTCCCAGGGGTCCCGCCGTGCCTTGGAGGTTAGGTGCCAGTAATAGATGATTCTGGTCTGCAGATTGAAGCTAGTCGTTATGCGCCGTCAAGAGGCGAATACTAAACGTTCCACGGCGGACTTTGGACCCTGGAATAGCATCAAGACAACCGGGCGTTAAGTGATGCAAAGATCACCCGCTCTGATTGAATTTCACCAAGGCACGGAAATGGGAAAGTACTAGATGAGTAGCAGGTGTAGTGCGGTGAAAGCAATCAGAGCGGATTACAAGAAAATATATCCAAAACTGAAAATAAATTTACGTTACTACAGATTCAGAAAAAACAAAAGTGGGTAACTAAAATTATCACACCTTTTGGAGACAAAGGAAAGCTAAAATTCGTTATAAGCATAGGCCAAGATGAATAGCTAGCTACTATGTAATGATTCAAACTACAATTAATAGATTCTACAACTAGACAATAACTAAATAAGTACTTAAGCATCTAACTACAGATAATGTTCTAGAATACGTTCAACACTTACCCAAAGGGGATTTCACTTTCACTTTATTACTTTGAACAAGATTAAAATGCAATCTGCTTGTTATAAATAAATATGAATAATATTTGCACAGACAAATACGTTGTCGCGCAAAAAGAAAACAATACACGCTTCAAGAGCAGTGCCAACATCCAGTGCAGATCGCTGTTTACCGGCATCTATCGCAGCGGTCACTCCTCGGTCACTTGTTCTACGCATGCGCGAGCGCCGCGCGTATGACGTTTGGTTTAAAATTGTCCAATCACAAGGGAGAACGATAACAAGCGTTCTAGTACAGACAAAACGAAATTAAGTGTCTAGTACAGACAGACCGAGATTAAGGATAATCGATTCGCTGAAATCGATGTTAAGGTGCAGTTATGGTTCAACGAGCAAAAATAAAATATGAACGTTGTACAACGTTACAGTACCCCCCCGCTTACTGATAGATTTTATCCTTAGGGATAAAATTCGCTTTTCGAAAGTCATAATTACTTTGGTGAGAAAAGATGTTTTGTTCGGTCTTAGTAAACAATAGTAGTAGAATAAGTAGGTAGAGGTAAAGAGGTTGGATTTAGGTAAGTGTTGGAACTGAAATCCCTAAGTCGCCTTTTACGACATCCCAGGAAGAAAGGGAGTGGTTCTATTCTAACCCGGAAACCACGCGGGGAATTAAATTAGTTACTTATTACTTCCTACTAATTTCAAATCCTTGATATGCCAGGTTCCAATGTTCTTACCCTGCATATCTTCAAGAACATAAACAAGAGGCGACTTCTTTTCTATGATCTTGCATTTTAGAAATTTAGGTGCTAGTTTTTTGCTGAAATACTTATCTTTGTCGCTAAGAACATATGTGCGTTTCATGACGGTGTCGCCTACCTCAAACTCCGCTGACTTACGACGTAAGTTGTAATGTGACGTGTTTTTCACATGTGCATGCCAAAGATTTTTCTGTACATCATTAAAAATATTTGATAGGCAGCCTAAATTTTCTGCATAAATATCCCTCGGCTGAAATATAACCTCATTGTCTAAATCGTTGTCAATGTAATGTGACCCACAGGGAACAAGTTCACGGCCGTAAACAAGAAACGACGGCGTGAAACCAGTAGCCTCGTTAACTGAGCTATTTATTGCGAATTGGACCTTTGGCAAAAATAAATCCCAAGTCCTGTGGTCATTATCGACATAGGTTGAGACGCAAGTCATAATCGTTTTATTGTAACGCTCCACTGTGTTTACTTGTGGAGTATACTTTGGAGTGTAGTAAATGTTCGGAACATGGTACCTTTTTAAGAAAACTTCGATAGAGCCACTAATAAATTGAGTACCATTATCCATAAAAATGGTTTGAGGTACCCCATGAATCAAAAACACGTCTTCTTCCAAGATTTTGATAATAATATTAGAGGTAGCGCGCTTGATCGGAAAAATAAGGCTATACTTGGAGAAGCAACACGTGACAACTAAAACGTAGCTGTTACGCGCTCGACTGACAGGAAGGGGGCCCACCAAGTCTATCGAGAGCATTTGGAATGGACGTGAACACTGCTTCGGTCGTCCTAATTCTCCCAGCGTCTTATGGTTTTGAGCTTTGCACTCTAGACATTTTGTACAGGAAGCAATGTGCTTCACCACATCAGCATGCATGCCCGGCCAAAAATAACGTAAGGACAGACGGCGATAAGTCTTGAAAACGCCTAAGTGTCCGGCTGTGGGCTCATCATGGTTTTCAACTAAAACCTTAGTACGCAGTTCTGATGGAACCACCTCCTTCCATGAAAATTCAGAAGTCAGTTCATGTTTGTTCTTGGTAAGACGAAATAAGCTATTTTTTTTAATGATAAAATTTGGATAACTTTGTGGTTCCTTTAAAACACCGTTATAATGTTTCAAGTACCAGTCATCCTTTGTGACTAAATAAGAGTCAGCAGTCGAGATTGCTCCAACAGGCACTGCTCTGGATAGAGCATCGGGAATTACATTGTCGACCCCACGTCGATGCTTGATATCAAAATCAAAGGCTGACAACCGTACACCCCAGCGAGCCAGTCTACCAGTTGGGTTGCTAATGGAGAGAAACCACTTAAGCGCACTGTGGTCAGTATAAACAATGAAGCGTTTTCCGTTCTCCAAATAACACCTCCAGTGTTCTAAAGCAGTAAGCACAGCAAGCGTCTCTCGCTCTGTGATGCTATAATTTCTTTCTGCCGCAGATAAAGACCTACTCATGTAAGCAACTGGGTGCTCCTTTCCGTCTATAGTTTGGGTTAACATACCACCGAGGCCGTAGTTAGACGCATCGGTGTGCACCTCAAATGGGCGAGAGTAGTCCGGGCAACGCAGAACAGGTGCTGACACCAAGGATTCTTTAAGTGCCTTAAAAGCTGCGTCAGCTTCCGACGTCCATTGGAATGGAGGGGCACCCTTTTTGTTTGAAGTTAGTTTATTAAGAGGACCGGCAATGGAGCTAAATTTTGGGACAAAACGACGATACCAGGTAGCTGTTCCGAGGAAACGCTTGACATCTTTCCGACTAGAAGGAGTTGGGTAGTTCAAGATGGCTTCTACCTTCTCTGGATCGGTCCTCAATCCACCACTGTCGACTACATAACCCAAATATTTGAGCTGGCTTCGGAAAAGGTTACATTTCTCAAGATTGACGGTCAGATTTGCTTGTTCTAATTTGTCTAGTACGCGTAATAAAAGCGAAACATGGCTATCAAAATCTTGGGAAACGATTATAATGTCGTCTAGATAAGCGAACACTTTTAGATCAAATTCCCTAAATAAAAGATCTACCAGTCGCTGTTGGGTCGCTGGAGCGTTAGTTAGACCAAAGGCCGTTCTTTTAAAACGATACGTACCTCTTCCTGGAATATAAAACGCAGTCTTGTCGCGATCGCCCTCAGCAATCGGTATTTGCCAAAATGCCTTTGACAAATCAATACTTGAAAGAAAACGAGCATCTCGAAGATTGTCCAGTATTTCCGACACATAGGGAAGACTATAAGCGTCGCGTTTGGTTATAGAGTTCAACTTACGGCTGTCCAGACAAAATCTTGGCTTACCGTTCTTTTTATCAACAACTAATACCGGCGAAGACCAAGCGCTTTCGCACGGCTCAACAACGTCCAATGATAGCATTTCATCGACTTGTTCGGATAGTATTCGTTGTTTCTCGGGAGACATACGATAGTAACGCTGTCTGATTGGTTGTGCGTCACCAGTGTCGATGCGATGCGTAATAATGTTTGTCTTGCCTAAACCTTTCTGTTCAGCAGATATTGCAACGAACTGTTTGATGACATCATCAGCCACAAGCTGCTGTTTGTTAGATAAATTGTCATAGCCGTAGATATGTGGGTTTTGCGTTGGATCTGGTTTAGATTCAGAAGCAGTCAAGCCAATACTACTTAAGTATTTAGGACAAATCTTAAAAGTACGCCAGAAATCTATTCCCAATATAAGATTGTTTCTGACTGAAGGCACTACAAATGCTTTGATAATCTGAATTTGGCTCTCAAACTTGATAGGCAAGTTGATGTAGCCAGTACTTTGTAAAGCTTGACCGCCTGCTGTTAAAACGTTAATGCAGATGTCATCATGCAATGGTAACTCTTTTAATGCTAAATGAGCATCATTCCCTAAAATAGTCACTGCGGAGCCTGAATCCAGTAACCCTGACATCGGTAAGTTATTAATGTGTACTGTGACATATGGCCTACAGTCATTGCTTCTATCGTTATTCAGAATTGTGTCTGTTTTGTAAGTCTTAAAGAAAATATCAATCGTATTTAACCAATCTAACCAATCTTTCCTATCAAATTTTGACTCACTAGTTTTGGCACAATTCTGAACGATTAGTTTTTTGAATTCGTTTTATTTTTTAAGCAATCGGGACACTCAGGAGACTTTACACCCTTACGACCGCAAACGAAACAGTAAATGTCAGCTTTATTCGCTGAACACTGTCGCAAGTTGTGACTACCACTTTTGCAGCGTGGGCAGTAAAGTTTCTTTGTGTCTGTAAATATTGCATCTAAGTTCCGCTCATTCATGTTGGTACTTCTAAAATTTCCGTTGTGACCTGATTTGTTGTTAATATTTTTATAATTGTAATTATTAAAAGATTGTCCTTGATAAATTTTGCTTTTATTTAGGGAACCCGAATACGCATACTCAGGTGCAACAGTATCAGCAGAAGGCCTAGGAGGCTCATGAAAATGCGCAGAACGTGCTTGAATATTCTCGTAATTACGGCAAAGAGTCTTAAGCGTTTCAGTACTCTTTATTTCTGCAGCAGCAGCAAGAGTGCTAGCATAGCAGGGTCTTATGTTATGGAGAATGGTCTCCAACTGTTCCTCCTCTGATAGGGGCTTTGATAAACGCGAAAACATACCAGACATTACAGAGAGATAAATAGTTATATTTTCTGACTCGCCCTGAGTTCGAGAACGTATCTCAGAAACAAGTCTATAATCATAATCCTCACTACCAAAATCCTTCTTAAGTAGTATAATCAAATCCTCCCAAGTCTTAACGGATTTCTCAACACTCCTGAACCAGTGAAGAGCGTCACCTGTGAATATTTCAAGGCCGTAATTCAGAATCTTTGAGTCATCCAACGCTCTTGTTTTACAGAAGTCCGACACGCGTTGAATAAAAGTATGAACGCATGTCTTTCCGTCATACCTAATCTTGGATATCTCACCAGTCACGCCGCGATCACAAGTGACTTTTATATTAAGTGCATTTTCTGGGTTTAAGGAATCACCCGATGATTGTTCGAGAGGATCGACAACTTTATCCTTGACCTTATCGAAGTATTCGACACAACTTTTGTAACGTATTTTAAGTGAATTGTAATTTGTACTATTAACCGAATCTGCCTTTTGCACTTCCATTCTTGACAAACGGTAATAAACGTGATTTAATAAATTTTTAACACGATAAAACGTATTTTTATCCGACACATCCTCACTGCGTAACGTCTCCTCAATTTTTCGCAAAGTGGAATCAACACCAGAAATATCAAGCGGTAATTCAATACTACTTGTTAAAACTTCCTCCGTAGGATAAAGAGAAACTAGACCTGTGATTTGCTTACGTAAATCCTGCACAGTAGCAGCAGGTGTTGTACCTCTAATGGACACCTCATACTCTAGTTCCGCTTTTGTAAGTGAAAGAAATTTCACTGGATGTGGCGCCATATTGTAAAACAATGCTCACAGCAAAAATTTGGGTAAATGTTGAAACGTAAGCTATGCTATAAATTTTCCAGCTCTGTTACAAAAACCTACTTACTGAAGAAAAAACGTCATTCAGTTATCAACACACAAAAACATACTCGTATGTAAAAAAATACGCAGAATATTTAACAAAAAAAAAATGAAATAAAAGAAATCAAATCACAATCACTAACATAAAAGAAACCAAAATAAAAAAAAAAACGTTCTGCCAATCTATGCTTCCTTGACATATGCCAGACAAAATGTACGACAAATGTGTATTACCGACTGTACACAAGAAAAATAAAAGTTGTTGATACTAAACTTAAGGCTATCACTACTAAGAGAAAGCGTAGATTAGGCTATGCAAAATAAAAAAAAACATAAAGGACGTTTCACAAAAAAAAATATAATAAGCACATACACGTAACTACTTTTATCTACGAAGCATCCACAGACCATAAAAACCACGTAATGGGCGCCAATGTAGCGTTTTGGAGGTTTAATGATAATTAAAACTACTCAAAACGATCATAAAAAATATATTAATCGAAAACTAGTGTAGGTCGTGGGCGGAAGGCCCGTCTGTGGCTACCTCGTAGGGGGTGGTACTTCCCAGGGGTCCCGCCGTGCCTTGGAGGTTAGGTGCCAGTAATAGATGATTCTGGTCTGCAGATTGAAGCTAGTCGTTATGCGCCGTCAAGAGGCGAATACTAAACGTTCCACGGCGGACTTTGGACCCTGGAATAGCATCAAGACAACCGGGCGTTAAGTGATGCAAAGATCACCCGCTCTGATTGAATTTCACCAAGGCACGGAAATGGGAAAGTACTAGATGAGTAGCAGGTGTAGTGCGGTGAAAGCAATCAGAGCGGATTACAAGAAAATATATCCAAAACTGAAAATAAATTTACGTTACTACAGATTCAGAAAAAACAAAAGTGGGTAACTAAAATTATCACACCTTTTGGAGACAAAGGAAAGCTAAAATTCGTTATAAGCATAGGCCAAGATGAATAGCTAGCTACTATGTAATGATTCAAACTACAATTAATAGATTCTACAACTAGACAATAACTAAATAAGTACTTAAGCATCTAACTACAGATAATGTTCTAGAATACGTTCAACACTTACCCAAAGGGGATTTCACTTTCACTTTATTACTTTGAACAAGATTAAAATGCAATCTGCTTGTTATAAATAAATATGAATAATATTTGCACAGACAAATACGTTGTCGCGCAAAAAGAAAACAATACACGCTTCAAGAGCAGTGCCAACATCCAGTGCAGATCGCTGTTTACCGGCATCTATCGCAGCGGTCATTCCTCGGTCACTTGTTCTACGCATGCGCGAGCGCCGCGCGTATGACGTTTGGTTTAAAATTGTCCAATCACAAGGGAGAACGATAACAAGCGTTCTAGTACAGACAAAACGAAATTAAGTGTCTAGTACAGACAGACCGAGATTAAGGATAATCGATTCGCTGAAATCGATGTTAAGGTGCAGTTATGGTTCAACGAGCAAAAATAAAATATGAACGTTGTACAACGTTACACGTTCTTGCGGCCATCCCGTACATTCTCCCGCCGTGCGTCGTCCGCGGTGCTGTAGGTCGACGCATCTTCTCCGTCGGGAAGGGATGCCGGCTTCGTGGGTAGAACAACCAGCTTCTTGGTGGGTCTTCTAAGGATCCCGGCTCGCGTCTGTATGTCGGCAGCTCGTACCACGCCGTCTGGTCCCGGATAAACAACGACAACTATTCCTCGCGGCCATGTGTTGCGCGGCAGAGTGTTGTCGACGAAGAGCACGAAGTCTCCGACGTGTAGTGCTTCTCCTTTGCCATGGGGCTCCCGCCGGTGTTGGAGCTCGGGAAGATATTCGCGTAGCCACCTCGACCAGAAGATGTCGGCCAGGCGTTGTGAGGCCCTCCAGTGTGTTCTGCCGATGAGGTCCTTGTCGTCGAAGGTTCCTGGCGCGGTGACGTTCCCAGAGCCTCCCATGAGGAAGTGGTTCAGAGTGATGGCTTCTGGATCAGCTGGGTCCACGGAGACGTGCGTGAGAGGGCGGCTGTTGACGGTATATTCGACTTCGGCCAGGAGCGTGTTCAGGACCTCTTCTCTCGGGTGCTTCTGTTGCAGTGCGACGTAGAGAGCTGTCTTCACGCTGCGGACGAGGCGCTCCCATGCTCCTCCCATGAAGGGTGCCCCGGGTGGTATGTACCGCCAAGAGATTTTTCTGTTGACCGCCTCCTCTTCTGTGGCTTCATTTATGGCGCGACGAAGTTCTCGGTCGGCGCCCTGTAGATTCGTGCCGTTGTCGGACCAAATTTCGGTGGGACACCCACGTCGTGCTATGAAACGGCGGAGTGCCATGACGGCGGAGTCTGTAGTTAGCGATGCTGCGACTTCTAAGTGTACGGCGCGTGTCGTAAGGCAGGTGAAGAGCGCGACGTATCGTTTCTGTGTACCTCGGCCCACGGTGACTGTGAGAGGGCCAAAGTAGTCAACGCCAGTGTAAGTGAATGGGCGTTGATGATGCGCTAGCCTCGTTTGCGGGTGGTTTCCTGTAGGTGGCTGTGACGGTGTCGCTTTTCGGAGTCTGCATGGTAGACATCGGTGAATGACCATGTGTGCAGTCGGTCGAAGACGTAGTAACCAGTAGTGTTGGCGGCACTCGTTGATCGTAGCTTCTACGCTTGTGTGATGTAGCCGTCGATGCACGTAGTCGATGTAGAGCTTTGCTACGCGGTGGTCGCCGTCGATGATAGCTGGTGTCTTGATGATTTCTTCGACTTCCTTGGCTGCGCTGATACGTGACTTGAGTTTGATGACTCCGTTGACTATTTCGACCGCTAGAGGGCGCAGTCGACTGTTGGGTGCAACGTTCTTGCCTTGTTGTAGGGATTGGATTTCTTCACCGAAGGACTGTTGTTGACTTGCTCTGACTAAGAGGGCTTCGGCTTCAATCAGGAAACGGGCTTCTAGCTGTCTGTAGCAGTCGGTATGTGCTCTTCCGGTCTGTTTCTGTGGAGTGTGGGTCTTGTAGTGTCGTCCCCACGTCGGATCGGCTTCCCTTTTCTTTGCCGTGCGTCTGTAGTTTATCTGTTCCCTTTTGCTACGACAAAGTGCTACGAACTGTAGAACACGCGCTGTTGCACGTAGCAGGCGCTCCCATTTCGAGAATCTGTTTAGATCGGGTAGCGCTTCTGTAAGGGTCGGTCCGGTCCTTCTGTGTTGAGTGTAGAGAGTTCTTTCTTCGCCGGTCTTCTCTTCTGTGGTGGGCTTCTCTGTAGGCCACGTTGACGAATGTTGTCCTAAAAATTCTGGTCCCTGGAACCACCTGTGCTGTGCGCTGAGCCCTTCCGGTACGTCGCGTGTGGCGTCGTCGGCAACGTTAAGCTTCGTAGGTACCCATCGCCATTCGTTGTACTTGTTGTGTTCTTCTATTGCAGCGATGCGGTGAGCTACGTACGGCTTGTAGGAGCGTGCGCCTGTCTTCAGCCATGTAAGTACTGTGCGGCTGTCCGTCCAGTAGGTGGTCGATGTGGGCTTGAGGTCGTGTTCGGCGATGACTGCGGCTGCCATCCTGCTTCCCATGACGGCTGCTTGGAGCTCAAGACGCGGGATCGATGTAAGTTTCAACGGGGAGACTTTCGCCTTCCCGAGAACGAGCGGAGTGTAGATGTGCCCGTCCGGAGCCTCAATGCGCCAGTAGAGTGCTGCGGCGTAGGCTGTCTCGCTTGCATCGACGAACACGTGCAGCTGTAGGTCTGTGGCATCACTGTAGTGGGGATGGCACCTTGGTATGGAGACTGTTGTGAGCTTCTGTAGGTGTTTCATCCATTCTGCCCATTGAGTAGCGAGATCGGCGTCTATCTGTTGGTCCCAGTCTGTGCCTCGCCTCCAGACTTCCTGTAGTATTTGCCTGGCCCGCGCTGTGACCGGTGAAGCGAGGCCCAAGGGATCGAAGAGAGACATCACTATCTTCAAGGCTTCTCTCTTCGTCGGCTGTGTTCGTTCGATGACCTCCTTAGGTAAGCGGGCTAAGTCGAGATTGAAAGCGAGTTCGTCTGTATGCGGCTTCCATATGAGGCCGAGCACCCGCTCGGTCTTAGTGCCGTCGTTTAGTGAGACCGGTTGCGATGAAGTCGATGACCCGTCGAGCGCTGTAAGGACGTCCTGTGAGTTCGATGTCCACTGTCTTAACTCGTAGTGCGCTTCGCTGTGGATGTCGCGCACCCTCGATGCTGTCGCTATGGCTTGCTCGACGGTTTCGAAGCTCTGTAGGTAGTCATCGACGTAATGATTCCGGATGATAGCGTCGTAGGCTTCCGGATCTGTCTGTTTGTACCGCTCCGCGTTGATGTTCTTGACGAAGAATGCTGTAGCAGGCGACGAAGTCGCTCCGAATATGAGCGAAGTCATTCTGTATTCGATAGGAGGGGTGTTCCCCCGCTCCCCCCCGCGCCAAAGGTAACGTAGTGCGTCGCGATCCTCTTCACGGATCTTCACCTGCATGAACATTTCTCTGATGTCAGCGGAGACGGCGTAGCGATGTTGACGTAGTTGCATGAGTACGCCCGGTAAAGACTGTAGCAGGTCGGGCCCGGTGAGGAGATGGTCGTTGAGTGATACACCATAAGTCTTCGCTGCCGCGTCGTGTACAACTCGAACCTTCCCTGGCTTCATTGCATTGAGGACGGGAAAGTGTAGTAGGTACTGTACAGATCTGAAGTCCCTTCCAATAGGATCCTCAAATCAGATACGTGAAAGTTTTGGCCAAGGTTGATCGTCTAGATTAATATCCTTTAAGATTATTATAATTTTTCTGAATCCTACGTCATTCCGTTTTATATATTTATAATATCTTGTAATTTACAGATTCTGCTCGGTGGAGAGTGGCAGTAGAAGAATGAAAAAGAAACACACTTGTTATTTTAATACTTATATTTGAATATAAACCTAATCTTTACATGTCTAATTTGAGTTATTTATTTTATCTTATATCACTATTTATTTAAATTTAGTCTCATATTGTTTGGTGTAGTTCATCTGAATTCATGTAGATTCATCAATTTAGGAGAGGTTTCATCTCTTTTACAATGCAATATTATTATAGCCGTTAAGTTTCTGAAAAGAAACCTATGTTAATATAAATGAAGTAATAAAAATAATGTGGGGACAATCCCCATGTTTGGAGCACCACCTTCGCCCCAAGCAGCTCGTCCTAGGCTTCCTCTACCCTAAGTCCTAGGTCCGAGGCATATCATCACCCAGCTCACGATGACATGACGCTAAACTACCCTAACAATCCAACTGGATCGTCAGGATTCTGATCATCCTCGCGGAGCTGGAAATCCCATCGAAAACTTAAACTACAGTAAAGACTAGGGTTAATGTATGTGGAGAGCGGAACTAACTAACCACAGTACAACCCAGACGGTGATGATGTCTCCCCCCGGTATGTTCATGCCCCGCGTTTAAACCCGACTTCCACGTGGCCCACCTTTAAGGGACGATCACTGACTCATCCAGGGTTCACAGGGTATTGACTATTTCTTTTAGTCACCCATACCAGAGCTGGTCACCGAGCCCGCCAGGCACACGAAGCATACAGTCTTCCTTTAGGAAAACAAGGCACTCCTACAAAATGAGCTCTTCCTGTAATCCCTCCGGGCAGACAATGATCGACATCATCGAATCCCTTAGTTTGTTTTGAAATAAGTTAAACTGAAAATAATTAGCCAGCTCCACACGTCCAAGTGTGAAGTCTGTACTAGATACGGGTATAGTATTATTGCTTGCATGGCCAGCCTAGATCAATAACGGTTTTATAACGAGAGACATAAAGAGTTTGAAGGGCAATTTCCCTGCCCCCAGTCACTGAGTGACTTTATTGCACCAACAAGGTCTCCGTATATCCTTCATAGCTCTCACTTGTGATGCGTAGCTAAATCTCTTTTCCGTTACCAACCCACGCAGGACAAGAATTATGTAGAGTAACCCCAGTCTAAACACTCATTTAAATAAAATGAAAAGCATCTAAACTATAATGGGATTACCCAGCATATTTCGAAGAAGAACATATAAGAAGTAAGTAAGACAAAAGATTACTGAAGGTAATCCTTAAATAAAAGTGAAGTATGATGACCAGAACCGAGAAGATACGGGATAGTAGTATCTAAGCTAGGTTGGGCCAAACATTTATGATTTAAGATCTTAAGGGAAAATCAAAAGCATCGAGTATTCAAAACCAAGAACACTGGGAGAATTTAGCGTAAACAACACTAGCTAAAACTCGATGTTCTTTTAAAAGAGGACTCAAAAGAAGTATAAAAATGGGATTATTGTATATACTTAAATATTCGGAACTTATCTACAATGAAAGAAACTAAACATTATAATTTCTGTTCCATTATTGTTTTCAAGAATCTATTTAGTAATGTTAAAGGTGGTTTCACACTGAGTCAAAGTATAATTTTAAGTATGATAAATTATGACAAGTTTTATTAAGGAAAAATAAAATTTAGAATCTTATAAGGTTTAGATTCCTGTATGATTCAATGAAGACTAAATAGATTATATAACTACTTTAGGATGACACACATAAAGTTCAGAGGTTCCCCAAGGTCAGAGTGTCGTACAGCCGTCGCAGCCTTACGGGCGAACGCCGTCAACACACTTTACATGGAGCAACCCACGAACGAACGTAATGTCTCCATCAAGAATATTCTTCCGTTTGATTCAAGACAATTCTAATTTATTCCTTATAAACAATTTAATGTCATTAGACTAAACTAGAATGTCCCTACACAAAAGAAGAAGGTATTAAATTATCTAACTACTCTACATTTGGTAGACCAACGCTAAGATCAGGAGGTCCTCCCGTGGTATATGCCACTCAAACGACGCATCCAATAATGGGCGAGCGTTATCAGCACATAACACAAGAAACACCAATTCCAAAATCCAACTCCTTGCTAATATCCTTCCATTTGTACTGGAATAACACCAATTTATCCCACACACACAGAAGAGGGAAATCAGGATGAATCAGCGAAACCTCACACAAATAGAACGAGAAGAACTTTAGTATCAGACCCTTTTAGGCTTGAGGGCTCCAGCCCAAGAATGATTAAAATAAATAAATCCGAAGGTTGATATTATCAGATAGACTTAGACAGATACTCCAGTGACACGCGACATACATTTGCCACAACCAATATAGTGGACATCGGGGACACATGTCACGAGGGCATCCATCCATGCTTGGTTGAACTAAATAAACCTGAGAGCTGGTATTTCTTAAACTCAAAATCTGGGACTCCTATAGAATGAAAGTAAAAGGAAAGATAAGCACCTCCTATGAACATGAGTACTGAAATGTAGTAATGTTCTCAGCATGTTCCAGTTTTGGGAAATTGAGGCAAAAGATTCAAAATCACTATCAAAGCAATTTATTATTATTTGAAATAATATTATTTATAATATTCACTCTACTTAAACTTACCCTTTATTTCACAATAAAATGTCACAAACTATATCCAAGTTTTAGTTTTCAGATATATTATTTTAAGATTTTGAATTGACGTTCTAATTCTTTTGATCTGACGGAATATTTTTAAATTTTATCATATGATGACACTAGTATATCAAAAACTGGAATTTTGATTTAGGGCCAAAGATTTTATATTATTTTCTAAAAAAGGTAATTATTTAATGTATTAATATTTTCTTCCATTTTGATTTTGGGTTTTGATTTATTTTTAGTTAAAGAGATAAAAAATTTTATAAAGATTTCAAAATAGCGTCTAGCTTTGAGTAAAACTAAATCAAAAATGATTTTGTTGTTGACTATTTGACAATAATGTCAAATAGACAATTCTACCTAAAAAAAGTATAAAAAATATACATCGTCTAAAGTCTCTTTGAAATGATGATAATAATATACATCGTCTAAAGTCACTTTGAAATGTTGACAAAATAAACAACATCTAAAGCCACCCTTGAAACGTTGACAAAATATACAACAGAGTCCAGTTTCTATGATTTCACCAAGGACTATTTTAATCAATTTCTCTGTAAAGGAAAAAATTAATCACAGTGAAATTTACATTACCTTTACAATCCATGCAATACCTTTTTTAGCCTTCACGTTTTATCATTTGTGGTTTGCTTTTCCATGTCTATAATGTTCCTTGTAATTCCTGTACCTGTTTAGAAATAGAACATTATCCTGCCTAGCTATATGCGAACAAAGACATTTGCAGAACTAGTTTATACTTAATTATGGGAAAAGGAAATCTTTATTACTATCTACAAATAACGACTCAGATTAAAAACACAGTATGTTTTAATTCTCGCAGAGTTATTAATGTTTACAAAAGAAAATCATTAAGAGGGAATAACAATTTACTTAAAGTATCACATAATACAAGCCCCTTATGATCCCGCAGGTAGATCTGTAAAGCTGCAAATATTCTCCATTCAACTCTTCCTCTTTTGACATTGAAATCTGATTTTCTCAACGTTATTTAGCTCACACAACCTGGAAGAAACTATAAATTTCATTAAGTCACATTTCACCTTATCTCAAATACACACAACAACTTTGAACCGAAAATAAATAAAAGATGGATAACCACAAAATTGAATACTTACATAACGTTAGTTTCACTCCACTTATTCTTTACACTTTGGAATCAAACCCTGAATGTTAACGTCTTGAAATTATACGCAAATAAACCTTCCTATACTATATCCTACACGGAGCAATGCCTATCTATGTCTCAATTGAAGGAATCCGAAATCAAGGATCTCGGTCTCCTTCAAAGATTCATCACATCAGCTATTTGATAGCTTCCTCCACGAGCTACAAAAAATATATAAAAATGACTTACTGATGTCTGGAATTAAACCTTCCTTATTTTTTACCAAGACTATTAGATGGTCCTAAGATTCTTCCAAAAATTTACACAGCAGCAGAACAATTCGTTTCACGATTTTGCTTGTTAGGCTTTTGCCCAGCAGTGGACCTTTGTTTTTTCCGGGATTTCCTGAAACTAAGTATTCACGTTAAAATTCTATTTCAGCTCCATTGCCCTCACTATTCAACAAAACCTGATTCTTAGTTTTCTTCTGTTGCTTTCGTCCATAACTTTTTTGCAACTATTTTTTATCACAATTTGACTCGCAACTCTATTTTTTAGTTATTATTCCCTATTTTCCAGCAAAAATGCCTTTTTCTTTATTCCCCTTTTTCGACTCTCCTCCGACTCTGTCTCGACTCTCTCACACCTTGTCATATTTTTCTACTCCCCGTTTCTCGTTACACTTCTTGACAGTTCCTCTAAATAGTATTTTATGCATTTAAAAATTTTTAAGGGTTCCGCAAGTGCACAGCCTCCCCCAAAATTTTATTATTTCGAAAAATCTAAGAAAACAATTTTTTTTTTTTCGAGAATTCTAAAATTTTCAATTTTAAGTTAATTTTTTTTTTATTATTTTTTTATTAAAATAAAACCTCCTATATTGGCTCTTAAAATTTTTTATTCACAAATACAATAAACAAAACAAATAACTAAACTACTAATATTATAAATCATTAAACTAAATTAATTTTTATTCAAAATTATTAAAATTATTTAACATGTTTATCTAAATTTAGATTTATTTCAGTTCAACCCTGATTATATAATCAAATTAAATTAGTATTAAATTATAAATTATTATAGTTCATTATATTTTTTTTTTAAAACGAAGTCAATTTAATATGCCAGTCAATTTACTAACAAATTGGCTCACTATATACTATAATCAAAATAGTCTTCTAATATTAATTATTAAATTAAAACTAATAAAATTATATTAATTAGGTTGTGACCAGGAATATCTCAATTCCTCTAAAGTTAAAATTTATGAAACAGTCCCGTGAAAATCTCAGTATCTAACATCCTAAGTATAATATTTAGCCAAATGGACTGCATTATAAACTCCTTTGACACTTTGAGTTTCAGGGTCAACAAGAATATACACATTAGCATATTTTATTCCTCCAATTCGATATGGTCCATCATATAATAAATCAAATTTCTTAGTTTTATTTCGACTAGAATCCGATTTATTAAGCCTCCTTAATTTTACCAAATCACCAACTTGAAAATCTATCAACTTATGAGTTCTATTGAATCTATCCTGCCGCTTCTGACTCGAAAGTCTAAGGTTTTCTCTAACTTCCTCTCTAATTTGGTCTAACGTTTTATTCGTGAGTGCCCGTGGTAGAAAACGGTCTACTTTAAGTTTCTCTGAATTTCCAAATAATATTTCATTAGGAGAAAATTTCGTACTCTCGTGGAACGTATTATTATACAATTCCTCAATCTCCAACAAGTAATGATCCCATCTAGTATGGTCATCATGACAATAAATTCTAAAGAATTTATTTAATTCTTTATTCACTCGTTCTGTAGTGTTAGGTCGAGGATTACGAATAGTAGTATACAAAGTCTTAATTCTCAAAGCTCTGAGTCCATTTTTCCACTTGTGACTAATAAATTGTTTTCCGTTATCTGTCATAACAGCCTTAGGTTGTATTATTTCAGTGAACACTCTCATACAATAAAGCACTGAGTCTGCTGAAGCTCCACGAAGTCCGAAAAGTTTAATAAATTTACTAAAAGAATCCTGTATTACAAAAATGTAAATATAACCAGCCTCAGTTTTAGGTAGTGGTCCGAAGATATCAGCCATTACTAATTCACCCGGGTTTTCAGTTAAAATCGATTTACATTTCCCTACCCCTTTTATATAGTCAGGTCTAGAAAGCTGACAAACATGACACTTCTGAATACAAGACTTCACTGTCTTACCCATATTTACCCAATAACACCTTAATTGTAAATATTTCAAAGTTTTATATGCGCCAAGATGACCCATCTCTATATGTACCTGTTTACAAATCTCTTCTTGTAGAACCTTGGGCATAAACAAAACGTAATCTCCACGTACAGTTTTAAAATAAAGTAGATCATTATTGACAATACAACGCAAAGTTATACGCGTAAATCTATCTGTTCTTTCGGGAACTCTAGAAACATTTATTCTCTCCTTAATCCCACTTATGACGTTGTCAAGCCGTTGGTATTCCATCATACGTTGTAATTTATTTTTCAAGTCACGATCAGTAGAAACACCTACATACATAACAGTTGGGTACCACACCTTCTCTTCTTGCATAACTCCCCCTGGCGGATATCTAGATAAAATATCTACCCCAATATTTTCTACACCTTTTACATGTTCGACTTCGAAGTCAAATTGTTCAAGAAATAAAATCCAACGTGTGACTCTACTATTGTATAATTTCATTTGTTTCATGAAAGTTAATGCCTTATGGTCTGTACGGATAACAAATTTCGCTCCTCTTAAATAAGTCTCAAACTTTTTCACAGAATAAATAATAGCCCACAACTCTTGTTCAGTTACAGTCCATCGTAATTCAGAACCCCGTAGTGCACGACTACAGAACCCCAAAATTTTAACCTCACCATTATTTCCAATCTGAAACAATGATCCGGCTATTCCGATCCCTGAACTGTCGGTCTGTAAATAATATAATTTATCCTGATCAGGATGGCTCAATAGAATCGTTGTAATAAATTCTTCCTTTATATTATTGAAAGCTCGATCTAATTCTTCATCCCAAAACCATGCTTGGTTTTTCTTTAATAACCTAGTTAATGGAGCAGTCAAAATACTATAGTTCTTAATGAAACGTCTATAATAATTACAAAGCCCCAAAAATCCTCTTAACTGTTTTTGTTTCTTTGGAATAGGGAATTCCTTTATAGCTTTTATTTTATCCGGGTTAGGTTTAATTCCCGAAGTTGTAACTATATGCCCTAACATTTTTACTTCACTGCAGAAAAAGTTGCACTTTGCAAAATTACAAGTCATTCCAGCTGATTCTAAACGATCCAAAACTATATCAATATGATCCAAATGGTCTTGCCAAGTCCCACTCGTTAGGATTGCAAGATCATCCAAATAATTGACACAAAACACTCTAACACCAGGACCCAATTTAATGTCCATTGCGCGACAAAAGGACCCTACTGACGTCTTAAGTCCTTGCGGAAGCACGTTGTATACGTAAGACTTTCCATTAACTGTAAATCCAGTATATTTTTTACTGTCCTCAGTCAACGGTATTTGAAAATAAGCGTTATTTAAATCAATCAATGTTATAAATTTTACACCAAGGAAAGCATTAAGTATGTCAATCCGTAAAGGCGGTGCTTCTACTTCTGGAACCATATATTTATTGATTTCCCTAGCATCAAGTAATATTCTAACAGATCCATCGGGTTTTCCAGTGAAAGTTAGAGGACTACAAAAATTTGTAGTTTTTCTCGATATAATCCCTAATTCTTCCATCTCCCTCAACTTTTCTTCTACTTTTGCCCTATGTGCGTATGGTATAGGATAGGTTCGTTGTATCCTTGGAGTACCCTCAATCATTTTAATGTCATGAATATAACAGTTTGCCCTTCCAAGTTTCTTTGTAAAAACTTGCATATGGGATCTCAAAACATTAAAAATTTGTTCCTTCTCTACATCAGACAAATCCATTCCCAACCGAATACTTTTAAACAAATCTAATAATTGCTTTTCTTCACCGCCTTCCTTTTCGTTTTGTTCCTCTACTCCAGATATTAGATTTATTCGATTCTCTTCTAAAAACCCACTAGAAAGATTTCGAAACGGAATAGTAATTTCTCCTTGTCCAACGATACCCAATTCTAATGTTTGTGGTTCTTTTAAATGCAAAACAGCGTTGTGCGCAACTAACCAATCTACCCCAAGAATAGCAGAACAAGTTAATTTAGCAATCACTAAAAATCCCGTATCAATATCAAATGAACCACACGTCAACGGTATAGAGACTAGTTTTTTTATTTGGAGACTCTTTTGTCCAACGGCTCCCCTCACACATATTGGTCTAACTGGTAACGTAGGGAATTCTAACTTTAATTCTCCTTGTAAACACTCTAAGAATTCTTCCGAAATACAAGTTACTTCACTTCCAGTGTCTACCAAGAGAACTATAGATTGTCCCAAAACTTGTAACTCTATTTCTGATTTAAATTTGGGCCCCTCATTTTCAAAGCAAACCTCTTCATCATATAAAGAATTACCTTCATATTCTTTAATGAACTGGTTATACATTGGTTGATTTTGTTTAATCACGGAAACGTCAAAAACTTTAATTAAATCTAAGACTGTTTGTTTATTATTATATTCTTCTGAAGAATATCCTAAACCTTCTCTATTATATTTCGTTCTAGTATTATTCGGGGAAACAGGATATAAGATCCCTTCTTGGTCACAACCCAATCCTACCCCTGGCTTCCAACCTTGTTTTATTAAATATTTTACAGGAAAAAGATAATTTATATTTTTGTTAATTGCAGCCACCTCCTGCTTATTGGAGATGGCCCCAACTAGTTTAAATCTTCTTCTTGAATTATTTCATTAGTGATCCTTCCCCTTGAAGTCTCCCCCTCGATGTGAGCCACCACTTTTGGTTTTTTATAAAATGGCTTGTCTTTATTTGAAACGAATGGACTTTGACGTTTTGTTCCCCTATCAGCTTCAATAGTGGAGTCAAAGGAAGAAGATCCACATTGTTTATTCACGTCATCCAATTCACGAAGAAACTCTGTTGCCTCAATCAAAGTATTTCCTTTCTTCATCCGCCAAGCATATTGTACATCCTTCGGAAAGTGTCTCATCAAATCCTCCACTATTTGCCATTCAGGAATTGGTCTAGACATCATCTTTGCTTGCCCTGCTAAACTAACGAAATGTTCTAGCATTGTTCCATTTTCCTTAGACCATGTGCCATTTACAATCATTCTTCTCAAGGTGTTTTGTTCAGCTTCTCCCCAATAAGCATCCAAAAAATCTCTTTTGAAATCCGACTGTGTAAACCATCTTTGTCTATAAATTCTGGCCCATTTTCGAACATCACCTTCTAAACAACTGATTATAGTTTCAATTGTAGCATCTTCATTAGGCATCCTCCGTAAATAATTCTGAAGATCCTCCAAAAACGACACTGGATGTACCCCAAATCTTCCAGGAAAACGAGGTTTTTCGACTCTTGTATCAATCACCGGGCATATATTAATCGGTGCTTCATGCCTTTCAGACGAAGTTGATGCAGCGTTAGTTTCCCGTGCTTGCGACAGCTGATTCTCTAAACTCGACACCTTCTGTGTCAGAATTCCCATGTTTCTTCGAAGTTGGCGAAACATAGTGGAGTTGCGTAAGGAAGGACGTGGACGTTCTTCTTGCTGACCTGTCCTTTCTAATTCATCCTGTCCCTGAGATGTTCTAAGATTATAACGAGGAGGCATTTTTCTTTTCTTTGGATACTGAAAGTTTATTACAAATTATAGGTTGGAATTTTGTTTAAATTAAAGAATAGAAAGCTTATCTAATATTCTTTCCTTAACTTCCCAAAACTGTTGCTTTATGGAGCTAATATTTTGATCTCCATCGATAATCTCTATCCTGTCAAAATCTTCCTTTATTTTAGGGTTCAATAACCATTCCTCATGAATGTTGTGAATCCTCTCTATATAATCTAACGTTATCCCTGTCTCTTCAGGTCGACCACGACTTAGGGCTCTCTGATAAGAAACCATAGGGGAAGTCCTAAGATAAACTACTAAATTAATTCGAGTAACAAACTGTTCCTTGAAATAAGAATAAGTTTCATCTAAAACTGCAAACTCAGCCGGGTGCAACAATTCACTCTCTTGCAATTCCCTAATAAAACAGTTTTTGGCTGAATAGATGGAACGTTCCATAACTTTAATCTTAGCGCTAGATTCTTTCATATGATTCTCTAACATTGTTAGAAGAACATAATTTTGAAAACAGAAACCCCACTTCTTAGGGTTTTCCTTAAATAACTGGAAGAGATTAACGCCAGATAAATTAGTCCATTTATCAATTGGTTCTGGTATTATCTCAAAATCAGAGTTGCCTCCCAAAGTTGCCAACAAAGTAGACTTCCCTGACCCTATGTTTCCTTCTATTGAGACTGTAAAATTTCCCATCTTTATTCTGAAACAAGGAATGCATCATATTTTCTATGGTCTCCAAAACAAATAACCCTAAGCTAAAACCAATTCTAACGTCCCGCTTAACAACTTTAACTTAGATAGACTTTACTCTCAAGTTTCTTCAGTTCAAAAACTCGAAATTAGTGTATTTTTCATTTTGTTTCTTTTTTCCACTCTTCAATACCTCTCTCGCTTGAAACCAGCATATCCTGGTCACGGCACCAGCTGTACAGATCTGAAGTCCCTTCCAATAGGATCCTCAAATCAGATACGTGAAAGTTTTGGCCAAGGTTGATCGTCTAGATTAATATCCTTTAAGATTATTATAATTTTTCTGAATCCTACGTCATTCCGTTTTATATATTTATAATATCTTGTAATTTACAGATTCTGCTCGGTGGAGAGTGGCAGTAGAAGAATGAAAAAGAAACACACTTGTTATTTTAATACTTATATTTGAATATAAACCTAATCTTTACATGTCTAATTTGAGTTATTTATTTTATCTTATATCACTATTTATTTAAATTTAGTCTCATATTGTTTGGTGTAGTTCATCTGAATTCATGTAGATTCATCAATTTAGGAGAGGTTTCATCTCTTTTACAATGCAATATTATTATAGCCGTTAAGTTTCTGAAAAGAAACCTATGTTAATATAAATGAAGTAATAAAAATAATGTGGGGACAATCCCCATGTTTGGAGCACCACCTTCGGCCCAAGCAGCTCGTCCTAGGCTTCCTCTACCCTAAGTCCTAGGTCCGAGGCATATCATCACCCAGCTCACGATGACATGACGCTAAACTACCCTAACAATCCAACTGGATCGTCAGGATTCTGATCATCCTCGCGGAGCTGGAAATCCCATCGAAAACTTAAACTACAGTAAAGACTAGGGTTAATGTATGTGGAGAGCGGAACTAACTAACCACAGTACAACCCAGACGGTGATGATGTCTCCCCCCGGTATGTTCATGCCCCGCGTTTAAACCCGACTTCCACGTGGCCCACCTTTAAGGGACGATCACTGACTCATCCAGGGTTCACAGGGTATTGACTATTTCTTTTAGTCACCCATACCAGAGCTGGTCACCGAGCCCGCCAGGCACACGAAGCATACAGTCTTCCTTTAGGAAAACAAGGCACTCCTACAAAATGAGCTCTTCCTGTAATCCCTCCGGGCAGACAATGATCGACATCATCGAATCCCTTAGTTTGTTTTGAAATAAGTTAAACTGAAAATAATTAGCCAGCTCCACACGTCCAAGTGTGAAGTCTGTACTAGATACGGGTATAGTATTATTGCTTGCATGGCCAGCCTAGATCAATAACGGTTTTATAACGAGAGACATAAAGAGTTTGAAGGGCAATTTCCCTCCCCCCAGTCACTGAGTGACTTTATTGCACCAACAAGGTCTCCGTATATCCTTCATAGCTCTCACTTGTGATGCGTAGCTAAATCTCTTTTCCGTTACCAACCCACGCAGGACAAGAATTATGTAGAGTAACCCCAGTCTAAACACTCATTTAAATAAAATGAAAAGCATCTAAACTATAATGGGATTACCCAGCATATTTCGAAGAAGAACATATAAGAAGTAAGTAAGACAAAAGATTACTGAAGGTAATCCTTAAATAAAAGTGAAGTATGATGACCAGAACCGAGAAGATACGGGATAGTAGTATCTAAGCTAGGTTGGGCCAAACATTTATGATTTAAGATCTTAAGGGAAAATCAAAAGCATCGAGTATTCAAAACCAAGAACACTGGGAGAATTTAGCGTAAACAACACTAGCTAAAACTCGATGTTCTTTTAAAAGAGGACTCAAAAGAAGTATAAAAATGGGATTATTGTATATACTTAAATATTCGGAACTTATCTACAATGAAAGAAACTAAACATTATAATTTCTGTTCCATTATTGTTTTCAAGAATCTATTTAGTAATGTTAAAGGTGGTTTCACACTGAGTCAAAGTATAATTTTAAGTATGATAAATTATGACAAGTTTTATTAAGGAAAAATAAAATTTAGAATCTTATAAGGTTTAGATTCCTGTATGATTCAATGAAGACTAAATAGATTATATAACTACTTTAGGATGACACACATAAAGTTCAGAGGTTCCCCAAGGTCAGAGTGTCGTACAGCCGTCGCAGCCTTACGGGCGAACGCCGTCAACACACTTTACATGGAGCAACCCACGAACGAACGTAATGTCTCCATCAAGAATATTCTTCCATTTGATTCAAGACAATTCTAATTTATTCCTTATAAACAATTTAATGTCATTAGACTAAACTAGAATGTCCCTACACAAAAGAAGAAGGTATTAAATTATCTAACTACTCTACATTTGGTAGACCAACGCTAAGATCAGGAGTTCCTCCCGTGGTATATGCCACTCAAACGACGCATCCAATAATGGGCGAGCGTTATCAGCACATAACACAAGAAACACCAATTCCAAAATCCAACTCCTTGCTAATATCCTTCCATTTGTACTGGAATAACACCAATTTATCCCACACACACAGAAGAGGGAAATCAGGATGAATCAGCGAAACCTCACACAAATAGAACGAGAAGAACTTTAGTATCAGACCCTTTTAGGCTTGAGGGCTCCAGCCCAAGAATGATTAAAATAAATAAATCCGAAGGTTGATATTATCAGATAGACTTAGACAGATACTCCAGTGACACGCGACATACATTTGCCACAACCAATATAGTGGACATCGGGGACACATGTCACGAGGGCATCCATCCATGCTTGGTTGAACTAAATAAACCTGAGAGCTGGTATTTCTTAAACTCAAAATCTGGGACTCCTATAGAATGAAAGTAAAAGGAAAGATAAGCACCTCCTATGAACATGAGTACTGAAATGTAGTAATGTTCTCAGCATGTTCCAGTTTTGGGAAATTGAGGCAAAAGATTCAAAATCACTATCAAAGCAATTTATTATTATTTGAAATAATATTATTTATAATATTCACTCTACTTAAACTTACCCTTTATTTCACAATAAAATGTCACAAACTATATCCAAGTTTTAGTTTTCAGATATATTATTTTAAGATTTTGAATTGACGTTCTAATTCTTTTGATCTGACGGAATATTTTTAAATTTTATCATATGATGACACTAGTATATCAAAAACTGGAATTTTGATTTAGGGCCAAAGATTTTATATTATTTTCTAAAAAAGGTAATTATTTAATGTATTAATATTTTCTTCCATTTTGATTTTGGATTTTGATTTATTTTTAGTTAAAGAGATAAAAAATTTTATAAAGATTTCAAAATAGCGTCTAGCTTTGAGTAAAACTAAATCAAAAATGATTTTGTTGTTGACTATTTGACAATAATGTCAAATAGACAATTCTACCTAAAAAAAGTATAAAAAATATACATCGTCTAAAGTCTCTTTGAAATGATGATAATAATATACATCGTCTAAAGTCACTTTGAAATGTTGACAAAATAAACAACATCTAAAGCCACCCTTGAAACGTTGACAAAATATACAACAGAGTCCAGTTTCTATGATTTCACCAAGGACTATTTTAATCAATTTCTCTGTAAAGGAAAAAATTAATCACAGTGAAATTTACATTACCTTTACAATCCATGCAATACCTTTTTTAGCCTTCACGTTTTATCATTTGTGGTTTGCTTTTCCATGTCTATAATGTTCCTTGTAATTCCTGTACCTGTTTAGAAATAGAACATTATCCTGCCTAGCTATATGCGAACAAAGACATTTGCAGAACTAGTTTATACTTAATTATGGGAAAAGGAAATCTTTATTACTATCTACAAATAACGACTCAGATTAAAAACACAGTATGTTTTAATTCTCGCAGAGTTATTAATGTTTACAAAAGAAAATCATTAAGAGGGAATAACAATTTACTTAAAGTATCACATAATACAAGCCCCTTATGATCCCGCAGGTAGATCTGTAAAGCTGCAAATATTCTCCATTCAACTCTTCCTCTTTTGACATTGAAATCTGATTTTCTCAACGTTATTTAGCTCACACAACCTGGAAGAAACTATAAATTTCATTAAGTCACATTTCACCTTATCTCAAATACACACAACAACTTTGAACCGAAAATAAATAAAAGATGGATAACCACAAAATTGAATACTTACATAACGTTAGTTTCACTCCACTTATTCTTTACACTTTGGAATCAAACCCTGAATGTTAACGTCTTGAAATTATACGCAAATAAACCTTCCTATACTATATCCTACACGGAGCAATGCCTATCTATGTCTCAATTGAAGGAATCCGAAATCAAGGATCTCGGTCTCCTTCAAAGATTCATCACATCAGCTATTTGATAGCTTCCTCCACGAGCTACAAAAAATATATAAAAATGACTTACTGATGTCTGGAATTAAACCTTCCTTATTTTTTACCAAGACTATTAGATGGTCCTAAGATTCTTCCAAAAATTTACACAGCAGCAGAACAATTCGTTTCACGATTTTGCTTGTTAGGCTTTTGCCCAGCAGTGGACCTTTGTTTTTTCCGGGATTTCCTGAAACTAAGTATTCACGTTAAAATTCTATTTCAGCTCCATTGCCCTCACTATTCAACAAAACCTGATTCTTAGTTTTCTTCTGTTGCTTTCGTCCATAACTTTTTTGCAACTATTTTTTTATCACAATTTGACTCGCAACTCTATTTTTTAGTTATTATTCCCTATTTTCCAGCAAAAATGCCTTTTTCTTTATTCCCCTTTTTCGACTCTCCTCCGACTCTGTCTCGACTCTCTCACACCTTGTCATATTTTTCTACTCCCCGTTTCTCGTTACACTTCTTGACAGTTCCTCTAAATAGTATTTTATGCATTTAAAAATTTTTTAGGGTTCCGCAAGTGCACAGTACCAAGTCCTCATAATATCTTTCGTAGAGGGCGCCAGCTCTGCATAACCCTTCTTGATGAGGGCTTCCATCTGTTCTTCATACTTTTCTTTTAGCAGTGGGTCACGGTCTATCTTCTTTTCTGTTGATATGAGCCTCTTGTGTGCAGTACTGTAATTGTCGGGCATGATGATGTCCTCTCTCTTCCACAGCAGAGACGTCTCGTAGTGGCCGTCGTCGCGACGTACGGTGCGCTCGGCTAGTAGGTTGAGTGTGCGCTGTTCTGGATCGCTGGTAGGCCTTTGCGGTGTGACTGTGAGGGACTCGATGGCGAAGTATTGGCGGAGTTGCTCGTCCGTATTTTCCTCTGGCGTAGCAGTGTGGGCGACAAAGTTGACTCGATGGCCAAGTGTGCGCGTGTGCGCACCGTGTAGAACCCAGCCGAGAGGGGTGAGGGACGCGACGGGTTGATGGCGTGCTCCACGTTTCATTTCTGTAGCGACGAGTAGCTCCCAGTTATCTTGCCCGATGAGTAGCTTCGGTGTAGCTTCTGTGTAGCACAGCTGTTTGGCCATTCCCCGGAGATGTGGGCAGCCGGTGAGGGCACTTTCGGTGATTTTCTGCGGTGTTAACTGTAGACGGTCAATAGTGCGTGCCTGTATGTTGAAGTCACTCGATCTCCCATGTAGAGTGATGGTTACCCGCCGAGACTGTGTGGCTCCGATCTCGTTAGCGAGGGCTTCTATGCGTAGCGGTTCTATGGGGCCCTTCGCTCCGGTGAAGTTGGCGATCTCGGTGTCCACCAAAGTGACTGTAGATCCATCGTCGAGGAGGGCGTAGGTATCGATTGCGCCCTTGGGTCCGGACACGCGTACAGGAACTATCTTCAGGTAGCTATGCGAAGCTGTAGGCGTCGAGGCTGTCCCGACTACTTCTCTCTTCTCGGTTTCGGATTCCTTTTCTTCTCTTGACTTGACGAAGTGTAGCATGGGGTGATGAGTGCGGTTGCATCCATTGACGTTGCAATTGCGTGCCTTGCAGTTGTGCTTCTGTGTTCTTTTCTTGAGGCATCTATAACAAAACGCTTTCTGTTTGGCTATGTACCACCTACTGTCGATGTCAGCTTCGATGAACTGTTTGCACTGTGGTACAGCGGTGTGACTCAGCTCGCCGCACAGAGGACAGTGTGGCTTCTCTGTTGTAGTGTAGGTCCTCTGCGCCTGTCTGTGTGTGCGCGAAGCCCCAGCTGATACGCGTTGATGCTGTTGTGGTGGTGGTCCAACTTCTGGCTTCTGGAACTTGATGCAGCGGTCCGCTTCCCTCTGTAGGAACCGTTCGACGGTGAGTAGGGTGGGTTTCCCTGCCGATTGTTCGTCTGCGAAGCTGTTCCACGCTACGCGTAACGATGGCGATAGCTTCTCGATGACTTCATAGATGAGGTCCGGGTTGAAGAGATGGTTGCTGTTGAGCACCCGAAGAGCCGCTACTATGTTGCTGACCTTGTTGGAGTAGTCGCAGAAACTGTTGTTGGAGTCGGTGGGTCGAGCACGAGTTCGAGTTGGGTCGAGGAAGAGCGCGTAGCTTCTCAGCTTGCATGAACGCGATGGCATCTGGTCTCCCGAAGTTGGACTCCAATATTTCCATGATTTCTAGTGCGCTTGCTCCGGTGATCAGTAGATTTTCGACGGCTTCTCTTGCTGGACCACGAAGTGACTTGCGTAGACGAGCGAAGTTCTCCAAATCGCTGTAGTTGGCTGCTGTTGCGTTGTAGGCGTTGCGGAAGGATAGCCATTCTTGTATGCTCCCACTGTAGTCTGGCAACTCGATGAACTGACGCGGTGCCTGTTGCGCTGACCGCATCGAGAGTGTAATGGCTTCAGCCAGGTCGGCGACATCCACGCTTGCACGATGTAACTGTGTGACCGGCTTCTGTACTATGACCGGTTGCGCTCCCGCCGGTACGGAACTGAAGTCGCAGTAGACTGGATGCGCGGGTGTGTAGGCGGGCTGCGCGGGGGTCGGTTGCCCCCCCCACCCCTCCCCCTCAACTGTAGGTGCCGCTGGCGGGGGGCGGGGTAACGATGATGCACCCCCCTGCCCCTCTGCTGTCAGTGCCGCCGGGGGGGGGGGCGGGGATGCCTGACCCAGTCTGCGGTGCGGGTGTGGGACACGACTGTAGTTGCGTCATCTTCATTCTTGAACTGTTGTCGCAATCGCTGCCTTCTTGCTGCCTGGAGCTTCATCTTCTTGATCTTCTCCATCTGTAGATTGATTAACTCGATGTCCATATCGAGCATCTGCATCTCCAGGCATTCCCACTGTGACTGTTGTAGCGGCGGCGTTGCCGGACGACCGTGAGCGCCCAGGGGCTCTTCCCCTCTGTCTGTGTCGTCGGGGCGTAGGTGGTGTTTATCTGTGCAAACACCGGTGCGGCTGTAGCGGCGGCGGCGGCGGGGTCCGCGGGGGCGGGGGCGCCCGCGGCTGGCGGCGACGTCGATGACGGCGGGGGGCGGTAAACCTCGACGTCCTGTTCGGTGACGTTGGCGACTGGGTCGCCCTGTACTGTAGGATTAGGCGCACGGGGGGACGGTTGATTGGTCCAGCCCGTACTCGCATGGCGGGACGGTTGATTGGTCCGGCACATGCTATTATTCTCGACATAATCCCTAGAAACTATAGGCGCGGGGGGGGATTGCCCCGCGCTCGGAGTAACTGTATTTATTGAGCTCCCGGATATGGAACTTGACGTATAGGTTGCAGCTGAGGTGAGCCCGGCGGACTCGGACTGGGAATCACCTCCCAGCGTGGCGATCTCGAAGACACGACGAGGTGTTTCTGACGGTGGGGCGCTTCTGCCCTTTCCACTTCTTGTAACGGGAGGCATCGTGGCGACTACGACGGTTATACGTAGATCCAACGGTGCGCACTGGCGTTATTCGGCTCGCGAAGGACCATAAATTGTACCGAATGGCACAGTGCGATCGAAGCGGGAGGGCAGGAACGTAAACAGAAACGCCTTCTTAATGCAGTAGTACTGTAGCAAACCACCTCGCTGGGAGAGAGACTTCTGGCTTTTAGTTGTTTACTAGTAGGCCGCCGGACTCGGACTGAACGTCGGTAGCCGCAACCGAGCCTCTATATATACGAAATCCGCCATTTTGCGGGGCTACCGAGGGGCGCGGGGGGGGCTAGCGACCGAAGGTTGCGGTCTATCTGTGCGGGGGGAGAGGGGAGGTGGTTTACTTTCCCTTTATTTTGACTATTTTACAATTTCTTATTAGAAAATGCTAATTAGATTCTAACTAGACCTATTCCTATTGGATCCTAATAAGAAAACTATACAAACTAAGATCGGAACTAGCTACCTATGCGAGTGGACTGTCAATTACAATATAAAACTATACGAAACCTATCTAACTTTCTCCTATAATGAAACTACGTACGAAATGATGTTTTATTATAAGAAACTATAGCTATACACCTATCTATCTATATCTAATTATGTACAAGACTTGCTGTTATCGCGAGCTATTTGCGTTCTTGACTTCCGTTCTTGCGGCCATCCCGTACAAATACCTTGAATTTAATAAGATTATGTAAGCCCTTAGCCCACAACATTCTATGCATGGAGGCCCAAGGTATTTTGCGAAGAACAAACAATCTATACACACACGGCCTCTGAAGTAGAAACTGTAACTGTACTACCAGTAGGTAGGTAGGTATAAGTAGGTACCTACCCTTATTACTTATTAATATCATAGTTGTTTTTAAAGTGTAACTTAATGCTAAATAATAAAATTTTTGTACATCACCATAATTGAAGTAGCAGCAGGTTGGCCGTCTCATGTCCCCCCGGCACTGGCATACTGTGCCAAGTAGCAATCTGCTGCGACTGACTGTCATACCCAGGTCTGCGACAGTTGTAACACATCATGACTGATGTCCTTTTGCTCGTTCAAAGGTCTCGGTTGAGAGTGGTCGTCTTGGTGCATGTTGTCTTCTCTGTAGCGGTAAGTATTTCTGACAACAAGGACTACCACAAAGTCTATATGCACAGAAAAAGCGCAGTCAAGATCCTTTTTTAATAAATTCCAGTCCAAGGGATCGTTTTTCAGTACCACTCGTGTGTATATCGATTTTGTCTTTTCTGGATCCCAATCACACTGGGAAACGATTCTTATGCATCCGCCTCCTCTTCACGGTGGTACGTCAGTCAGGCCCAAATAATTTTTAAGAACCTACCGGTCCATCGTCAGGCCAATCCTCAATATCGACCTTCTTTTGTTTTTGTCACGTTATAGTGGTTTCTTTCCTGACTTGTCCATGGCGCTCAAACACGAACACAATCCGCTTTGTTGGCGTGAGAGAAATCGCACTTCTGAGATATTACAGATCTCAGGAATTGTTTATCGATAAATAAAAACTTTAATTTCACTTGGAACTTGGTTTTAATCACAATACTATTGGTTTTTCACAAAACATACGGATTCCCGCCACAAAAGACAAATGACATTACTAGTGTTGCCAGTTAATCGTTTTTATCGGAACGCTAGTGATGTGACAGTAAATATTTCTGAAACACCCGTCTTTCAGTTAATATATCCCACACTATTCGGGCATGGTAGGATACAACAATCTGGATACGCGGCGGTGTTTTCATAGCCGAGTATTTGGTGAAGGTGTTACGGGGGTTGGCGTACAACCCGGAGCTGCTGGCCTTACTGCCCTACGAGGTGGCAGACATAATAGATATACTCGTATTTGCATGCTTCAGGAGCAAATTCGCGAAATTTTTTTTGACGTGTTATGTTAGAAAAAGTAACATTTAAGACAATTTATATAAGAAATCCTGTACTGATAGCTGTGAGTAAAATAAATTTAAATATAAGTATAAATTAGAAAAAAATTGTAATAAAACAGAAATTTTATTTTGGTGAACGTATGCGAAAAGTGATCAATGGCTAGGGCGTTGATGATGGTGGTTACAATAATGAAGTTGAACTTGGTTCTATGAAACCATCTTTTTCATTACAACTTGGTTCTACAGAATCATCTTTTTTAGCAGAACTTGGTTCTACAGAACCATTTTTACACACATCTAAATCTTTTTCTGTAGAATTAGATTCTAATAAACCATCTTTACATGGGGTATTGTTTTCTATATTATTTAATTGTTCAATATCATCCAAACATAGAGTGAAAATATCTTGGTCCTCCTCAAGGTTAGAAGTGCTTACTGAGCCTTTTTGCTCCACCTGCTCAGAACAATTTAAATTTTGTGATTTATATTTATCAGATAATTGCTTTGCTTTTTCTATTCTAACTCTTCGTTTTCGAAGTCTAATGTTTCAATCCCACATTGTTCACAATACTTTAATTGACTACAAATTAAAGAATCACATTCGTGGCAGCGGGTTACCATGAGATGAACTGGGCCATGGCGTATTTCAATTTGATTGCCACATTTTTATTGCAATTCTTATTTTTTTGCAACGCTTTCTAGGAATTACTATGGCACAATGGCACAAGCTGGGTTCTCGTAATCCTATTGAAATGTTTTCGACGCCTTTTAGCCTGTACTCGGTGTTGCTGGCAACACAAATCTTGATATGTTTATATAGTTGGTCTGGTAACCCCAGTCTTGAATCATCCATTACAACATCGCTGTATTCAAAGTGCTCAATAAAAGTCTATTTTCTACTGCGGAGTATCATTGAAGAAGACCAGCCCCTAAAAACAATACAATCCACGCTCTCCAAGAGTTCTACATGGTCCATTCTCACCAGCGATTCAATAAAACCGCAAGATACGGACTTCGCACGCAACGTAAGAGGTACGACGAAGCATCAACGCAAGAAGGCGGGGAAGGCGACCGGCATACTTGCGAAGCACATCAAGTATAGCTGCAAGAAGAACATACATACATACATAACATCACGACCAGTTCTCCACCTGCTACGATCTTGACATACTTCCCTTGCTTCCTGAACTTTCATCAATCCTTTCATACATGCTCGTCGGTTTAGGGTACTTTTAACCTGGCCTTTATTCAGAACATCCTGAATTTGGTCCTGGTACGTTCGCCGAGGCCTTCCCCTTCCAACGTTTTCATTCACTCTCGCCTTGTAGATCTCTTTTGTCAATCTTCCTTCATTCATTGGATTGAAGAATTTACGTCCCATTCCCAAGATTTCAAGACAGAAGATCAGGATTCATCATTGCAGCATTCCAACCTGCAAAGGTCAAATTAACGTGACACCTACGTGGCGCGTGAGTGCAATTTCTTTGTTCCGTTCAAGCAGCATTCAAGATTCATTTAATTTTTTTGTGCGGGCAACACTCACCAGTCGCGCGTAGGCAGCAAATTCATCACCCTACAAGTTGGATTGAAAAATTGGATCCGACTGCCCAACGCAGGCGCAACATTCACGGCCAGTTGAAACTGAACGTGTCTTATCGTCAAGTTGGCAGCATTGATGTTTGTTTTTCGACCAATCAGCGCGAGATTCCCACGACGCCATCGAAACACGCTTCACGAGACTATCACAACAGCAAATCGAGCAAGATCGGCCATTTTATTTGTCTTTTCTGTGTTGTAGGAAGATTTCTGACTTGTTTGCGATTTTTAATATGTGCTATTTATTTATTTTATTTATTTATTTATTTAGGTGAACACAACAGGTAGCAATCAAGAATAAATCAAGTGTAGTACATAAAAAAGTAATGAACTAGATTACAACCCTTTAACGTGTCACACAGTAAAGCTTACGTAAACGAAAAATAATAATAAAAGTGCAAGTTTATACAAAACAGAACTTAAAATAGTACAAATAACAGCTAATTATGTGGATGTTAACCTATTTCAAAATTATCCTAACAGTTTTTTTAAAAACACTATGACGCGAATTGAAAATGTCCAATGAATTGTTGGAGTGCGATAGCTCATTGTATAGACGGCACGCTCTTACTATTGGGTTATAGTAAGAGGTGTTATTTGTGAATGTGTGAAGTAAAAATGTCTTTGGGTTACGCAAATTATGCGAAATATTAAAGTTAAGGCTAGACAGTAAGGGTGGCGAGTCGAGCAAGGAGTGAATGATTTTATGGAGGTAGATTAGGTCGTTATGTTTTCTTCTGATGTATAAAGGAGTCATATTGAATTTTTGGAGTCTGTCAGAGTAGCTATTGAGTATGCGACCATATCCAAATTTATAACACAGTACCTTGAGAAACTTTTTTTGCACTCTCTCTATGCTAGTCTCGTGTACCACATAACACGGAGACCAGATTACAGCTGCATATTCTAGAATGCTTCGAACCAAACTATTGTAAAGTAGAATTAAAGAGCTGGGGTTTTTAAACTTTTTTGATGAGCGTATTATAAAGCCAAGAAGTTGAAAAGCTTTCGTTGTTATGTGACTGTAGTGATCGCGGAAAGTTAATTGACTATCGAAAATTACTCCAAGGTCTTTAATAACAGATTTACGTGTAAGTTTATCATTTCCTATTTGATAGTCATATTTAATGTAATTTTTCTTTTTAGTAAAGGATATACAGAAACACTTTTCGACATTAAGGAGCATAAGGTTTTGTTGACTCCAGTCTGATACATATAATGCTTAAGTCTCTCTGTAGTTGGATACAGTCATTAGTAGTTTTAATTTTGTAGAATATTTTCAGATCATCGGCATACAAGAGACTAGAACAGCTTAGGTTTTGTGTGAGATCGTCTATAAAAATGATAAAAAACAAAGGACCCAAGTGTGATCCTTGAGGGACTCCAGAAGATATTTCGATAGGCTCAGAACTATGACCTTTTACTGTCACTAACTGACTTCTTTTATTTAGATAAGATTGTACCCAACGAAGCAATGAACCATGTATACCATAATGTTGTAATTTTAAGGAGAGTATAGAATGATTGACTTTATCAAAAGCTTTACGGAAATCAGTGTAAATAGCGTCTACCTGACCGCTTTCAGCAAATGAAGAACAGAGAAAGTTTTTGAACTCAAGTAGATTAGAGACAGTAGATTTATGTTTTATAAAGCCATGTTGATTTTCAGACAGAATCGGTTGAACTTGATGGTAGATGTGATCATAAACGGCACGTTCAAAGACTTTGGCTGCACAAGAGAGTATACTTATAGGTCTATAATTAGCACAATCAGATCTGTCACCAGATTTATGAATAGGCACCACATACGCAGTTTTCCATATGGTAGGAAAAATGCCAGAACCAAGAGACATATTGTATAAAAAGGTGAGTGGACTGGAAAGCTCTGAGGCACACTCTTTTATAAACTTTGGAGGTATGCCATCGGGACCAGCACCCTTCCTAGCATCCAGAGTTTTCAGAATTTTTTCAACATCTTTACAATTTATTATAATTTTTGACAAAGTATCATTCTGAAGATGTGGTAGAGTGTTCATATTAAAATTAATTTGAGAGACCGGAGTATTGTCATAAACAGAACTAAAATATTTCGAAAAAAGTTCGCAAACGCCACTACTGTCAGACGCACTTAGGTTACCGAAATTCATATTTTGTGGGATGTTGTTAGAACTTCTTTTGCTGTTTACATATCTCCAAAATGGTTTGATATTATCTGGTAGTAGCAAGAATTGATCAAGTCTTTGCATTTTGCACGGAAAAAAGAAAAGGTATCGTAATCACGTGGATTTTCATAAATTTTGTACAATCTGTGGTACTTATTTTTTCTTGCAAGACATTTTTTTAAAGTAGGCGAGTACCAAGAAGGATAATTAGAGCATCGGAGTGTTTTAGTGGGAGTAAATTGTTTAATGAGGTTATTGACAGTATTGTAGAACTCATGGACAGCCTCATCTACGTCTTTAATGTTAGACAAAAAATTCCAATCTATTTGTTTTAATGCAAGTTTTAAGTTGACATAATCACATTTATCAAAGTTAAATTTTATTTGTTTGTTAGATTTCATATTTTTTGTTGAGATAATGGCACAATTCAACCTTAACAGTAATGGAGGATGGTGCCCGTCCACACGGAGTAAAGGAAAATCCTCATTAACAGTGATTCCATCATATGAAGACAGAACCAAGTCTAAAAGTCTGTTATTCTTATTCGGCACGTTATTAAATTGCGATAACTGACAGAAGGCCAGAGTGTCCAACAGACAAGTCGATTTAAAATCAGGTAAACCGGAAAAAGACGGGGTTAATTTATTTGACTTTGGGAAAGGTGTCCATTCGATACTAGGCAAGTTAAAATCACCCATTACAAGATTGATTGTGTCATTATTTCCAGCAAATATTTTTTTTTGTGTATTATCATAAAAAGTTGTTAAATCGTCTTTTTTTAAATAGTCGGGCAAGTAACAGACACACAAGTTTATGACAGGTCGAAAGTTACAGTCGGGTAATATACTGATCCACAAATCCTCGCAAGAGCTTTCCCATGAGAAGCGACGGATAGCATTGAATTTCTTTTTTATGGCAATAAGTACACCACCGCCCTCCAGCTTACTCGATCTCGTGGTCTCACGATCTCTACGGAAAATATTGTATCGCACATCCAACAATTCACCGTCGTTTACACTTGAGTTAAGATTAGTCTCAGTCAAACAAATGACATCGTAGTTACAATTCAAAGCACTTAAATACAAGTCAGTTGTTTTAGACCGGAGTCTATTGACATTTTGATAGTAAATATCCATAATTAATAAAAGTGTAGATAAACCAAATTAAGAGTAAATTGTTTTACAAAAGTTGAAATCTAAATAATCTAAATAATTTTATTAAGAGAAACAGCGTCCTTGATGTTTATAGCCGAAGCGTTATCATCTTTCCGAACGTAGATATTGCCGTACTTCACCCATACGTATTTAAACCCACGCTCAGCAGCCCGCTTCCGTGCATCAGCATGCAGGGTCTTACTCTCAGGAGACAAGTGCTCTACTACGTATACTTTTTCTTGGCTGTCGACAAAACCGATGTTAGATGCGATAAGAGGCTGGTTTTTGTGGTCTTTGTTATAACGACGGAAGGCGGAAATAATTTCATCTCGGTGGCGCTCTGATGGCAAGGTCACAAGGATATTACGGGGACGGTTTGATGCAGCATTCAGTTTGGCAACTCTACGAATCGAATAAATGTAACTGGCAGTTATCGGCGCAGAGATCATATCACATAATTTTTTCATGACGGCAAGTAGGTTCTGGTTATTCTTTTCAGGAATCATCTGAATCTCGACGTTGCGATTACGTGAAAATTTTTCCATATTACCTAGACGACGTTGGAGTTCATGCATTTCCGACTGTAGAACCATTTTTTCAGCTACAAGCGTATCGATCATGGACTCAGCATTTTTTAAATCCTTTTTAGGGTTCCGTAACTCAAAAGAAAAAAACGGAACCCTTATAGGATCACTTTGTTGTCCGTCTGTCTGTCTGTCAAGACCCTTTATCTCACGAACGGGTAAAGGTATCAGGTTGAAATTAATATCACATATTAGGATCCCTGAACCACACAAGATCTGAAAATTTAAATTTTTTACAACGACGCAATCAAAAGATATGGCATTTTATGTCCTCATCTCCATACATTTATTCAAAAATTAAAAACCTACAGGGTACTTCCCGTTGACCTAAAGTTATGAAATTTGGCAAGAAGCTAGGTCTCACAGTACAAATAATGAGAAAAGTCTAAAATCATTAAATATTACAACTTTTCTCACAACTAATGGTAACCAATTGTGGCGAGCTCCCGTTTCAAGAACATTCATATAAGAGAGGGGTCAAGTTGGATGGTTGCTGAGGCGATTTATGTTTTAGTTCTATTTAAAAACGGGAACACTTACAAACTTGAAAATTGGTATGTTTATAGGGCATAGGCTATAAAATAACAACAAATAATAAAATTTGGTCAAGCGCGTGTCGGACTCAAAAAATCTAGCACATTAACTTACTGAAATTTCAACTAATGCAATTCTGTTTATGTGGTGGTACGGAACCCTCAGTGCGCGAGTCCGACTCGCACTTGGCCGGTTTTTTTATGTCTGTCTGCTCAGCAGTTATAAAATCCGTGGTGGCTGTGAATTCGTCTTTTACTTTGTCGATCATTCCAGTTATGTCACTCTTCACTTTCATTACAAGGCTGTTCATTTTATTATAAATGTCGTTCAGTTTGGAATCAAGGATGCTATTAAGTTTGTCATCTAAGAGGCGCTCAAGCTGTTGATACGAGACATGGTCTATTTGCATATTTTGTTGATGAGTTGGTAATGAGGTAGAGTCAGTAGGGACGCTAGACAAACGTGCTATTGCCAAAGTAGTGCTAGAACATTTAAAACGTGTTGTGTGGATTACATTATTGTAAACCATTATGGATGAAAAAGCTTTAATAGCCGGTCGAGGCTACGTTAAAGGTACGATAACTAGGCTTTTTAATTTCGTGTCAAACGAGAATGATGTCAAGATCAGCTGCGTTAAAGAATTGATTGCTAAGCGCGACAAACTATTCTCGTGCTTTAATGAATATGAAGATTACAACAAAAAGATCTTAACATTAAGCTCGTCTGATTACGACAATATATTAGAAGTAGAAAATAAGTTTTATCATGTACTTACCGTTCTGAACGAAACTATAAAGCAGAGAGCTGCTCAGGAACAGCAAAACCATAAGCCTGATTCAACGTGTAGTACTGTAGCTAGGGCTAAATTGCCAAGTGTGAACATACCAACATTTACCGGTAGATATTCAGAATATGTATCTTTCATTGAGATTTTCAAGTCTATCATCCATAATGACAAAAGCCTGGACAGTTACGATTTAGTAAAAAACCTGCCGTTTGTCAGTGAGAGTTATGAGGAAGCGAGGCGTTTATTGAAAAAACGTTAAATCAAATATAGGATTGTTGCTGAGCATGTGAACACTCTGTTAGATTTGCAGGGCCTTCCTAAATTTTGTGGTGCTAACCATATTAGGGAATTTGTTGCAGAGATGCGCCAAACACTTGCCGCACTAAAAACTTAGAGGTGGAGGTGTCCTCTTGGAATCCTATTCTTCTGGGAGTCCTTATCTGGAAACTGGATGTTTATAGCTCCAGAGCTTACCAAATGGAGAGGGACCAGGAGAAGGATCCAACGGTTGAGCGCATTTTAGGTTATATGGAGAAACGCGCCTTGGCCTTGGAGAATAGCGACATGCGTCCAGAACATTCTGAGCAACCCAATAAGCATAAAGCAGCCACTTCAGCCAGTGCAAGGCAACGTAAGGTATCACTGACAACGACGACGGCAGCAGCAATGGATTGTGCATTCTGTAAGTGCAACCACAAATTATTTTCTTGTCCAAAATTTAAACTTTTACCATCAAAGGATAAAATTGCCTTTGCTAAAGAAGCTTGCCTATGCAGCACATGTCTCAATCAACATAATGGTAAATGTTAATTCCACTTTAGATGTGCACAGTGCAAAAAAAGGCCATAACACACTGTTGCACCCCGAAGACGAGCAGAAACCAGTCGTCCTGTTGTCTGGGGACGCTGCGAATAATGTTTTAATTCCAGATGGAAGAGAAGTACATATCAAGTGCATTTTAGATTCTGGTTCTCAAGTATCTTTAGTCACTACGAAGGCTGTTGAGGTCTTGGGTTTTACACCTAAGCGAGCAAATATTAACCTCATTGGCGTGACAAAAACCCAAAACAAATTAAGTTATTGTATGCCGCTACAAATTCATCCACCGGTTTTCCCATTTAACACTCTTATCATGTGGTTGACAAGATAACTTGCAAGCTGCCACAAAAGCCGGTCAACTTGAAGTAGATCCCTGCTGGTGTCACTCTTGCTGACACAACTTTTTATCAGCCGTCCGAGATCAATTTACTGATAGGAGCTGATGTATTTTTTCAGATTCTGGTGCCAACTGAGGAGCAGTCATCTTCAACTGCGCACAATGACCAGTCTACATCATCAAGCTCGGCCACATCATTGCAGGAGGATTGGCATCCAGCATAATAAAAATCAGGTTGTATCGCATGTTTGTGCAAACTGTGACTCTGATGTAAGTGACAGTATCATGAAGTTCTGGGAGGTGGAGCGCGTTCCAGAGTTATTAATAGAAGGGGATACAGAGCAACAATTAGCTGAGCATATTTTTGAAAAAAAAAAACTGTCAAATTAGAAAACAACAAACTTTGTGTTGATATGCCATTAAAGCTAGAAACCAGCATGGTAAATCAAACTCTGGGCAATTAATTTGATTTAGCTTTACATAGATTTCTTAGTCTTGAAAAAATATTGCAAAAAAATATAAATTTGCTATCCGCCTATCAAGCGTTCATCGATGAATATGTGGACCTTGGTCATGGCCACTATGTAGAAATTGGTTCCTACAACTTCAATGAGGATGCAGTCTATTTCTGTCCTCATCATATTTTGGTAAACCCGCAGAACAAGAGCACACCTGCTCGCGTGGTATTCGATATGTCAATGAAGACGAGCAATAAGATTATATTGAACGTTGAACGGACCCACCGTACAAAAGGAATTGTTTGACATAATTTTAGTGTTCAGATTTGGGGAATTCACTCTAAGTTCAGACATTAGGAAGATGTTCAGAATTATATTGGTAAATCCGGAACATACTTCACTCCAGAACATTTTATGGTGCGACAACCCTAATTAGCCTATAAAATGTATTCGTCTCGATACTGTCACCTACGGCATGAAATTTTCAAGTTATTTGGCCACATGCTGCTTACTTGAACTTGCACAAAGACACGAGCATGAGCTAACACTGGCATCATTTATTTTAAAAAATTGTACTTATGTCGATGACATTTTATATTCATGCTCAGATATGCACAAATTGTTTGAAGATAAGCGAAAATTATGTGAGATGTTGAGTCATGGCAGCTTTAGTCTGCACAGGTGGTCTTCTAACACCCCAAATGTGCTAGCAGACATTATTGATCCTAACCAACAACTCTGTCAGCTGGACTTTCAAAAGGGTGACTATAGCATGAAAGCTTTAGGGTTGACTTTTGACATTAAAAATGACTGCTTTATTATAAACAATCCAGAACCTTTCGGCGACAAGTTGCTAACAAAAAGGGAAGTGTTAAGCTATATAGCAAAGTTTTATGACCCGATGGGATTTGCTAGTCCTATTCTGATGAGGGCTAAAAGTTTTATGCAAAAAATCGATGCACGTAACAAAGAGTGGGACGATCCTATATATACCTAAAGACTTAGTCGACGAGTGGCTAGAATTTACTAACAGTTTGGTTGCTACGGAGCCTACGACTTTAGATCGACACGTCAGAACTGACAACGCAGCGTCGGTGCAGCTCATCGGTTTTGCTGATGCATCGAGTACAACTGGCTACGGTTGCTGTTTATACCTACGCGTGGTCGACAAGAATGGTATGGCTGAATTGTACTTACTCTGTTCGATGTCACGTGTTAATCCGCGTGTAAATGCTTTAACGGTGCCTCGATTAGAGCTCAATGCTTGTCTGCTTCTGTCTATGTTGACAGAGAAGGTATACGATACTCTGTATAAAAGCATCAAAATAGATGATGTTTATCTATTTGCTGATTAAAAAATAACTCTCGCTTGGATTAACACGGAGGCTACAAAACTTCTAGCTTACGTATCGAACAGAGTGATTGTTATTCCACAAAAGAGCGGTAAATGGACCTGGCTCTATGTGCCATCGGCAGATAACTCAGTCCTCAGGAGCTGCCGACCTACTCTCTTTGGTAGCAGGGACCTGCATTTTTACAATGCGAGTATAATTTTAATAAAAGTCTAGACTTACCTGAAGATTTACCAGAGATGAAAGTTCCCACGCCAGCGAAGGTATCTCTAACAGCGTCTCCTCATGACGATGACATTACAAAAATACTCGACAAATATTCTGACATTGAGCACCTTACACCTTATTACAAAATACTACAAAAGGAAGTCCGGAAAGCAGCAAAAGCTGCAGGCTATGAGTTCGTCTGGATTCGCAATTGTAAAATCTACGTCAGGAAGAACAAAACATCGTCTTCTTTTATTATTCGAGATAGGTGTGATCTCCCTAAGATAAAATGACTTTTTGCGCTTTGTAAATTTCTCCCGTGCCATACCCTATGTTTTAGTTTTTGTCATTCTCAACACACACTCATCTTTACACTCACACATACATTCACTATACTTATATGTAAAACCTACACATTACTTACTCATGCTTATTCATACAACAGTAAAATTATCGATTTTTTTAGATTAAACCTACATTACCTTGCAATGTCGTCATCATGGATTAACCCTTCTTGAATCTCTTCATACTGGATTTTTTTCCACGGCAGAGAGGTAACAGCTGGTTATGTAAGTTATACTTATACTTCTCTCTAGTACCTATTCCTTGTTGTTAATACAAAAATTAAACTTTTGATCGTTTAAGATGTCAACTTCCTCAATTAAAAATAAAAACCTAAACTTATATTACCAAAACGCCCGCGGGTTACGTTCGAAATGTTTGGAGTTTTATAATAATATTTTACTATATGACTACGACATTCTTTTAGTAAGTGAAACATGGCTTCAGTCGGACATTCATGACATAGAACTCTGTGACAGCAGATACGAGATTTTCCGCTGTGATCGTAATTTGGAACTCACTAATAAAAAAACCGGTTGCGCTCGGCGCGAATTAGGAGCCTATCTTATGAATGACTGGCCATATTGCAATATAGAATCACTCTGTATAACCATACCTGCGCGCGCGCTCGGCTCGTCAGTCGACCTACATATAGCTATTGTTTATATACCACCAGATTACGCTGACCTACCGGACCGGGTAAATCGCATCAAATGTAAAGTGCTGCGCGTTATGGATCTATTTCCGTGTGACAATTTTCTATTATTGGGGGATTTTAACCTACCTTTTATTAAATGGAATGCCGATAGCTATCATTAATTATCCGCTCCTTCGGAAATGATCCATAACACCGCAGTCTCTTTAATGAATGATTTGACGTATGCTGGGTTGAAACAATTTAATTATTTGACAAACGTTAAGAACAACACACTCGATATTTGTTTCTGCAACCTCCCACTTGTACTTGAGGAAGCATCAGTTTCTTTAGTTAAACAGGACCCTGCGCACTCTTCTCTATTGTTAAGTATTTTAGATTTACACATTATTCCCCTAACAGAACGATTCGAACCACGCTATAATTTCCGTAAATGCGACTATACTACTATAAATGCCTATTTAAAAAACGTCAATTAGAGTATACTTGCAGAAACTGATACTGTAGAAGAGGCCGTCGATCTTTTTTACAGTAAATTGAACGAATGCTTCACACTATTTGTTCCCATTTGTGTAAAAAAATCGAATAAATTTTACCCGATCTGGTATAGCTCTGCATTGATAAAAATTATCCGTGAAAAATATAAAAAGCATGTCAAATGGAAAAGATACTCTAATCCTCGCGATTATGACGAGTTCTCACTACTCAGAAAGAGGGAAGAGATTGTTCAAACAGAATGTTTGAACCGTTTTACTCATAATGCCGAAAGAAATATTCGTTTAACCCCAAATACTTCTGGAAATACGTAAAAGCAAAAAAAGGCGGCTCAAATTATCCCAAAAAATTTATATTAAATAATCAAGAGTACATCGATGGCCCCAACATCAGTACAGCTTTCAATAAATTTTTCGAGAGCGTCTTTATTCATCCTACTTCATCTAATTATAATACGGCACAAGCTTCAGTATCAAGCAGTTATACGAGTAGTGAGATCTTGTCATATATCGAAATCACTGAAGTTACAGTCTTAAAGTTATTACGTACTCTTGATCACGGCAAGGGCGCAGGCTCGGATGGAATCCCAGCCATATTTCTATCGTCATGTGCAGATTCCCTTTCCTTACCTATTTCTATTCTCTTTAGGAGGTCTCTTAAAGAATGTGTCTTTCCTACTGTTTGGAAGAATGCGCAGATCATTCCTGTTCATAAAAAAGGTTCTCGAAGTGATATCCAAAATATCGCCCAATATCCATTCTTAACTGTATAAGTAAAGTCTTCGAGAAACTCGTTTAAAATGCTATTTACCCTCTCATCTCTCGGGGAATCCCCCAGTCACAACACGGTTTTCTACGCGGGCGCTCAACGATTTCTAATCTGGCATATTTCACAAAATACGTCATTAGACAAATGGAAGGTGGTGGGCAAGTTGACGTGGTCTACACAGACTTCGAAAAAGCTTTCGACCGCGTAGACCACGACCTTCTTATAGGTAAACTTCAAGCCCTAGGAATTCACGGCGATCTTTTAAGATGGGTCCGCTCATACCTTACGAACCGCTCCCAGGCCGTCATTGTGGGTGGCTTTAGGTCCGATTATACCACAGTACCCTCAGGGGTCCCACAGGGGTCACATCTCGGCCCTCTCTTTTACAATGCCTACATCTTCGATATCGGTGATTGTATCAAATACTTTAGTAACCTAATGTACGCTGATGATAAAAAAATATTTATCAGAGTTAATTCTGTTACTGACTGCGAGCTATTACAGCATGATCTCAACTCCCTTTATTCATATTACGAACGTAACAGGATCACAGTCAGTATCGGTAAGTGTCAATCCATCAGTTTTACACGTAAAAAAAACCAACTTTATTCTCTTATCACTTCAGTGACTGATGCATAGAAAGGGTTCATTTGATCAAAGTGTGGTGTATGTATGTGTTTGCAATACTTAAGTGTGCCGCGCGTTAGCGACGTTATGCTGATTTCGTATTATTAAGTTTAGTATTAGCTATATTTTCTAATCGATTAATTAAGCATTCTTGTCTTGGCTCTCTTTGGAGCAACAATAAACCACTCTTAATATAAATAATGGTTTAATTCACTATGACAACCTCCACCGATGTCCCGATGCACGAGAGGACATCACATGGCGACCCTTGCCATTGAACTAAGCGACTTCATCATGAAGAAACTAAATGCAGTTTAGAAGATCTATGGAGAAGTTTGACTATTATGAAGACAAAGTAATAATGAAGATGCGTATGGAAGACCTCCGTTAGAAAATTCAAGTAAGAAGAAAGAAGACACATTATAGAAGATCTACGTATGAAAAATAATTACAGAAGAAAGAAGATACATTATAGAAGATCTACGTACGAAGATTAATTACAGAAGAGAGAAGATGCATTATAGAAGATCAACATGAGAAGATAACTTATAGAAGATCGTCACAGGAAGACTCGAAGAGGATTCAAGACACCAAAGGAGGGATCAGGGATTACCCAGCCCACACGGAGTCCAGGGAATAGCCCGGCCCACCCTTCAGATGTTAACTGCAGCCCCTTCATCCCCGTGTCGGCATGGAGTGCCCGCCTAGCGCGTCAGGAATCATGCGCGCTAACCCGTTATCGTCCTGTCCACTTCGATCTTCGACACGCAGTAAGAGCGTTATAATATATTTGTAAGTTATTTTAATAATTTCTAATTAATTTGTGTTGAGTATGTAGGTACAAAATCGTATACTAATAGTTAAATTATAATGGTAGATAAATTAATTGACTTAAGAGATACGTTGGTATATTTGAAAACTTACGTAATAAAGTTGGGTCGTGACAAACGTACAGGCCCATTAGCGCAGTCAAAATTAGAAGCTGCTACTCAGGTATATAATAATTTGGAGAGTATCTTGTTTGAGATTAGTACACAATTAGCCAATTCTGAGATAAGCTCTAGTGAGGTTCCGACTCTCGATGCTATAAAACTGCAAATAGAATCGTGTTATAAAATTATTTTGAACTTAGTAAGTGGTGAGGATTATAGTAGCGAAGAGGAGTTTTCTGACGAACGAATAAAAATGGCTGATTTTGAGTTAAAAACGGCTTTGGCTTTGCTGCCTATGATGACAGGAAAAGAGGAGGTCACATCAAGCCTAATAGATGGTATTGAGCTGTACAGCTCTATGATAAAGGCCACTTCTCATAAAGAATTAATAAATTTTGTATTGAAAACAAGATTATCTGCGAGTGCGAAATTGCGACTGAAACAAACTTACGCATCAACCGAGTTATTGTTAGCTGATATGCGTAAATATCTTATACAAAAAAGTCCGCTGTGTCCATACAATCGCAAATGCAACAGGTTAAGCAGGGACGTAGGTCCATAGAGTCCTTCGGAGAGGAGCTGGAGGGGTTGTTCGCCAATTTGACCATAGCGCAAGCAGATGGCGACCAAAGTAAGTACGATGTCTTACGCCCACTTAATGAAAAGCAAGCCATAAAGCGCTTCGCCGATGGGTTGTCTAATCCTAGGCTAAGCACTATCATCGCTGCACGCCAGTTTTCTTCTTTGTCAGAGGCCATAAGAACAGCTATAGACGAGGAGTCTATGTCAGTAAGTACTTCAACGGAACATCAAGTCATGAAGGTAAAACAGACTTATTATAATAAAAAGTTCCATAATTCAAACAGGCAAAACTATCACAAAAATGGTAACAACCACCATGCGTCACAGGTCAACGCCTCGGCCAGTGGACAAAGTTCAACACGTTATTGGCAAGGTAAGCAAAATCCGAAAAATAATTTCGCAAATACTAATTTTAATAACTAGAAATATTTTTCACGAAATAAACAATTTACGCGGGGCAATGCACGTCAACGCAATCCGCGCGTTCTGCAGTTTCAGCACAACGCAGCGCCGCAGAATGATGACACATAACTTGAACGAGTTTTTTCGATCCTAAAATAGATAATTTTGTTTTCAACTATAACAATAATAGTATAGTCCGTTTTAATGTAGAATCGTTAGGAATTAATCTCCTTGTAGATAGCGGAGCTAGTTTATACGTTCTGAAATACGAATGGTTAGAGAAAAATAATTATTTAGATAGGATTTATTCAGACCAGATTACTATTAAAGGTGTTAGTGGTAAGTTAGTCTCGGAAGGCTACATGGACTTAGATTTAGAAATAGAGGGAGTAATTTTTAAGCAAAAGTTTTACGTATTTAAAAACTTGTCGTGTTCGGCTGAAGGAATTATAGGCCAAAACTTTTTCATGAAATATGACGCCATAATAAATTATGAAGAAGGCACCTTACGCTTAAAAAGTAAGAGTCAATGTATTACCATGAGTATACAGAACAATAATAAGTATATGTACTCTATACCGCCTCGTTGCGAAGTAATACGTCACATACCTACCTCCTTATGTGAGGATTGCGTCATTTTATCAAAAGAAATTTTTAAAGGAATTTTTGTTGCCGGTGTGATTACGAAGCCCGAAAAAGGTCGTATCCCCGTTAGAATTTTAAACACGACTGACGACGAATGCAACTTAGATTTGTCAGAAATCGAAGTTCATAGCTTAAATCACTATGACATTTGCCACTATAATGAGAATAAAATTAGCGTAGAGCGTATCAAAACTTTATTTCAGTTGCTCAGCTTAAAATCTTATTTAAAAAAGGAAGAGCAAATTAGTATCGAAAAAATTTGCGCCAAATACGCAGACGTATTTCATCTGCCAGGCGATCGGTTATCAGTTACTAATTTGTTAGAGCACACCATCAAACTCAAGGAAAGTGCCACCCCTGTGTACGTGAAGCCTTACAGGATACCTAAAGCTTTGCGCCAGGAGGTGCAGAGACAGATTCAGGAAATGTTAGATAATGATATTATTGAGGAAACTACCTCAGAGTGGTCCAGTCCAGTTCTGTTAGTACCTAAAAAGAGCGATCAAAATGGTGAGAAGAAATGGAGGTTAGTTGTTGATTACAGGTTATTAAACCAGCAGATACAGGATGAGAAGTTCCCCTTACCAAATATTACTGACATCTTAGAGTCACTATCAGGCAGTGTTTATTTTTCAAAATTAGATTTGTCTCAAGGATACTATCAGCTCGGTTTGGAGAAAGATTCTAGGAAGTATACCACATTTACCACAGATAAAATGTACCAAATGAAAAGATGTCCTATGGGTCTTAAGACCAGTCCAAGCGTCTTTTCAAGGTTAATGACCATTGCTATGTCTGGTTTAAATTACAAGCAATGTTTCATTTATTTAGACGACAATATTGTGATAGGAAATAGTTTGGAAGACCACAATAAGAACTTAATTTGTGTACTAGAACGGTAACGTAAAGTTAATCTCAAATTAAACCCCACGAAATGTGAATTTTTACGCAAAGAAATCATGTATCTAGGTCACAAAATTACGTCAGAAGGTATTTACCCTGACCCGTCAAAAATAGAAGCGATACAGAATTACCCTAAACCAAATAATACAGAGGAAGTTAGAAGATTTGTTGCTTTTGCAAATTATTATCGCAGGTTCATTCCCCGTTTCTCCGAAATAGCACACCCACTGAATCAATTAAATAAAAAAGATGTGACATTTAATTGGTCCGATGAGTGTGAAATTGCATTTCAAAAATTAAAACAGTCTTTGATGAACCCGCCAGTACTTCAATATCCAAAATTTACAGATGATAACATTTTCGAATTAACAACAGACGCTTCAAGGGTTGGCCTCGCCGGAATATTATCAAACGGTAACGGAAGGGTAGTCGCCTACGCAAGCCGTAACTTGAAACCCGCAGAAATGAGGTACCCAGTGATAGAGCTAGAGTTATTAGCGATAGTCTGGGCTATAAGGCACTTTCGACCTTATTTATATGGCCGTAAGTTCAAAATTAAAACTGACCATAAGCCACTTATATACCTATTTGGCATGACTGATCCATCTAGTCGTTTAACAAAATTCAGGTTATATTTGGAAGAATATGACTTCGAAATCGAGTATGTTCCGGGTCGGCAAAATGCAGCTGCAGATGCATTGAGTCGAATCACGTTGAGCACTAAAGATTTGATTGGAATGAGAGAACCAGCTGTATCAGTCATGACAAGATCCCAAGCTAGGAAATTAAAGTCCCAATTAGGTGACAAAACTGACATGACAAATGAGGGTGTCTCCAGATCAAGGCCTGATCAACCTAGAACTGTTGTAACGTGGTAGACGTTACCTGCAGCATATATTTAAACATAACTAACTAATATCTAACCAAACCTAACATAACAGCCAAAACAAACACCAAATAAAAAAAAACAATAATAAATCAAAATTAAACCGTTGCTACCACAAAATATAATTAGAACCTTAACATTTCTATACTCGTATTCAGAACCGTAACGTATTTTCGTTTACTAAATTAATGTCTTGCGGAACGCTGATTCCACCTGCGCGCTCGCTAAAACCGGTCCCAGCAACTCTCGACGCCTGCGAGGCTCATTCCCTCGGGCCGCCTCGCCAGATCGTCCAAATCAGTTACGAGGTAAACACGCATCGCGTCCTCCCTCTAAAAACCGTGACGCTGCTGCCTCGAATGTGCATCCGAATTTTACGGGAGTGATATAATAACCCGCTGGGGTGAGTTGTTATGTTTATGGTGTAGTGCAGTAGGCTATAAACGTGTAAATACTATCTAAGCTTGTTGCTCTGCCTGTAGTCGCTATATTTAAAATTTCAAATACTGGACCTTGACGGTTGGACGGAGTGGAGCAACAAGCTTAGGTTGCTGTGCCAAACCTAACGCCGCCTATACTGGGGCATTCCAGGTTCTACCTGCAGAGTGGTTCCTGCTTGGGAATCGGCCTACTACTCGGAATATTTCCTGGCCCGCTTGCTACGGCAAGAACATCGCCGAACGCTACGGCTGCTCGAGTGCTCGCCTGACGGAGATCCCTACTCATCGGTCACATCGTTGGATGAGTGCCCTCAACAACCGCTGCGCCGTCATTCCGCCTTAAGGCCAGTGTTCCCACTTCTAAATCTCACGGCTGTGTAGAACGGTGGACAAAATATAGGTATTGTTGAACCCACTATCTTTTATTCTATTCTACCTACCTGTGACCCTACGTCACAGTGGCGCCCTTTTCGTGGTTTTTTTTGTCCTCCAATCTACACAGTTCGTAATTATTTTTTTTCCTTAGCACTGCAGCGAGCCAATTTATGTGAACGAACAGGTGATCCTACGGAACTGGTACGTACCTACCTACTTATATTTTTGTTGGAAGTAGTACTTACTTATTTAGATTTTTTTAGTTTTATTTTGTACTTTAGTCTGCTTTTAGTAAATTTTGGTTTAATTGACTATTACGTAGATCCTTACTTAAAATTGTAACCGTTTTTTTTCTAAGCGTCTGTTTTTTAAAATTTGGCCGTTGGCTAGTTTTTAACCTACCGTTAGCTGTAACGGTTATTTGTGACTACGTAACAGTTCGTGGGAAGATTATATACTATTCTTTTGTTTTTTTTGGGGAAATTTGATTTTAATTTGGAATTTTAATTTTATTTTCTTTCGTCTTATATATATTTTTGGTTTTTTTGTTTTATCACCTATTCGTATTTAGTTTATTTATTGTAAAGATAGTATCGAGCGTTATTTTAAAAATAATAGGGTACTTTATTTTAATTTTTGTTGCAGTAGCTATTAGTAATTTTGCTCTTCGTAGATTTTAATTTATATCTACCTGCTTTGTTCTTTTTGTTTTGTGTAAATTATAGGTGTTGATTTTGTGCAACTGTATTACTGCTATTTGAGTACCTAGTTGATTACTATAAATATGACAACTCACTCAGCTACTTATCCTATTAAGTACCTTCTGCTTAATAAGCGTGAACTTGAATACGAAGTTCTTATTCGCGGTCTCGATCCTGCTAATACCGTCATTGAACTGAAAAAACAAATCGTTCAAGTTGTACCGATGCTACCTAGTGCTGATATTGGCGAGTCTGGCTTGGATACTGCCGAGGATATTGCTGGTGCTGCATTATCAATAGATGACCTTGCTGCGCGTGTAAAATCGCTGGATGAAAAATTTGATGCTAATCTATATGAACGCGCGCGTGCTTTAGCTGCTCATATTTATTATCGCTTGTTACGACTTAGCGCAACTGATTTAGGTGCTTCCGGTACTGTCTTTAAATCAGTTTCTAGTCAATTCACTAAGCTGTTTGAGAAATTGCTTTCTATGAAGGCTGATATTCCTTCTGCACAGTCTGGAACGTCGTCGTCCACTAGTAATCCACTAACGGTTAATATACCTCCTATTGTGGTTAACTGTGACCACTCACTTGATGCTAAGATTCCAAAATTTGATGGCGAGGGTTGCGTTCGTGTATTTTTGAGGAATGTTCATGAATTAACTCATTCTAAACTCCTAGCTAATGCGTCTCAGTTTTTCTCTGGAAAGGCCACACATTGGTTCCGTAGCCATCAGGATTCATTCCAGTCCTGGGAACAATTAGAAAAACAACTAACAGAAGATTTCACCTTATTTGACCACGATTATAGGTTAATGAAGGAAATCTCTAATAGAACACAGGGTGATTCTGAAAATATTGTGATTTATTTGGCTATTATGTCGCAACTTTTCTCGAGGCTGATAGATCCGATTTCTGAGAAGGATCAACTAAAAATATTGTTGCATAACATTCGGCCATGTTATGCAAATGTACTAGCAGCTTGCCCTAACGGAATTGATAGCATTTCAGCCTTAAGTACAGTTTGTCGTAACTACGAAAAAATTCACAGCCTAACATCACAGTACCACGAGCCTCCTCGTGTTTCGGAAAACACACTTGCACCGGATCTGGCATTTAATTCTTCTGATTCTAGTAAAAACAAATCTTCCAATAATAGGACTAACTTTAACAACTATAATAAATACAATTCAAACTATAACCTAAATAATAAATCTAATACAAACTATAACCAAAACAAAAACAATGTCAACTATAATCAACAAAATAAATACAATGCTAGCTATAACAGAAATTATAATCAGGCTTACTACAACAGACATTCCAACAATCGATCTAATAATTCTGTACCTACAGCAGGTCCATCCAACCCTCCACCTTTCAACAACGTGCCTATTGCGTCCATCATAAACCCTAACAACGGACCAGTATTCTGTCCTCGTTGTCGCACTAATGAGCATTCCCTTCACAATTGTAAGCAAAATCGCTTTCCGATTTGTTTCAAGTGTGGCAGAATGAATGTTAAGTACCCCGAGTGTCCTACTTGTCATTCTAATTCTAAACCAAAAAACTAGAGTCTATTGATTGTAGCAATAGGAGTGATTCTGATAAGCCTCCTAAACAGATAAATAAATTTAATGAGAATGAATGGAAGGAGTGGGTTAAGACTGTAAATTTTTTCTTCTCAAATTACTCTGTTGCTGCAATCATTAATAACAAACCTACTAATGATGTGCGTCCCTATGCATGTATTAGGGTAGGCAATGAAAATTATTTTGGTCTGCTGGACTCAGGGTCTGCTGTATCGATTGTTGGAAATAATTTCCATCAACATTTTATAGACGCTGGTTTAGAACTGCATAAATGTAATCGACCTTTGACTTTTACTGCTGCTGGGCAATCCTCAGCAATCTCCACTTTACTCCTAAATATAGTCCTCACATCAATACGGTGGAACGCTATAATAAGACTATAATGACAGCTATCTCCACATTTATTGAAAACGACCACCGTATTTGGGATTTACTTGTACCTAAAGTACAATTCGCCCTAAATTGTTCTGTGAATGAGGTGACTGGCTACACACCCTCATTTCTGGTTTATGGTCGCGAGCTAATCACTTGCGGTTCTCACTTCGCCAAGGCGGAATATGATGATGAGGTTATCTACAAACCTCGTGATCCTTATGCTGAAAATTTAGGTGCATTATCTAGTATTTTCAATAAAGTCCAACTTTCCCTCATTCAAGCACACGCTAGAAATGCTAACTCGTATAACCTACGCCGACGTTCGGCTGAATTCAAAATAGGGGATACGGTGTGGAAACGAACCTTCTATCAAAGTGAGAAGGACAAATACTTCAACAAAAAGTTGGCGCCTAAATTCGTCAAATGCAAAGTCATTGGCAAAAAGTCGCCATTGGTCTATGAGCTTGCTGATTATTCGTCCGGCAAATCTCTAGGATCCTGGCACATAAAGGACATTAAACTAATAAACTATAAGGACTAGCTTTCCTACCTTAGTAAATTATGTACATATATTTAGTGCTTCTGCTCAATTTTATTTTAACATCGAACTATCTTTCGAAAGAGTATTTTATTGGTTGTAAATACTCAGCTTTTGAGAAATATTCAATAAATATTGTCTCTGTGTCAGGTGATGTCTGATAGAAGGAAGAGTGTAAGGATGGAAGGGGATGTATGTTGTTGTTTCGTAAGATAGAATTAGAAATCGGATTTTACTTCCTAAGGTAAGTAAAATCCTACGCTTTTTGGCGGGGTACTGTAACGTGGTAGACGTTACCTGCAGCATATATTTAAACATAACTAACTAATATCTAACCAAACCTAACATAACAGACAAAACAAACACCAAATAAAAAAAACAATAATAAATCAAAATTAAACCGTTGCTACCACAAAATATAATTAGAACCTTAACATTTCTATACTCGTATTCAGAACCGTAACGTATTTTCGTTTACTAAATTAATGTCTTGCGGAACGCTGATTCCACCTGCGCGCTCGCTAAAACCGGTCCCAGCAACTCTCGACGCCTGCGAGGCTCATTCCCTCGGGCCGCCTCGCCAGATCGTCCAAATCAGTTACGAGGTAAACACGCATCGCGTCCTCCCTCTAAAAACCGTGACGCTGCTGCCTCGAATGTGCATCCGAATTTTACGGGAGTGATATAAATGGTGTAGTGCAGTAGGCTATAAACGTGTAAATACTATCTAAGCTTGTTGCTCTGCCTGTAGTCACTATATTTAAAATTTCAAATACTGGACCTTGACGGTTGGACGGAGTGGAGCAACAAGCTTAGGTTGCTGTGCCAAACCTAACGCCGCCTATACTGGGGCATTCCAGGTTCTACCTGCAGAGTGGTTCCTGCTTGGGAATCGGCCTACTACTCGGAATATTTCCTGGCCCGCTTGCTACGGCAAGAACATCGCCGAACGCTACGGCTGCTCGAGTGCTCGCCTGACGGAGATCCCTACTCATCGGTCACATCGTTGGATGAGTGCCCTCAACAACCGCTGCGCCGTCATTCCGCCTTAAGGCCAGTGTTCCCACTTCTAAATCTCACGGCTGTGTAGAACGGTGGACAAAATATAGGTATTGTTGAACCCACTATCTTTTATTCTATTCTACCTACCTGTGACCCTTCGTCACACTGTTGAGATCCTCAAGAAACCTAAAGACGGAATAGAGTTAATAATTTGTTCAAGGAACCGAAGCAGAAGCTTTGATAAAGTAAGAAAAATAGCTTGTGACCATAGCAAGTATGGTAATTGTATTTACTTACCTACAAGGTCTGTATTATACCTAATGTCTCGATCGTTATCAACTATGCCAGTGTTACCGAGAGAGTTAGAGTCCCTGTGCAGAAAACTAAATATTATTGAGGTAATAATAGTCAAGAACGAAAGTAACAAAGGTATAGTAACTTCTTTATTAAAAGAGTTTAGCGAGTTGGAGACGTCCACTCCTAAGTTATTGATATTAAAAGATGTAAAGCGCATTACAGATAAAGATGACAAAACTGTAATTTTGAACGATTTTCATCTATTACCTACGAGCGGACATGCCGGGGTAAATAGAATGTTAAATAATATCAAGAAATATTATTTTTGGCCAGGTATAGGCAAAGACGTAAATGACTATGTAACAAAATGTAAACAATGCCAGATTCAAAAGCACACTAATAGGCATGTTAGAGAACCGATGTCAATAACGTCAACAGCGCAATCGGCGTTCGAGAAAGTTTCATTGGACATTATGGGACCAATAGAACCTGATAATAGAAATTATAGGTACGTCTTAACCCTTTAATGCGACTTAACCAAGTTCGTAGAAGCCTACCCCTTAGAGAAAAAGGATACAGTCTCAGTAGCAAGGGAGTTTGTTGACAATTTTATTTTAAGGTACGGCATTCCGAAAGAGATTCTTACCGATAGAGGTTCAGAATTTATGTCTTCGGTAATGACCGAAATATGTCAGTTACTCTCAATAAATAAAATTAATTCCACGGCCTATCATCACGAAACGATGGGTTCGATAGAAAACACTCACAAACACTTAGGAGCGTATCTCAGAATCCAGTGTCAAAATAATAGAACAGATTGGAGCTCATGGCTTCCATACTGGTGTTTCTCTTACAATACGTCTGTACACTCTGAAACAAGATACACTCCATACGAGTTAGTGTTTGGTAAAATATGTAACTTACCAAGTAATTTAGATATAAATAACGATAGGATAGATCCGTTGTATAACTACGACTCATACCCTAAGGAGTTAAAGTTTAGACTGCAAAAAGCTCAATTTGAAGCTAGGAAAAACTTGTTAAAAAGCAAAGAGAACAGAAAAATTGTGTATGACAGAAATGTAAATTCAGTTAAGTATAATAAAGGTGACTTAATATTAGTTAAAAACCAAATAGGTGATAAGATGACTAATGTATACGAAGGCCCGTTTGAGGTCGTAGAGGAGCAGTCGCCCAATGTTGTAATTATAAGAGATAGGAAGAAATATGTTCTTCATAAAAATAATACAAAACTATTTAGAAATTAAAGGTAATTTGTTTTGTTATTTCTTTGTTTATTCCTTGGTATGAAACATATATTTTAAGATTAGTTTTAAGAGATCAGTCAGCGTTGAGCATTCGTTTTGACAGCACGCGTGCAATACTTTATACTTCGAAACCAGTTGTTACAAACCTTCGATCTCAATATTTACGTGTTCGCTCTGTGAAAGTGATTTCAATGATGGTGCGCAGTGTGGTACATGTAAAAAGCACTATGATTTTGAATGTGCTGCTACTACAGAAAATAATTACAGGAGGCGCAAAACTCCGTGGCACTGCAAACAGTGTATTACATCGAAGTCCTCTGATTTAACTCTGGATACGATTCTTAGTGAAATTCGTGGCATCAAGTTGCAACTCGTCGGCTTGCCAACCCTTATTGAAGACGTGAGAGTCATAAAGGATGAGATTCGGGAGTTAAAGTCAGCCTGCAAATTTAATAGTGATGCTATTGATAAGTTCAACACTAGAATGTCGGATGTTGAAGTACAGGTAGCTGAGATACAAGTACTCAAATCCGCCTTAGCTTCTACTTCTACAGAGCTCGATTCGGTACGGGAGGAACTAGCTGCTAAGGAACAGTGGTGGCGTCTTAACAATGTTGAGATTAAGGGAATTCCTGTGAAGGATAAAGAAAATCTGTTTACTGTCATGGAAGCTGTTGGTGGAGCTATCAACTACAATGTACAAAAATCGCAAATTAACTACATCGCGAGGGTCCCTACTCACAAACCTAATGAAAAATTAATCATTGCTAGTTTTATTAATCGGTATGTGAAGGAGGATTTTTTAGCAGCAGCCCGAGCCAGGAAATCGCTCAAGCTATGTGAAATTCCAGGATTTGACGGAAGTCAAAACATCTACCTAAACGACCATCTTACTCCTGCGTCGAAGAAACTACTTACCAAAGCTAAAGACTTGGCTAAAGTGAAACATTATCAATTCGTGTGGGTTAAGTTCGGTAAAATTCACGTAAGAAAAAATGACAAATCCAATGTTTTCGTTATTTCAAAGAATTGTGATTTAAACAAAATTGCCTAGTCAATTGCCAAACAGGGTTGATCTTTCTCAACCATTTGGTAAATAACATTTCCCAATTTCGTCTTAAATTGCTTGTTTACAAATCTTATTTTACCTGTTATAAATCGTGCCACATGTTGCGCTTCACGTACATTCCTGGCTTATCGCTCGGCCTGCGTCAATCCTTTCGTTCGCAATCAATATATATCTGCTCACTATCGGTCCTATTTGCACTGATGGTTGAACACATTATATGCCTGCCTGCTTGCACTTATAGAGTGTTTTGTATGTAACTTTGTGCTTCTCTGTTATACGTATAATAATATCACAACGTGAATTCCTACCTTATAGGTTGATGGATGCATTGGGTCGGTGGATTACTGATAATTTGTTTAACTTCTTGGTTTATTTGTCAATCTGTTTCTATTACTTTTTAGTAGCATAATGGTTTCTCGGGTTAATAGTAATAATAATCCATTAATCTATTACCAGAATGCTCGGGGTCTACGTACCAAAACATCGACTTTCTATCGTAATGTTTGTCTTAAGAACTACGATATTATCTTAATAAGTGAGTCATGGTTGTTGGACGGTATTAGTGATTCGGAGCTCTTTGATAATCGGTACATGGTGTGGCGCCGTGACCGCAACTATACTTTAACTAAGCAGAAGTATGGAGGAGGTGTGCTTTTAGCAACACGACATGAACTTTCAGTCACCCCCCAGCCAGGATATCATACTAGTGCTGAGGATTTATGGGTTACCGTTTCTTTGAAGAGCGTTAATAAAGCTTTAAATTGTAACCTACACATTTGCGTTGTTTATCTTTGTCGTGAGAACTTAGGGTTTAATTTCTCGCAACAGCTTTTAAATTTCCTGACTGGGCTTGACTTGAGCAATAATAGTGATAAATTCTTGATTGTGGGTGATTTCAATTTAAGTAGCATTGTTTGGGTACCTAGCACACGTGATGATGGTTCTTATGACCCCGTCGGGTACTCGAGCGCGGATGAAACCTTACTGGTGGACGAGATTAATGCTTGTTGCCTTAAACAATACAATGGAATTCTTAATTCGTCTAATAGAATTTTAGATTTGGTCCTGGCTAATGACTATGTCAATGTGTACGACTGCAGCGCTGACTCACTTGTCCCTGTCGAACAATATCATGGTGCACTTTGCATTCAGTTAGATTTAATGGATTTTCCTAGGCTAGGTCACTTTCCATATACTAAGTACTTATTTGATAAAGGTGATTACATTGAAATTAATAATGAACTCAAAAATATCGACTGGACACATGAACTATCACACTGTGACGTTAATGTCGCTGTAGATCGGTTTTATTCACTGTATGCTACTATTAGAGATAAGTACGTACCTTCTAAATTAGTTTCCAACAGACATTATCCAAAATGGTATACTAAGGCCCTGATAAAAGTGATAAAGGAAAAGTATAAATTTTTATCAAAATATAAGATATATAGTAATCTAGCTGATGAAATGTCATATAGTTTATTACGGGATAGGGCTAGATCACTGGAAATAACCTGTTACACTAATTACCTTAGGCTTGTTGAGAATTCCATTAAAACACACCCTAAATTATTTTGGTCTTTTATTAATAGCAAAACTTCATCTAACGCCATGCCAAGTTGTCTCGAATACAAGGGCTCGGTATCCAATACCGGTGAATCAATATGCAACGCATTTTCTTCATACTTTCATTCTACTTTCTTAGATAATACGAGTATGTGTAACTCTCACTCTAATATTGACTGCCCGCCCTTGACACCTGCTAATATCACCTCTATATCTGTTGACGTTATGGAATTGACGAAACAACTTAAAAGCCTAGACGCATCTAAGTCAGCTGGACCCGATCTTCTTCCGGCGCGATTCCTTATTAATTGTGCTGAAACAATTTCTATACCATTGACTATTTTATTTAATAAGTCGCTTTCTTCTGGCGTTGTACCTGATATCTGGAAGCGTGCGTTTATAACACCGGTACACAAAAAAGGTCCAAAAACTGACGTAACCAACTATCGGCCGATATCTAAATTGTGTATTGTTTCTAAGGTTTTTGAACGGTTGGTGTATAATCAGCTATATAGTGCATTAAAACAATCATTCAGTCCATCTCAACAAGGTTTTCTCAAAGGGAGGTCTACTACTTCGAACTTAATTATTTTTAATAACGCTATTACCGAAGCAATGGACGCAGGCAGTCAAATCGATGTAATTTATACAGACTATAGCAAGTGCTTTGATAGGATTCAACATAGCACTCTCTTACGCAAGCTTGCCAAGATTGGAGTCAGCGGGGATCTACTCAGGTGGTTTTCCTCATACATAGATAATCGTTGCCAAGCTGTTGTTATCAATAATTATGTTTCCAGCTGGGTTAAGATTCCAAGTGGCGTGCCGCAAGGCTCCCTCTTGGGGCCTCTGCTATTCCTGGTCTTTATAAATGACATTGATCACTGTTTCATTTCTTCTAATGTGTTGAGTTTTGCGGACGACATGAAGATTTATGCTAGAGTGTCGTCTCACTCTGATGCATTGGCCCTTCAGTCTGACCTGCATAGACTTGAAGAATACTGTACCGAACACCATTTAGACTTGAACCCTTCCAAATGTAGTGTTGTAACTTTTAGTAGAAAAAAGAATTTAATAACTTATAACTACTCCCTCAATGGTGTCAATTTGGCCAGAGTCCACGAAGTTAGGGATTTGGGCGTCCTACATGATTCAAAGCTGATATTTGAAACTCATGTTGACAGTATAGTGACCAAAGCGTATAAGGCTTTAGGCTTTGTGATGCGTACATCAAAGGACTTCACTGATATCAAAACTATTAAAATTCTATACTGTGCCTTTGTTCGAAGTCACTTGGAATACGCATCGCAGGTCTGGAACCCCAAATATGGTATCTACATAGCCCGTATTGAACGTATTCAAAAAAAGTTTTTGAGACGTCTTTGCTACCGTACTAAAATTCGAACCGATTCCTTGAGCTACATCCAACTTTGTAAGAAATTCCACCTCCTCCCTCTTGATAAGCGTCGTGAGATTGCTGATCTTGTGTTTTTGTTAAAAATTGCATCTGGCCGGATTGATTCCCCTCAGCTTCTTTCTCATTTGTCTATAAGAGTCCCTGTTAGACCCCAGCGTCACATGGAAATAATTCACCTGCCCTCTGCCTCCACTAATTACAGACGTAATAGTTTTCTATGGCGTGCATGCAGGAATTTCAATCGTCTATGTAAAAATTATGATCTTGATTTGTTTAACACGAGCGATTGCCAGGCCAAGCGACTTCTTAGTAATTCATTTTTTAAAGATTAATGTTAAGTTATTATTAATACCTATGTAGTTTAAGAGTGAATAAGATCGGATGTATGTTTGTAACTTTCATTATTCATTAGGTTATGCATAATGTGCTGTCTTAACGTAATTGTCTTCTTCCTTCTTGTAGTGTATAGCCTTTGTCTCGAGCGTGCATACTCAGTCTGCAACCGACCGTACAGCGAGTAGGATGTGCAACGTGGTGTGTGCGTTGGCGAGCCAAATAAAGAGCTAAACAACTAATATCGGCGACGCTACAGTTGGCGACGAGGATTAAAAGTGAGTACTTGCTTAGAAAATAATAAAACAGAAAAAAAAAGGAAAGGAATTACTTAATTTCACCGAATAGTTGTGAAAAAAAAAATTTGGCCTGATGTAAACAAACATAGTTATTGTCGGCCGGCTATAAATAGAACAGGTTTGAACGGACAAAGGATGCGTGTTAGCCCATCCAGATTTTGCATTATATTTAAAGATTTCCTTGGCTGTGGTTTGAGTATTTTAACCAAAGAAATCGGAACGGATAGAAGTCAATACGTAGGTAGTTGCGTCAAGCCAATCAAAATGAGGAGGATTTAAGGATTTAAGGAAACTTGAAAATAACCTATAGGGTTCCTGTAGGTTTCGCCGAACAGTGGTTCGGTCGGTCGTTGACAACTTGTCACGGCAAGAATTATTTTTGATGAATATACCTATGAACTACCTACACAAACTTATTTACTTTACTATTAAAAGGGCTGACCCCTCATAATTGACCCACCGTGTGGCATATTACGGGGTTACCAGTACAGTAGATACTAATGCTTTGATACATATTTACCATTGGTTTTGATACCACCACCCATGTAATAATATTTGGACTGCTACTTCGAATAACGTATAAAACTAGAACGCAAGGATATTACATGAGATAAAACGATACACTTCGTAGCGCAGACGCAGATAGAATGACTGAAAAAATGTTCGATGAAACTCGATTCAAAAATAAGGTTATTTTTTAGAGTATACGTCGTTGAGTTTTTAGGGCCGCTGCTAGAAAACTCCACTGAACCCAAAAAACTAACTAGCTGGAGGCTAACTCAGCGCAGGTTATTTGTGCTGTTTTTACTACTATTTATAGAATAATTTACTTACCTTGGATCCAACGAACCAGCCACGAGTTAGTTTTAATGATCCTAATTATTTTATATCCCGTGTAGTGCCGGCAAGAATGGTACCAACCCATACATACTCGTGGGTGTCGTAATAGGCGACTATGGCTCATAAACGGGAGGAGGTAACTGACATGCCAATTTTTATTTATCAATAAATTTTGAATTGTATTGATGGGTTATCCTCCTGTGTGCCTTACCATATTACATACTGCGGTCACCTACAACCGGGTTCCATGGTGTTAGCCGTAGCGCTGACAGGCGAGGTTCCCCTCCTCACTTTATACAGAAAAAGCTAGAATTCTGGAGGGAACTCAGCGTCCTGTAGTCGTCGTTACTTCGGATTATGATGAAATATTATATGATATAAAATATACTCTGAATTTGTCAAATGCAATCTATTTAAGTTGCGTTAAGTGGTACTTGTGCTACATATGTACCATGTTATGAGCAGTTATGATTATACTAGGCATTAAATTGCATATTATACATATTAGCAGTTATACACTGGGCATAAAATTGCATAGTCTTTTAGTAATTTGACATATTGGCAGTTAAATACCTACTGGGCATTAGATTGCATATTGTCTTTTAATATTTTGACATACAAGCAGTTAAATACTGGGCATTAAATTGCATATTATACGTATTGGCAGTTACATATTGGGCATTAAATTGCATATTACACGTATTGGAAGTTAAATACGGGGCATTAAATTGCATAATACACATATTGGCAGTTATATACTGGGCATTAAATTGCATATTACACGTATTGGAAGTTAAATACGGGGCATTAAATTGCATATTACACGTATTGGCAGTTATATACTGGGCATTAAATTGCATATTACATATATTAGCAGTTATATACTGGGCATTAAATTGCATATTAAACGTATTGGAAGTTAAATACGGGGCATTAAATTGCATATTACACGTATTGGCAGTTATATACTGGGCATTAAATTGCATATTACACGTATTGGAAGTTAAATACATACGATGCATATTACACATATTGGCAGTTATATACTGGGCATTAAATTGCATGTTACACGTATTGGCAGTTATATACTGGGCATTAAATTGCATATTACACGTATTGGCAGTTATATACTGGGCATTAAATTGCATATTGTCTTTTCAACAATTTAAAATATGAGCAGTTACTAACTGGGCATTAGATTGCATTATGTCAATTATAAAATGAGGCATAATTGGAGCAGTTGTGAATTCCAACTGAATTATTAATTGGTCGGCTCCAATGGTTGGAACGGCTTACTCCTCACCAGTAAACAAAACCATAGAATTACCATTATATGCATGTTTATGCAGGTAACATGAACAATACCTACATAATTATTTAACAATTCTGTAAACTGAATCAGCTTTCATTTCCTTTTGTTTAATATGTAGGCGTATGGAAAAAATATTTAATTATTAGACAAAAATGATAGTAAATCATATGTTCATATTTGTTGCATCAATAATATTATGAAACTCAAAGAATAGCCACGCATAAACAAAATATAAAGAGAATAAGGGAGTCTAGATACGATAGCACAGTGGTCTGTGCATTGGATCGTGATCGAGTGATCGTGCTGCTTCTGATGTTTGTTGTATGTAAATACAATTCATGCTTGGTCCGTTCCAAAGGTGCGGGTTTAAATCTAGCTCGCGTCTTAAAATATTTCTCATATATTTTCAGAAAGGTTATATGCGTGGGCGAATGACATGTGTTGTTTTGAGCCATGGTATTAAAGAGTGCAAGGAAAGTCCGGGTGGATAATGGATAATGATATGATACGATTCGGAAACCGATTAGTGTGAATTATAAATAACAAAATGCTTCCTTGTTTAGTTGAAAAGAAGTAACAAATGGATTTCAGATTCACACACATTGTTTGACAGTCAAGTCATCTTTATAAGGACATATGGTGACAATTTTATTTTGTCCCTAAATTCAGTTTAAACATGCTGAGTGTTTGGAAAAGGTATGATAAAAAGTACCAACCTACAGTTTGAAATTTAAATAGTTTGATACCTACCTTACAGTTTTCAATACCACTGGTGTAGTTAGGGAGCAGGTAAATTCTGGCACTTGTAGCGAGAGTACCCATTAGGACTGTACATTTCCTACTATAATTAATACATACCCACGAAAAGTCAAATTATTCTGAAAGGGTTTATTTAATGATCATGTCCCTATTTCATTATGTTTAACATACGTGATTTGTACAACGATGCCATAGAAAAAAAAAAAAAACTTGTGTACATCGGCGTGTTGCTAGTATATTGTATTGAACGATTTCACTTAAATTGGAAGGACCGGTACATAGACAATATGCGTACTTAATACATCTTAAAGTTATATTGATTCTCCTCTATGGGCCAAGACAACCACAAATAATACCTACCAACCTATTTCAAGTGCCTAAATCAAGACATTGGGATCAAGGATTATTTCTTCTTCTTGTCGTGTTAATCAATAAATAAATAAAGCTCAAGAAGCAATCGATTTTAAACATATCTAAGTAAATAATTTTACAATGTTTGAAATAAATTATGTGGTTTGTCCACTTACAACGATAAAAAAAAACTAACCTATCATTCTTAATAGGTACCTATTTAAAATTAGTGCATACTCAAATATACTTTGGTTGGTAAATAGCTTGGTTCCTGTGAAAGGCTACAGAAATTGGAATAATAATCCGGTCACCTAGTAGGATTTTTGTGGTTAATAAGCCTCGCAGGTAACTATTGAAAAGCAGTTTTAATTTAGGTTTTCTTATGTAACTTTACTGTAAAGCAACAAAATACTCTTTAAAAGCGTTGTAAAAATAAAGATACCTATGAACTTACGAAAACGTAATTAGGTATATTTGCTTAAATAAATGAATAGTTCTGTCTGAATAATGAGTCCCAATGAATTAAAAAATTTAATGGAAAAGTTGATTTGTCGACATACACGGTACAGGTAAGATAATAAAATCAACAAAGTGGACAAGCAGCAATTCCACAAGAAATTTGTGAGCAAAGGTTTTAAGAGATTAGAAAAAAAAAATAAACGTGGTATAAAAAAAGGGGTGCTGTTCTTTTGTGCAGCGGCAAATGTATAAATAATTCATTTACAAAATTGATACAACTGAAAGAAGTCTTAAAAATAAAAATAAACAATAATAATAATTCCTTAAATTTGACAATAAGGTTTGAAAATTGATCAGTAACATAAAAAATAGTTTTCGACAAACATTTCGAGTTTAATTCTGGTGAGATTCTACATTCAGATTAAAGGTACCAGTAGTTGAATTAGATTGAAAAATAACTTCATTTCATATCGCCATCTTATTAATTTATGTCAAATTGTGACGAAGCACTTTATTGCGATCAGGACAACTTTAGTTTCCTTTTTATATGGGAAAAACACCATGGTAAACAGAGATCATTCACCTGAAAGCTATCATTAGCCTATCTATATTATAAATGATTGATGTCATAATTGCCACCGTGCTAACAGAAATAATATAGTACAATAATAGTTTAAAATACTTATTCTTATCATAATAGTCTTGGAAGATGTGTTGGACGCTCGATCCAGACGTGGTGGGTTAGAGTTCAGCAGGTACGTGCAGAGTAATGAGCCGAATTGATAGATCGACTTTCCGAGGAGTTCCTGGTTTGAAACAGCCAGTTTGTATCATCACCACACATTTCGATGACATAGGTGTGCACCATATAAATATGTACTTTGAAGAGTGCGTTTTGTATGTCTGGGTATAGATCATAATTTTAATAGGTGTAAATAGAACACAAAGAATTCGTTGACCCTGCAAACCATACGAAAAAAAAAGAAAAGAAATTATATACCTATTATAAATAGCTGAAGAACTTGTTATTGTTCTGGATTAGTTGTAATATTTAAAACCTTCATTTAATTTGAATAGTCTTTGTATTTTTCTTTGTTTATCACCTGCAAACCTATGGAAACCAGTAGTGTGAAATAAAAATATTAAGAAAAAAGGTAGAGGAAAGACAGGTAGTGGTGTTTCTCACTCTTGCCTTCCTCTCAAGGCTTTAAAGTAACACAGGGCTTAAAAGTAAGGTCCTCCTGGAGTTTGTGGGTTGGCTGCTGTAGGCAAGCTTCATTGGTCAATAGTCGTTGTAAGTCCAGAACAAGTAGACGGGGCAGATAAGAAGAAACGTAGTACATTTGAAGAATATACAAGGAGACTGGAAAGTGTTAGACATAAAGAATAATTTGGGAAAAGATAACATTTGCAACAGTAGTGGAGAGGAGGAGTACCTAACTAAGGAAACTATGAAAAAACTATTTTGTAGAAGGTACCGCTAGAAGCGTATTATGATTTGATAATTTCCGATTCAAATATAATTTATTATTTTAATTAGGTACGGTAGGGGTGAACGATATAAAAATCTAATTAAAATAGGGAAGGGATGTAGTGTATAGCCTTTGTCTCGAGTGAGATATCGTTCGATAGTTGAATGAAACTCTCAAGTGTACTCTGCTAAAACTCCCCTTTTATTACTAATCTAATTGATCTTATATACTAACTTATACGTGCGTCTACATGACGTCACACTACGTTTCCTACGTGATTCTATTTAGGAAGGGAACTACGTGATGATATGTGATTACCATATCACACCTCCCCTGAAAAGGATAGGCTTCCCTCCCCTGAAAAGAGAATCCTAGGGACAAACTTTTTATAAAACATTAAATCTACTGTTACATTAATCTAAATTTCGATAACTTTACAATCATAAACAAGAAATATACTAAATATAACTTAAACATCATGATACAATACAAAAAAATATTACTTAAATTACGTACCAAACGCATTTATGCGCTCTCAACCATTCAAAATTGAACTGCAATACTTTATAATACTTATTAAATTTGACTTCTGTAACTACTGTAAGTATACAATTTCCTTTAATATGGATATTTTTTTTTTTTTAAAGAAAAAAATTAAGCAAATCACAACAAAATATTGTTTTCATTAAGTATTTCCACTTTTCTACATTCATCTTTATTTAACTTGGAAGAAAAATAAAAAAAAAATCGTATCTTTAACATTAATGACAATCTTAAAAATATTATGGTCAAGTGAATCAAAACAATACAAAACAAACTAAATCTAATTATTACAAAAAAAAATCCAGTAAGCTAATTACTATACAAAATAATATCATGAATTTATTGGAACTAAAAAAAAAAAACCAATCTGTTTGCTGAAAAATTATATTTCTATAAATTCATGACGCTATATTTTAATAATTGTTGGCTATATGCGTTATGTATAGTCATGGTATTATTTCATTAATTTGTTATAGTTAACCGATGATGTAACGAACGGTCATACTAGAAAATTTAATTAGAAAACATTATTCTTGATACTCATATTCATACCATTGGGTAATATAACATTATAACATTTTATCCAATTATAAAAAAAAATTACGTATCAGACTTTCAGGGAAAAACTCTATTCAAAACATAATATTCACTTAGAAAATTCGTGATCAGAACATAGCATTTATGTTTACCCTTTACCACACTACATGAAATGTATGTGTTATCATATTCTTATTTTACCTCATTGTCGGTTAAGGTCATTCATTACCTTTTAATAACGCATTTCGCGCTTAGTCAGACTCATAGACATTTTATAATGGTCTGTAACTAAATACCTAGGCCTGCTGCGTCTCGGCGCGCCTTCAGAACTTCAGATACTAGTCATTCCCATATAACTAATTTCCCGGGTTGGCCAGCCCGTAATTACCATAATCGGTAGCACAATATTTTGGCACTTTCTACCGACCTGTCGCGACATAATACTGAGTTCCACTGAACTTCATTATAACATAAATAGTATAAGGTCATATTTTAAGACATCTAACTGGATGTCTCCAACATCTTCAAAATGAAGGATCTGAACCCTTATCGTGCCTTTTTCCCCTATCGCTACTTTGTAGACAATAGGTTTGTCATATATTGCATTAAATAATGCTTACTTATCCTAATCATTCCTTTCTAACTATTATGCTCAAACTAATCATTCTGCTAATAACACATCAACTCTTGGGTGATCAATCCAATCGTATTACGATACATTATTAACATATGATTTTCCAACGTTTATAATTTTCCTAGAAAAATAGACTTTCCTTTCTATCCCAATCCTATTTCAACTTGCACTTACAAGGACCATCTGGCTGCAATTTCAGTAAGTTGACGTACCAAGTTGAATTAAACATAACATCAATCCAAAATGTTTTTTAATACGCAACCACTCTATCGCCTATCTTCTCCTAACTATACTCGTCCGTGAGATTTTGAGACTTTATCAAGAAACACTACCAAAATCGTTTCATCGATATTCTGTTCAAATATACTTCCATTCTAAAATACTTTTTGTGAATGGGAAATAGCGTAGACCCATACTGAACAACATATTTAATTCCACTATTCGTAACTTGAAAATAGACAGAATGCATGAGATGACACATCTCTGCTACCATATTTTAAATATTCTCTCGGAATAGGAATACTCCCCCAAAAAAATTCAAACATATCATCACGTCTGCCCCTCCGTATGAATGTATTATCAATTTGATCTAAATTTGAAAAAACAAATACACTCGCATCACGTGCAGTGCATAATACAAAACAACAAATTGCACGTCAGCATTTAAAACTACTGAAATATAGACACATTCCACGATGTGCTAGAATCTGCACAGTTTGCAAAACAATAATTCAAAGTCAATCAAGTTATGATGTAATAATTAGTTGTAACATTTGATTACAACTCCACTGCGATATCTAGAACTCTGTTATTTTATTAGTATTTCCTTATTATTTTACCCGCCGTGTCACAAATAGCTTAATATTAGTAAATCATTATCCTAATATAATATAATCGTAAACACCCCGAATAAAAAAAACCCTTAATTATAAATTAATAAAAATACCTCAACAACCAGCATATTATAGCGTAAAAAAATTTTTGTGAACAATGTACTATATCGTTGATTCTAAGCATGTTTACGCTTCAGGCATGCTTGAATTGAAATCGAAACGAAACCAAAACTAAAACGAAACCAAAACTCAACGCACGAAACGCGTTTACTTCCATTACTGGTTATATGCATTCTAATTTTTACTAAACATTTAAGAATTTAAGAAGATAACTATAACTAAAAAATTAACCACTCAAAACAAAAGATAGATTATTATGACTAAAAAAAACAACCAACTAGGTATTTAGGTTACGTAAAATAAACAAATTAATAATACCCAAAATTGAGGACTGCTATCTTCCAAACGCTTCCTCCGGGGTTGAGCTTGTTGCTGTCCAGAAAGCTCTTCGTGCTCTTCACTCATGCAGATAGGACCTGCACCTTGCACTTCGCACTCACCGTCTATGTTTGAGGTGGCGAACATCCCTCTTGCCATCTCGTCGTTGCGTGAAATTGCCATCTTACCCGTCGTACGTTAACACGCAGCGTCCGGTAACGTAGTCCAGAAAGCAGCATGGATTGGATGCCTTACAACGGACCTCGATCTGGAGCCATCTTCTTACAAGGCCCGTAAAGCGGTGGTCACGATGCGGCGCTTTTCCCGATGACCGACTTCGAAGACTTCACTAAGACGCTGCTCTATCTACTACGGTCGCCATGAAATATCGTTCGATGGCGAATATTAGTGGAAGGCTGTCACGGTCGCCATGAGATATCGTTCGATAGTTGAATGAAACTCTCAAGTGTACTCTGCTAAAACTCCCCTTTTATTACTAATCTAATTGATCTTATATACTAACTTATACGTGCGTCTACATGACGTCACACTACGTTTCCTACGTGATTCTATTTAGGAAGGGAACTACGTGATGATATGTGATTACCATATCACACGAGCGTGCATACTCAGTCTGCAACCGACCGTACAGCGAGTAGGATGTGCAACGTGGTGTGTGCGTTGGCGAGCCAAATAAAGAGCTAAACAACTAACATCGGCGACGCTACACTTCTGTTTTCAAATTTGTTTTTACCTGCGGAGACCTTTAATTGGCTCTTCTGTTTCTTTTTATGAGTTTATTGTAAATTTGTAGTAGCTGTTGGTCTTCCTACAATTAATAAATAAATAAATAAATAAATATTTAAGGAAAAAAAAAATGTACTTTTCCTAACGTGTAGCACTTTTTTTTTCTTTGCAACCCCCGTTATGTGGTGTATGTATGTGTTTGCAATACTTAAGTGTGCCGCGCGTTAGCGACGTTATGCTGATTTCGTATTATTAAGTTTAGTATTAGCTATATTTTCTAATCGATTAATTAAGCATTCTTGTCTTGGCTCTCTTTGGAGCAACAATAAACCACTCTTAATATAAATAATGGTTTAATTCACTATGACAACCTCCACCGATGTCCCGATGAACGAGAGGACATCACAAAAGATCTAGGAGTTTATTTTGACAGTAAAATGCTCCTCTCTAGTCACATTGATATAATCACCGAAAGAGCGTATCGTAATCTAGGCTTTGTAATAAGAACTTGCAAACCATTTAAATGTCCTATAAGTTTAAAGGTCGTTTATTATGCTTACGTGCGTAGTATTCTAGAATATGCGTGCTCAATATGGTCACCTATATACGACAAACACATTAGCCAAGTCGAGCGAATACAGAAAAAATGTTTAAATCACCTAAATTTCAAATGCTGTGAATCTGCTGACTCCTATAGAGATAGTTGTCGGAATTATAAACTGCTGACCCTTGAAGATCGTAGAACATTGTTGGACATGGGCCTGTTTCACGATATACTATGTTTATGTTTTGAGGGTAAAGGGGCCGGGCTCCTAATTTCCAACGGCCACTGCGACCTGTACAGATCTATTGTAGCCAACCCTTTATATTACATTTCCTCGGCCACACCGACAGCCTCAAAGAAGCTGACAATTTGCCTAGGATTGAGAGTTCGAGCATCTTCAGGGTATAGTATGTGTTCTCCCGTTTCCCGACTTCTACTGTGAGTCAGTGCATCACAGTGGCAGATCAGGTGTATAGGCGTTTCATCGTCTTCTGCACAGAATCTGCAAAATGGGTTTTCGTATAGGCCCATTCTGTTTAGGTGCTTGCACAGCCTACAATGTCCCGTTAGGGCTCTTATGAGTATCCTAAATTGATTCCGATTTAGCTTGAGCGCTTCAGATGTGTATTTCTTTGAGAAGCCTCGGATCAACTGTTTTGAGTGTGAGAGACCAGTTGAACCTTGCCAAGCTAGGATGGCTTCGCACTTCACCCAAGCTCCTAACTGAAACCTGGTGGCTCCGGTCCAGTAAATTTAGATCCGGAACCTTCTCTTGCCAGTTCATCCGCCACCTCATTTCCTCCTATTCCCGAGTGCCCAGGAACCCAACCTAGGGTAACTTTGTTTTTTGCACCTAGCTGGTTGAGGGCTTTTATACACTCCTTAGTGAGTTTGGAGGTAATTGTATCGGATTTCAGTGACTGTCCGATAGGATTGCTATTTTCTTACCGGAGTAATTGAGGTTTTCGTGCGCGCAATCCAGTATCGCATACATCTCAGCTTGAAAGACGGTTGCATAGCGGCCAAGCCTCGTGGCTTTTTTACATGTGGGCCGCTTGCCAAACACGCCTGCTCCAGCAAGACCGTCACGTTTCGAGCCGTCGGTGAACCAGACTAGCTCTGCCGTTTTAAAATGTTCAGGTACAGAATTTTGCCAATCATCCCTTGGGGGTAATTTAACTTCGTATAGTTTATCAAAGTTATAAGTTTGTATTATGACATCTGAAGGCATTGCCATGATAGGGAGTTTGGTGAGGCTGTTGTACAGATTTCCCAAAGTTTTTGATGTCCAATTCATCTTGCCTGCTTCTATGGCCCGTAGCATCGATGTTTGTGCTTCTTTTTGGACATGTAAGTGTAGCGGTGTTAGGTTCAGCACCGCTTCCATGGCCAAGGTGGGAGTTGATGAGAGGGCACCAGTTATCATAAGACAAGCTAGTCTTTGTAGGCTGTTTAGGGTCTTGATGGTTGTCACTTGTTCTACTTTTTTGTGCCAGGCTATACAGCCGTAGGTAATGATGGGTCTCACTATTGCTGTGTATAGCCAGAGTGAGTGCTTAGGCTTCAGGCCCCATCTGGAGCCGGCAAACCTATTACAGATGCTAAGTGCTGTCTTGGCCTTTTTTATTACTTGGTCAATATGTTTGTTCCATACGAGTTTGTGGTCTAAGTAAACCCCCAGGTATTTAACTTCGTATGAGAATTCGATAGTCTTACCGAAGAGAGTTGGAGGTGTTATACCTCTCAGGTTTCTTCTCTTCGTCAATGGGACTACTACGGTTTTACTGGCGTTTACAAAGAGCATGTTCTTTCTACACCAGCATTCAATTTTCTTAAGAGCATTTTGCATAAGACCTGAAACCGTTGAAGGGCTGTTGCCAACTATACTGATTACTAAGTCGTCGGCGTAGCCTTGGGTGGGCAGACTAGCCGAGTTGAGCTCTACGAGCAGACAGTCAACCACAATAGACCACAGCAGAGGGGACAGGACTTTACCCTGGGGACACCCTCTTGTCACCTTAACATTGATGGTCGCGTTAAATAGGGTCATTTTGACTGTTCTTGTGGTGAGCATTGATTCTACCCATTTTAAGGTTGTATTATCAATGCCGCGCTGGTTCATACAACGTAGTATGACTTCGGTAGAGGTGTTATCGAATGCACCCTCTATGTCTAGAAAGGCACACAAGGCAATTTGTTTGTCTTCTAGTGCTTTTTCCAACCGGTCCGTAAGTTCCATCAGCGCAGTCTCGGTCGATTTGCCTTTTTGATAGGCGTGTTGGAAGGCATGCAGAGGTATTTTATTTAGGTATGTCTCTCTGATGTGTAAGTTAATTACTTTCTCCATCGTTTTTAGTAGAAAGGAAGTAAGACTAATTGGTCTATAGGACTTGGGGTGGGTTTTGTCTTTGTCTCCACCTTTAGGGATAAAGATCACCTTCACTCTTGTCCATTGAAGAGGTACGCATCCCCACGCGAAACTAGCCCTAAAGATCTTAATAATATTTGATAGGATGACCTGTTTTCCCTGTTGTAGTAATGCCGGGAAAATGCCATCCTCCCACTTGATTTATAAGGCTCAAAGCTGTCGATGGCCCAGGATATTCTTTGGTGTTTGAAAACAGACGAGGCCATCCTCCAATCTTCAATTCGAGGTCTTATTAATTGTTTTGTAGTCATTGGGGGGGTACCTGTCGTGTTTAGAACTTTTGAATTGAAGAAATGAACTTCTGCTAGTAATTTTAGTGTTTCCTCAGCAGTGTAAGTAAATAGTCCATTTGACCTCCTAAGGAGGTCTAGGTAAGAAGGAGGCGCTTTTGCCATTATCTTGTGTATTTTAGCAATGTGAGGCGTGCTGGTTATCATCTCACAGAACTTACTCCAAGATCGTCGTCTCGCCTTTCTTAGTTGTTTGTTGAAGCCCGTGAGGGCGCTGCTATAGGCATTCCAGTCTTTGTTAATCTTTGCCCGGTTAAACATGACACGGGCCTTTTGCCTAAGTTTTGTTAGTCTACTATTCCACCACGGTATATTCCTGTTAGAGACCGTGGTGATTAAGGGACAGTTATCTAGGTATGCGTTATTGAAACCCGCAGTGACAGTCCCTACCGCGTACTCAAGTTGTTCGTAAGTTTTCACGGTTTTTATCGTATCCGTAACCTGTTTTAGGGATTCACGATATCCGTCCCAGTCAGTCTTCCTAGGATTACGATAAGATTCGGCATGCTTTTGCAACGATATACTAAGTGGACGTTTACTAAGTGGACGTTTAAATTGCCCGGAGCTGGTAGACCACATTTCGTTGAGTGTTCCAAGACGCCGTACCAGACACACCTCTCTTTTTTGTGTCCCGTGTCACCTTACTAACTATGGTCAAAATGCAGTGCTTACCCGACTAGTAAAAACATATAACACAAGTTTTGAAGTCGTTGACCCTTTTAACCTTTCTAAACACAAATTCAAAGACGAGGTAAAGTCCATGATTACTGCATTGTAATTCATTATTTATCTACTCTCATTGCTTTCCGCTCAAAACCTGCCTTCTCATGGTACAGTCAGCGTCATGTCAGAGGATACATTTGCCACTCTGTTAACTACCATACCATTAAGACTAGAGTCTCGCTGCTGACGTGCTGTTGGGTGTACACAACTAACTTGCATTACTTTGAATAAGCGAATTCTGATACATATATAGCTTAAGATATACAGCTTCACAAACAGAAACACACACACTTTACACACAAAAACACACTCATACTTCACACACACACACACACACACACGACATACACAACTAACTCTCTTTAGTTCTAACTTACCAATTTTTTTTTTTTTTTCATTTTCAAATTGCTTGGCACCATACGCTCTTGCGAGTATAATCAGGACGTAATATAAGTTTAAGTATGTAGTACGTGGATAGTTGTAATTGGCCTTTCTCTTTTAAGTTTGTTTTGTAATTTTTAATCACTATTTTTAAGGCTGTTGTCATCCCTAAAATAATAAAAATATAATAAAAATAAATAAATATTGATAAAATGACACGAGTAATCGCGTATGTTTTTAGATTCTATAACAATCCAAAAAGCAATACTAAAGTAAAGGATAAAGCTTTAAGTGCTGATGAGTTACAACATGCATTACTTACTTACTTACTACGCTGGCTCAGCGACCCAAAGTGAGTCTTGGCCTCCAATACGAGTTGTCGCCACTTCTCCCGGTCTCGTGCGGTCTCTTGCCAGTCGCTAGCTTGGAGCTCGCGTAGGTCTGCTTCCACCGCATCTTGCCAGCGATACCGGGGGCGCCCAACCAGTTTTTTGCCTGGTGGACATCCTAGATAGGCACTTTTGACACCACGATCACATGCGTTACACCTCATTATTAAGCATGAGCAGTCTATTCATTTTGCTGATGAAATAGACTCACTGCGTAAGAGCAACTGTGTGCGAAACCCTCTGAAATCTCTTCATCCCTTCTTAGATAAAGATGGCTTGCTAAGGGTAGGAGGTCGATTAAATAACGTCGAAATACCACTGTCTCAGAAACATCCTATAATTTTACCAAAAAACTCTCGCATAACTCAGCTGATTATACAGGGCGAACATATCAGGTTGTTACATGTTGGGCCGAAGTCGTTATTAGCAAACCTAAATCAAAAATATTGTCTAATTAATGGAATACGACAGGTTAAAAAAGTAACGCATAAATGTTTGGTATGTTTCAGGCTCAAAGCTGGTGCAGCAAAGCAACTGATGGGATCCTTGTCTCAGCAGCGCGTAACGGCGTGTAGACCGTTTCAAAAAGTCGGCATCGACTTCGCTGGGCCAGTCCAAGTAAAAAATTCGAGAGTAAGAAAATCAATAGTTGGCAAAGGTTACGTATGCGTATTTGTTTGCTTTGTCACGAAAGCAATTTATTTAGAATTGTCTTCAGATCTAACGACCGTTTCGTTTTTAGCATGCTTCAAGCGATTTATAAGTAGACGAGGCTTGCCCAGCGACGTATTTTGCGATAACGGTAGCAATTTTCGTGGGGCAAGGAAACAGCTTGCTGAGCTGTACAAGCTGCATAATTCTGCTGATCACCAGACGCTTGTGCAAGCTTACGCTGCGAAAGAAAATATCAGATTCCATTTTGCGCCCAGTTTTGGGCCGATATTTTCCGGGTTAGCGGAGGCGTCAGTGAAAGCAATGAAGTATCACTTAAAACAGGCTTGGTTTTTGGAAAATATGTACTCAATTAAAACAACGATTTTTTAAAGCTTGGTATAGGTACTATTTAAATTCACTACAACATAGGAATAAATGGTGTAGTCCAGTGCCTAATGTCACTGTAGGTAGTCTTGTGCTTATGAGAGAGCCTAACTCTCCACCCTTGGTGTGGCCCATGGCACGGGTCGTGAAGGTTTTTCCCGGTCATGACGGCAAGGTCAGAGCCTTCCAGCTGAAAACAGCTGATGGAAAATTGTATACTAGGTCATTGATGAGCATTAGTGTACTTCCTATTGAAAAGTAATATGTGATTTATTATTGCTTTAGTTTAAGTTATACATTTTAAGAGTACATCGTCAGGAGGGCACTGATTTCCGCGAGCGTCCCATGTGTCCTAGAACCTCTTGGCCTTAGTCGAACAGACGGTAAAAAGCCAGATGGGTTGACGTTGGTTCCTTGGGCGAAGGGGCGTTGCCTCCTTTGGGACGCTACGTGTGTCAGCACCTTCGCTCCTAGCCACTTAAGCCGTACGTCGTCGTCAGCTGGTGCAGCCGCCGAATTAGCCGCTCAAAAGAAAATGGAGAAATATGCGGCCCTCTTGCCGCAATATATATTTGTGCCGCTGGCAGTGGAGACGACAGGGTGTTGGGGCTCCGACGCAAAATGTTTTGTCGCCGAGATCGGCTGGCGACTTCGTGAAAAAGGGGGCGACTCCCGCTCAGGATCGTTCCTGATACAAAGGTTAGCCGTCGTCATTCAGCGCGGCAATGCAGCTAGTGTAACGATCAGGGGCGGGTTATTCGAATAATTTTTGGACAATTATTTTTTATGCTATTTGTAATTTTTGCTGTTAATATTAAGGATATGTTTGACATTTCTGTAAGTATATTGACTGATCATAAATTAATTTAAATTTATTTTTTCTTTATCAAAGTGCCCAAAGAGAAAACATATTCTAGTCTATAATATATGTTTTTTTAAGAGATAAAATATTTTTCCATGTAAAAAAGATATTTTCTCATGTGTAAAGGAAATTTTTCCATGTGTAAAAGATACTTCTTATCCTTAAACATTTTTTTACTGTGTAATAGTTTCCATAAAAACCATGAACTACATGAGTCATGAGTTTTATGGAATATATTAACAGTGTAGTTATAATCTGTAACTACTACTCATTATTTAGCTTAAAAACTATAGTTAGTTTCGACATACAATGGTTCCTATTTAGTAAGAAGATCTAGTTTTGAAATTGTAAGCTCATTTAGTTTTGTTTACTAAGTAGGTATCAGTATTAACTAGGTAGATTTCGTTGCAGTTGCATAGTACTCAAAATGTATAAGATTGCTTTTCGTGTGTGTACTACGCAATGGCTAATAAGTTCTTATACGCATAAGTAGGTACTCAAGTTTCTATTTTATTTGGTAAAAAAGAAAACCACTTTTCTGGTTAAAATAATGTAATGTATTACAGAGTCAATACAGTTTCTCTTAAATACTAAATTTAAAAGACTAAAACCGACTTGTAAATTTATTTTTGTTAATTTTTTATTCTATTTCCATTTTTCCTGGGCCGCAGTATGTTGCTGGCAACACAAATCTTGATATTTTTATATAGTTGGTCTGGTAACCCCAGTCTTGAATCGTCCATTACAACATCGCTGTACTCAAAGTGCGCAATAAAAGTCTAGTTTCTACTGCGGAGTATCATTGAAGAAGACCAGCCCCTCAAAACAATACAGTCCACCCTCTTCAAGAGTTCTACACTCGGTATTTAACTTTATTTGCTTCATTTAAGTATTCTTCGATTGTGGTCACGCCATGGCTATTAGCGAAACTTCAACGACTCATGGTTCCTAAAGTCACAAAAGATTTTTTAAATTGATTATATCAGTAGATTCACTATTTAATGCACTTTACAGCAATACTTCATTTATAAATGTAGCACTAATATTTATTAAACTTTTTGCCTAAACAATTTTCCAGACGAATTTTATCTTGTCGCACAAAATTTCGGAGGTCTGGTAGGCTGGGTTCTCGTAAGCCGATTGCAATGATTTTTATCTTAATGGACGTTATTTAGCCTGTACTCTATTTTTAACTTTATTTGCTTAGATTTTTGATGCATGCTTCTTAGTAATCTTCGATTTTGGCTAGTACACACTAAATTCGGTGCCGAAAGGGCTGAGGCTGAGGTGGTGGTTGAGGTCGTGGTTCCGGTTGTGTTTGTGATTGATGACCGTTGAAGCCTGTTGTCCTTCTTGAATTGAAGCCTGTTGTCCTTCTAGAATTCTGTCCAGCTTGTTTTCACCCGAGTGCCCCAAAACAGGAGGGTTATGTTTTTCAAGTGTATGTATGTATGTATGTCGATTTCTTTGTCGCGCTCTGCAGCCTAAACGGCTTGGTAGATTTCAACATGTGAGGTGCCGTTAGGTTCGTATTCATTGTAGGAGTGTCATAGGGTATAAAAATAAATAAAAAAGTTGTAAATAAAAAAACTATTTCAAAAAATAAAATACCCGCCCGAAAAGAGAACCTTAATCGGCTTCCGATTGAGATGAAATTTTGCATGCGTATGTAAATCGGATGACAATGCAATATTATTGTAACTTGGAGCTGACCTAATGATGGAGCCGGAAGATATCCATTATAAAAGAGGAGATATTACCGCGTTTCAGAATCCTACAGCGCCATGTGTTGGTGGGTAGCGTCGCTTGCTCACCTGGTAATATTTCATTGATAAAACAACTCTGGGAGGTTTCTTTATAAAATATTTGGGCTTAGCTAGGCCTTTTCGAAAAAAATCACTTAGTTTTAACATACAAAGCAATGACTAAATTTCCCGTGCAAGATTCCGCATTCATTACTTTTGTACCATACCAGAGGCGCTGTTTTTATTACCGCGTTTCAGAAACCTACAGCGCCATCTGTTGGTGGGTAGCGTCGCTTGCTCATCTGGTAATATTTTAATGATAAAACAACTCTGGGAGGTTTCTTTATAAAATACTAGCTGTTGCCCGCGGCTTCGCTCGCGTGGATTTCGTATTTATGTTGTTACCGGTTTTCCGAAGCAATGAGATATTTTCTCGTCATTTCGGGGTAATTTTAAACTAAGGAAAAACAGGACTAACCCTGCGCAAATCAATGAGTATAATTCAAGATCCAGCTGAATTTTATATAATATACAGACGTTACTCATAAATTACTCAGAACAGTGGAACTTAGCAGCAGTATCCTAACAAATGTAAAGAGAGATATGAGAGACACCTTTATGTAATATTTCAAAACAGAGCCAATTCGCAGAAGTAATTGAGAAAAACTAAAACCCTCTCCCTCTCTCTCGCTCTCCCCCCTTCCTCTCCCCCTCCCTCTGTATCTCCCCCTCCCTCTCCTCCTCCTCCCTCTCCCCCTGCTCCTCCCTCTCCCCCTCCCTCTCCCTTTTCATCACCCCCTCCCCCTCCCTCACTCCCTCCCTCTCCCCCTCCCCTCCTTCTCCCTCTACCTCTACCTGTACCCCTCTACCTCTCTACCTCTCTTCCTCTCGACCTCTCTACGTCTCTAAGTCTCTACCTCTCTACCTCTCTACCTCTCTACCTCTCTACCTCTCTACCTCTCTACCTCTCTACCTCTCTACCCCTCTACATCTCTACCTCTCTACCTCTCTACCTCTCTACCTCTCTACCTCTCTACCTCTCTACCTCTCTACCTCTCTACCTCTACCTCTACCTGTCCCTATCCCTATCCCTTACGGCAATTTAACCGCTATCCCTAACATAGAAATGACACCCCTATTTATTTTTAGACATTTCAAACCTATCGCACCCCAACCCCATCCCCAGGGGACGATGGTATTTCACGTCCACCACGTTGGATTTCAAAGTTGTTGTAGCTTTCGTAATCAGCGACCCGATAAACCATACAAACGACACCCATATTGATTTTTAGACATTTCAAACCTATCGCACCCCAACTTCATCCCCAGGGGGATGATGGTATTTCACGTCCACCACGTTTGATTTCAAAATTTTTGTAGTTTTCGTAATCAGCGACCCGATAAACCATACAAACGATACCCATATTGGTTTTTAGACTTTTCCACCCCATTTCCCTTTTTAAGGGGTTGAATTTGGGGTGGAATTTCAATAACAGTGATGAACGTTGCATAGAATTACATCATTATTGCCTAAATAATAAGTAATGTTGATTTTACTTTAAGAATAAAGAATTTTCAACTTCATCCCCCTTTTCACCCTTAAGGGTGTCGAATTTTCAAAAACCCTGAGACACGTAATTATTAATTTTTAGTCGTCAGCCTAAACACAAATTTTTAAGATCCTAACTTAAAAACTGACGGACTTTCATACAAACTTTCATCCCCTATTTTACCCCCTTAGGGGTGGAATTTTGTAAAACCCTTTCTTAGTGCATCCCTAGGCCTCATAAGGAACCTACATGGCAAATTTGGAATCTCTAGACCCAGTGGTTTGGGCTGTGCGTTGATATGTCAGTCAGTCAGTCAGTCAGTCAGTCAGTCAGTCAGTCAGTCACTTTCTTCTTTTATATATATAGATTTGGGTTTAGCTAGGCCTTTTGGAAATAATTTTTTAAGTTTTAACATATAAAGCAATGACTAAATTTCCCGTGCAAGATGCAGCATTAATTACTTTTGTGTTATACTGTAGCTTTTCTACTCCATACCAATCCATACCAAAGGAGGTGTTTTTTATATCGAATGCCCAAGGAGGTTTTAGCCCACGCTTCGCCAAAGCGAACCACCAGCGACTAAAACCTCCTTGTGACTACCAAATTCAACCCAGGGACTAGATAAGTACTCAACCATACTTTACGTACGGTCAACCGCACGTGAATGGAAAGATTGGCAACTCTATCACTATGTCACAAAGTTCGAAGTATGTAGAAAAATATAGTCAGCAGAGAGGGACTATATATCGCTCTTAACAGCATCGGGTGTCCACCAAAGCATCTTAGTTTAATAAAGAGCTTCCACGAAGATATGAATGGCGCTGTCGTTGCTGGTGGCATTAAATCTGAGCCGTTCAAAATGCGCAAAGGTATCCGCCAAGGTTGCGTTTCAGCACCCACCCTGTTTGGTATATTTTTCTCATAGCTATTAAGAGAAGCATTCGGCAATGACCAGCGGGGTATACATCTACATACAACAGCTGATGGGAAGTTGTACAACATAATTTCACTTCTTAAGTCCAAGCGCCATCGCGATGACGTTTTTATTGACAGACTTCTATTTGCTGATGATGCAGCCTTTGTGGCCAACACTGCAAATGATTTACAAATCATCGTCGATACATTTTCAGGGGCATGTTCCTTATTCTCCATGTCTATAAATGCCAAAAAGACAGTTGTGCTGATGCAAGGGACAGAGAAGCCGGTAATAACCCTGGATGGTGCCATATTGGAAGTAGTGGACAAGTTTGCGTACTTAGGGTCGACTGTGTCGAACAATCTCTCACTTGACCTGGAGATTGATGTTCGTATCGGCAAAGTGGCGACCATGTTTGGCAGGCTGAATACAAGAGTATAGCAAAACAAACATCTTACAACGAACACCAAGATGATCGTTTACCAAGCATGCATTTAAGCATTCTGTTTTATGGAGCAGCAAGGACGACGTACGCAAAACAAAAGCGTCGACTTAATGCCTTTCATATGCGCTGCCTCCGAAACATCCTAGGCATCTCCTGGAAGGACAAGGTAACCAACAAAACGGTCTTACAACGAGCACAGCTGCCCAGTTTCTTCGCATTGCTGAAGCAGAGACGATTACGATGGTTGGAGCACGTGCACCACATGGAAACTATCCCAGCGTGTATTGTTTTTTGCTATAGCGCACGCAAAAAGAAGTGTTGGTAGGCCAATGCTGCGCTTTAAAGATTGCGCCAAGCGAGACATGATCACTTTTGGTATTGAACACCTAGACTGGGAGCAGACAGCTGAGGACAGAACCAAATGGCGTAAATCATTACTGGATGGACGCAAGGTACACGATAAAAAAAAATCGTTTATTTCACATCAAAAACAGTTTAAAGTTTACAGACTAGTTCCGCCAAACCTGGTGAACCGCCAATGAAGCCTGGTGTTGTGCCCTTGCCGAAAAAAGTGAGAAAAGTAAGGAAAATAACGACATAACATCAGTTATTGATAACACAAGCTTCACTGCAGAGCGTGTGGCAGGACCTGCCGCTCCCGAATAGGCTTATTCAGCCACGATAAACGGTGCAATCGACAGAATCGTCTGACATAGACGGCTAAGGCCTATGATGATGATGTATGAATGACGATTTCTTTGTCGCGCTCTGCAGCCTAAACGGCTTGATAGATTTCAACATATGAGGTGTCGTTAGATTTGTATTCATTGTAGGAGTGTCATAGGGTATAATATTTTAGTACGGCACCTTTGATGCGAAAAAAGGGCGAAATATTTTTTTTAATCCTTACTTTTACAACATGGGTATCAAACAATAGCTAGGAAAAAACCTGATTCTAAGGTTAGCAAATGTTTTAGTATAACTTGACGTAGCAAATCTGAAAATTAAAAAGTTTAAAATAAAAAAATATTAAATAACAAAAAACCCAACTGCTTAGCACAAGAGAGGAAAACAAGCTTAAACCTATTGGATTTGGTAACTTGCATTGTATAGGATACTGCAGGCGGGGACGAACAAAATTAAGTCGTAAACATCCTCAAAACATTTTATCGTCCCCGCCTGCAGTATGTTATACGATTAAAGTTACGAAATCCAATAGATTTAAGCTTGTTTTCCTCTCTTGTGCTAAGCAGTTGGGTTTTTTGTTATTTAATAATTTTTTATTTCTCTCTTCTTTCTTTTAAATCTGTCTCACTTAAATACTCTGATACACCTAATCCAGCGTTTTTAAAATAAATTGAATTCTCGAGTATGTACTTTTTCATAACTTTGCTGGTAAGTTCAATTTTTAACGGTCTAATATATCCTTTTTTTCCAATAAATGATATTTCATCTACAACGTGATTTTTTATTCACCAAAAAAAAATTAAGGGATGATTCTGCCCATGAAACTGAACAACTTTTCCCAAGGAACATAGGTCGAAATACGACAATCAATTTTTGACCTCCCATAGAAACTGCATCAGCTGATAGCGCATTTTGTATGGGAGGTCAAATTTGGTTTTTCGTATTTCGACCTATGTTCCTTGGGAAAAGTTGTTCAGTTTCATGGGCAGAATCATCCCTTAATTTTTTTCTGGTGAATGAAAAATCACGCTGTATATGTTGTGATAAATTCATATTTAGTATGTCATAAAAGATGAACGAGACACACTCTATCAAATAATTTTCTGTCTCCCAGTAATTAGTCGTTAAGCCATGTAAAACCACGACTTTTGCATTATCGTTATTTTCTGTATTTAAAGTTGGATTAGCTGTTTGCTTTGTTTTGAAATCCTTTGTAATTTTTCATTCTCTTCTTGTAACTTGAGGCATTGACTTTGTAGAGACTGAATTTTTTTATCCAATCGGGCAATATTTTGTTCGATAGCAGTTTGTTTTCTTTGCATTTCTTCTTTATTTTGTTTCAGCTCAGATTTTAAGCCTTCTAATGCTGTTTCAATCCCATATTTAATTGTTGTCTGCAGACCAGGCAGTATGAATTTATTGTTTAGTTTAAGGTTCTGTTGAATAAGACTATTAATGTGACGTAAAGTTATAGGTTCATTTTCATTATATATAATAGAAGATGAAGCAGTATCATTTTCCAGGTCTAACTTGTTCATTGAGTCTTCTAATAGCATTGTATCTCCCTTGTGAGAGTATATAGAGTCATCGCGCACTGGGGAAATTGCATGGCGTCGGATCGACCGTTTCTTGGTGGTTTGTTCGTCGCCAGCGTCACAGTAAGGGTTTTGTTGGGCAATATAATCCATTTCATGTTGTTGTTGGCGGACAGGAGTATTTTGGTTATCCGTTTTAGCTAAGTTAGCTAGGCATAAGAATAGAATAGAATAGAATAGAATAGAATAGAATAGAATAGAATAGAATAGAATAGAATAGAATAGAATAGAATAGAATAGAATAGAATAGAATAGAATAGAATAGAATAGAATAGAATAGAATAGAATAGAATAGAATAGAATAGAATAGAATAGAATAGAATAGAATAGAATAGAATAGAATAGAATAGAATAGAATAGAATAGAATAGAATAGAATAGAATAGAATAGAATAGAATAGAATAGAATAGAATAGAATAGAATAGAATAGAATAGAATAGAATAGAATAGAATAGAATAGAATAGAATAGAATAGAATAGAATAGAATAGAATAGAATAGAATAGAATAGAATAGAATAGAATAGAAAACGTTTATTTCACCACATAGCACAAAATGTAGAAAAAAAAGTACTTTAGAGTAAGACCTGTAAACTTACAATAACATTTCAGCAGAAAGTACAGATATTATTAAACATTTTGAACTGTGCAAAGAAAAAGGTGCTAAACTCAGCATTTTGTTACTAGTATGAAATAGCAACACTGATTTTCAGTCAGCACCAGGAGCTGCGCACAAAAACCTCATATAAAAATTACATTCGGATGGAAGCAGAAACTGTATTAAGCTCAAAAAAGATAAACACAAAGTGACGAAATATGACAATATACAATACGATGAAAAGAACATAAGAATATAAAAGGCATGATATAAATAAACAAAATAAATAAAATATATTAACATGTACAAAATAACAATAAATAAATGTATAATATAACATATATAAATATTTACATGTATATAAGTAAAACAAGAATATGTGTGAGTAAAACTTCAGCCACGAATAAGTTCATAATTTGCTTTTCTGAATGGAAATTAAAAACTCACGATATTTATTTTTAAAATTAAATTTGCATACTATTCTACGAATTGGGGGAGGAATATTATTCCAACATTTTGAGGCTCGGTAGCTGAAGCCACCCCGAAAAACAGCAGTTCGATGACTTGGTATATTTAAGGCTACAGAGCAGGATCGTCCAGTGTACCTGCTACCAGAATATCTCCAAGATAGCTTCTTATACAGGTATTGTGGCTCATTAAATTTAAGAATGTCATGTAATTGACACGCATAAAAAAAGTGTAAGCCGCTCCTGCATCCTTAGTAGACTTGCCTTATTTAGGAAAGGAGTTACATGAGTGCGGGGAGGAATGGGAAAGCAGTATCTTGCACAAGCATTTTGAACCCTTTGAATTAGCTTTTGAGTTTTATTGTAAAGACAAGGTCCATAAACTGTTAAACAGTAATTGAGTTTCGATAACACTAAAGTTTCACAAAGTTTAATTCTTAAATCTGTACTAATGAACGGTCTTATTTGATACAAGACTTTAAGCCTATAGAAACAATTCCGTACTAAGTCAACGACATGATTTTCGAAACACAGCTGAGCATCGAAATTCAAACCCAAATTTCGAGCTTCCTTAACAAACTCTAGAGGCTCACCCATTTTTTTGACAAGTGGTCTTTGGGTTTCAATTCTAATAACTTGTTGCTTCGATCCTACTATCATGCACTTCGATTTTGAAGCATTTAAAACAAGACAATTATCCTCGGACCATCTAAAAACTCTATCCAGATCTTCATTTAACTCACCAACGGCAGCATTGATGAAATTGAGGTCAACTGGAACGTACAGTTGAATATCGTCAGCATAAATATGGTATTGGCAGTTTTGAAGACATTGAACTATGTCTGCACTATAAATTATAAAAAGAAGAGGCCCCAATATGGAGCCCTGTGGAACACCTCGATCAACTGGTAAAGGTGCGGATGATAGATATTTACCGTTGGGTTTTCGGATGATAACTTTTTGATAGCGACCACTCAGATAACTACTGAACCAACGAAGAGTAGAACATTTGAACCCATAAAATGATAACTTAGAAAGAAGAAGAGAGGAATTGATCGCATCAAAAGCCCGCAAAAAGTCAAGCAAAGCTAATATAGATCCCTTGCCTGAATCTGTATGTTTTAGAAGGTTATCCACAACGTCAAGTAAAGCAGTGGCAGTACTACGTTTTTTTCTAAAACCAGATTGAAATTCGGGAAGAATGCTATGTGACTCGCAATAAGCTTTTACTTGATCATACACGATTTTTTCTAATATTTTTGATAGAAACGGTAAAATACTTATAGGACGCAAATCTTTTAGCTCAGAAGCATTATTTTTTTTCGGCAAGGGTCGGACGAGTGCAAATTTCCACAGGTCAGGAAAGGTACTAGTAAGAATGGACTTGTTGACAATTGCAGTAATTACGGGAAGAGTTTGAGGAAGTGTGAGTAAAATCATGTCTCTAGAATTATTGTCTACGCCTTTCGCGTTAGAAGTAATACCAAGAATGACCTTGGCAACTACATATTCATGTACTGGTTTGATACTAAAAGTAGCATCACTATGTCGATGATACTCAAAATACGTCATTTTAGAGATATCAGCGAGGATTTTTCCCGGCACTGTAAGGAAGTACTTGTTAATAGCGTCTGGGTTGTCAAAAAAACTAGGTAGCTCAGAGGAGGTTTTAAAACTGGGGAAAATAGTAGACTTTAAGTTTTTCCAAAGGGACATTTCAAAGATTTTTTTATGTTCGCTTGTCATGGTATTGTCGAATCTTTTTTCTGGTACATTCACACATTTGATATCATAAATGTCTTCGCATAGACAACATGTGAGAAAGTATCTATCCAATATTTTACCTCGACATCCTGCGCATATTTTCACATTTTCCGCCATCTCGTAGGGAGGAGATGAACCAATTCTGATGGGTGTGTAGTAAATATGCCTCGTAATGGTTCGGTTAAAATACAATAGATGGTGCTGTAGCAAAAATTGCACAATAGGTGATGCTGACGACGAAAAATGTCGTTAGCCTTTATTTTGAGGTTTTTTGATAAGAATTTCTAAATACCTTTTCCAATAATGTTTGGAGAAGTCAGACAGACAGTGAAGTTTGGTTTTAGTGCTTTATGTAGGTTATTTCACTCAATTAATGAGCTCCCAATTCCTTATTCAGCACAAAAATACAGATTTGTTGACACTCCAAACACTTGATAAATTCACTGCAGAAATAAAACTGATCCCGGAGATAACACTTTTGGTAACGAGTTTTTGATCAAACTACAAATTTATGCTACTACTATTTAGTTGAAGAGAAAGACTTCATACATTTATTTTAAAAATTGGTTCGATCAGCTGATGTTTACGTTAGGCTCACTAGCGCCAATCCGTTAGGCTCACTAGCGCCAATTTAAGGAATTCTAGTACCTGTTGAGTACTCTGAATACGCCTCGCCTATTGTTCCCGTACTAAAGAATAATGATTCTGTAAGAATCTGCGCTGATTATTCCATAAGTATCAATAAACAGCTTAAGGTTGAACAATATCCGCTACCAACCACTAAGGAATTATTTGCGAAATTATATGGAGGCAAAAAGTTCACAAAATTAGATCTGACAATGGCTAATAACCAGTTTGTACTTGACAAGGAATCGCAGAATATAACTTGTATAAATACACATCGGGGTCTATCTAAGCATACACGTTTAGTGTTCGGTCTGGCGAGCGCGCCAGCGATCTTCCAGCGCGCGATGGAATGCGTTCTGGCGGGGCTGGACGGCGTGCTGTGTCTTCTGGATGACGTCCTCATCACAGGTAAGGACGACAAAGAACATCTGGAAAGGCTGCACTGTGTGTTGCAAAGGTTGCAAGATGCGGGGTTAAAGTTGCAGGAAAAAAATGCGAATTCTTCAAGAACGAAGTCAGTTACTTGGGCTATGTTATCAATAAGGATGGCTTGAAGTAAAGCCCAGAAAAGGTGAAGGCCATCACAAAAGCGCCAGTACCAGATAATGTAAGCCAATTGCAGTCATTTTTGTGCTTGGTTAATTATTATCGCATGTTTGTCCAAGGGTCCTTGTTAGCGCCGTTGTATGAATTACTAAAGAAAGGGGCAAAATGGACATGGAACCCTCAATTAAAACAGATGAGAAAAACACAGCGCCATTGCCATCACCTTGTTCAATTTCTTACAACAGTGTACGCAGAGTAAGGAAAACAAATGTAATAATAAAAAGAAACTGTCAGTCGGAAATTGTATACTCGTATTATATAATAGTACATTAAGATGCAGCTTAACTCAGTTTTGAGTTAAGCTCGCCTTTGTTATATGTTTTCACTTGTGTTTGTCTTGTAAATGTTTTCGTGTACAATAAAGAATAAGATGCACGTGCGCTATTTAGGATATTATAGCCGAGGCTCAGAAATTGCAGCCCGAGCCGCAGGCGAGGGCGTAATGGAGCCGAGGGTGTAATCACCAAAGCGCACAAGCTTCTTACGACGTTTTTCAACACATTTGCGAATAAAAACGAATCAAATTTGCTTACCTTTTTTTTCTAAGGAAATTTCATAGACGTTTTCCTCACGTTTCTACGTCACCCGATGTGGACTTGTGTTTTTTGTTCAAGTATTTTCAACGTTCTACACTTATCACTGTTTTTTTATTTGTAGAAGTTATTTATTTTTTAATTACATTAAACACATTTCACAACAAGAAATATCTGTTAAAATGGCGCGCGTATTACTTTTTTCGAAGACACAGATTATAAGTATATGCGCGCGCAGGAGTCAGTGACTACACTATCAAACAGACTACTTTTCAAATTATTTTAAAATTCAATATTTTGTTACTTGAAAGACAAATTTGTAGTTAGTTAGTTGATTAAAATCAATATTATCGTTTAGTTAACGTTTATTTATCATATTATTGAACACAATTTCTTAATTCATTGAATTATTATGAATGTTATAGATATAGAAACTCCTTGCACCTTGCCGCTATAAAAAACAAAACCAAAATAAAACACTAACCTGCCAAACAGCTTACTCAGCAAGGAGGTCTTTGTTCTGAGGCTCACTCCCTTGAGTTATTTAATATTGAATGTTCGAGTAACTTATAATTTTTACTACTTAAAATGTTCGATAGATGGCGTTGTTAGTATTTGAAACTCGCTATCAACATGTCTTTGGTAAAATAGTTAAGGTTTTGTATTTTTTCAAGTTTTGATGTTCTGTGGGTTGAATAAAAACCTCATTTCCGAATTCGTTCGTTTTATTTTTGGGAGGACCTCACAGTAGGCGGTTCATGGTCTTCCCGAGCCGGTTCGTGTTATAGTCAGGTAGTAGTAGGAATCGTAGTATACAAGTACGTTTCAGTGTGTGTGTATGAGTAAAGTGTAGTGTAAACAGTGTACACAAACAATCTCAAGTGACATTAGCTGTCAGATCCAAAGTGACGTTTAGCTGTCAAAATCAATTGACATCAGCTGTCAATTATAAAGTGACGTTTCAGTTGTCAAATCAATAGACATTAGCTGTCAAAACTCTTGTGACGTTAAGTTGTCAATATCAAGTGACATTAGCTTTCAAAAATCTAATTGAAGTGAAGTTAGCTTTTAGTTATCAGAACATTAACTATAGTGTTGCCAGTACTTAAAAAATATATGGAAATTAGTTATTTTTGGACTGAGAAAATTTTGACTCTTTAAAAATTGATAGTGAAGAATATGAACAATTAGTTAATCTGCAATCTGCTTTACAAACAAAAATAGAAAAATCCGTTAGCAATTTCAAAAAAAACACCTTAGGATCATCTTGCATGGAATTACGTAGAAATGAAAATAAAATTACTTGATAGTTTATGGAATAAATATCAGGAAAACTATCTAAAGATTATAGAGAGTTGTAAGCCGCTGGATGAAACCGTTTACGATAAATATTGTGAAGTTGAAAATGAATATGTACATTCTAAGGACCTTATGCTAAAAAAGCAGTGCGAATATCCACACCCAACTCAGCAAAGGGAAAATCCTGAAAACATAGAAGTATCGTCACAACAGATAAAGCTTCCTACTATACAAATTTCTACCTTTGATGGAAATTATAGCGAATTGATACCATTTCATGATCAATTTGTTTATCTCGTACATAACAATAAAACTCTTAGTAAAGTCAACAAATTGCACTTGCTAAAAAAAAACCTGAAGGGAGAAGCAGCAAACTTACTGAAACATATACCTATCACTGAAAACAATTACGATGCTGCCTGGTTAAAATTAAAAGAAAGATACAGCAACAAAAGAGTTATAATAAATTCATACTTGCAACGGTTGATGACACTGAAAAATTTTATAAATGAAAATATAACTCCCATTAAGAATTTGAAAGATACAACTACTGAATGTTTGAATTGAGAAATAAATGATTTTGTATTTGTATTGAAGAGTTTGACAGAAGAATTGCCAACACATGGAAAAGATATTGGTCTCTTAGCGAAGTTATGAAAAATAAAGACATGCCAATTAAAGATAAAAGAAATGTCTATAACATGTGCATTTTACCATGTTTAACATATGGCTGTCAAACATGGGCATTGACTGAAAAATTAAGCAACAAAATAACAGTATGTCAAAATGGAATAGAGAGAAGTGTAGTTGAAGTAAAAAGAAAAGATAAAATAAGATTAAACAAAATTAAAAGTGTAACAAAATTTAAAGATGTGAGCAAAGTATACAAAACACTCAAGTGGAAATGGGCAGGACATATACTAAGGGAGAAAAAGGAGAAATGGACTAAAATAATAACAGAGTGGTACCCCAGAGATGGTAAAAGAAGTAAAGGACGACAAGTAAAACGTTGAGAAGATGACCTTAAAAAAGTAGCAGGTCCAGAATGGACCCGAATCGCAAGAGACAGAGATAGGTGGAAGTTTTTGGAGGAGGCCTTTGTCGAAGGACAAGCTGTTGTTCCAAAACCGATTGTCAGTAACAAAGATATGTAAATATTGTAAAGCAGCAATAAAGGCTTATAATAATAATAATAAAAAAAATTTTAGTACTAACATATTTGCAATTTTCTTAGGAATTATAAATCCAATCTTATTTATTATTTAAAGCATTATTGGGAAGACATTAAGATAGATAGATAGATAGATAGAAACTCTTTAAATTTTATTTTCGAAAAATATTTTCTGTAAAAAAATATAACAAATCTAATGATGAAATCGGACGAAAATTAAGACGAACAATTTTCGAACCTTAAATTTTATATATCAAACTAAAAATAAAAACTTTATTTTATGCGTAAATTAATAATCTTGAAGTCAACTTTCAAATATAAGACAAATGAAAAAAATTGCATTAGTATTATAGGAATTATGATCTCATTAATCTGTAAGGAAATTTCGGCAATTTCATAGATAAAGACCTATTTTAAACCTTTGACATTTGTAGAAAGAGTATTGGAATATATACAAGTTCCTGGGATCCTATCATTCTCTATTTACTGACAAGTAAATTAGACAGACAGTGAGTCTTTGAAAGGTTGGGAACAAGAGATAAGTAAACAAGAGAACGAGACCCTCTTAACATTTGAAGATCTTACAAAATACTTAGAATCTAGATTCAGAGCCCTAGAACGAATACAATCGACAAAGGGAAACACACGCACACCAATGAGACCTACGACTACGAATACAGAAAAAAGAGTGTATTACAATACGCCTAAAGAGGGTTGTGTGCTATGTAACGAAAATCACGTTGAACTGCAACATCTGGCGGATACACACCAAATTGGACCTTTCTACGAGGGTTTAAAAGAAATTTTTGGTCCGAAGAGAAGATTAACAGCCCCAGTATACACCCGTGACCTGTCACAAAGGCTAACAGATCCTAAGGACATTCTTAATCGCTGGGCCGAACATTTTACAGAGGTTCTCAATCCATGCGGTCAGGGTGCTAACATCGCTCACATTAGTTCTGTTGCGGACTCTCCTATTTCAGTAGAGCTTGATGAGCCCCCAACTTCAGACGAATTTCGTCGTGCACTAATGCGTCTTAAAAACGGCAAAGCTCCTGGTTTAGATAGTTTGGCTGCAGAAATACTGAAGTATGGCGGTCCGAACATAACAACAGCCCTGTTTGACCTCATTCAACGCATTTGGGATACAGAAACTGTGCCTCAAGATTGGAAAGATGCCTCCATATGCAAATTGTACAAAGGCAAAGGCGATCGTTCAGATTGTAGCTCGTACAGAGGTATCTCGTTACTAAGCGTAGCTGGTAAAGTCCTATCGCACATTATAAACAGGCGCTTAAACTCCCTTGCCGAAACATTATTGCCAGAGAGCCAGTGTGGTTTCCGTCCAAATAGAGGCACGGTTGATGCAATTTTTGTACTAAAACAACTTCAGGAAAAGAGCTTAGAACAACACCGTGATTTTAACATGTGCTTCGTAGACCTAGAAAAAGCATTTGATCGTGTACCACGGGACGGATTATGGTGTGTTTGCAAAAGATAGGATGTCCTGAAAAATTTGTAAAGATAGTGCGACAATTCCATGATGGCATGACGGCTCGAGTGCAACACAAAAATAACTTTACAGACCAATTTTCCGTAACAAGCGGCGTTAAACAAGGCTGCGTAATGGCTCCGACACTATTCGATATCTACTTTGCTACGGTGATGAATGACGCACTTAAACATTGCAATGAAAAGATCGCCCAAAACGTTAGGTCTGATAAGAGCATTTTTGATTTAAGTAGATTTAGAGCTAAACGCAAAGTAAGTCCAATGTCCATCCTGGAGGTTTTATATGCTGATGACGTGTGTCTCATGGCAGATAGCGTAGAACACCTGCAACAATATCTCGATCAACTAGATATCTCCTGTCAAAACTTTGGCTTGGTAATAAGTGTATCGAAGACTCAGATAGTTAAACAACCTCGTAGAGGCGCATCTGCATGTGACGTACCTGTTTACCTGGGTGAAAATCTACTTGAGGAAGTAACAACTTTTCGATATCTTGGAACCATGATCCGCAGCGACAACCGCCTGCAGAGTGAGGTATCAACGCGTATAGGAAGAGCTGCTTCTACTTTCGGTGGTCTTAACCAAAGGGTTTGGAATTCACACGATTTAACATTGAAAACGAAAATGGCTGTCTATAAGGCAATAATCCTGCCTATACTCCTTTACGCTTCTGAGACCTAGTGCTTATACAAAGAGGATATCAAGCAACTTGACCGATTCCACATGAGATGTCTTCGAGCAATCCTGAGAATCAACTGGCAGGACCGCGTCCCTAATACCGAAGTCTTGCGAAGATCAAATATGGTTGGCGTAGAATCTCTAATTATGAAAGGTCAACTAAGATGGTGTGGACACCTTGTTCGCATGGATGACACAAGGCTCCCCAAAGCTGTATTTTACTCGGAACTACAGAGTGGAAAACGGAAGGCAGGGGGTCAATACCTTCGATACAAGGACGTCCTAAAACGACATTTAACAGCTTGTCATATACCGGCGGGGGATTGGGAAATTCTCGCGCAGCAAAGAACAGAGTGGCGCCTTAAAATCCACAAGAGTATCGAAAATTTCGAACAAATGCGTCTGGAAGACCTTGATGCGAAGCGGCAGATAAAGAAAGACAGGCCAAAACCGACTTACATCTACACCTATAATAACAGCGGTGAACTTTACTGTGCAACATGTGATCGCTTTTTTGAGTCCGAATCGCACTTGATCAGTTTTTATATTTTATAGCTTATGTAGCATGAGATACAGCCCACTAACAGACAGTCAGACAGACATCGGAGGCATATTAGTATGATCCCGTTTTTCACCCTATGGGTACGGAACCATAAAGTCTGAAATAATTAAAGTTTACAACCTTTCTCACAACCAATTAACGCTAGCTAGCTTCCACTTCAAGTAAATTCTTATTAAAGAGGAGTCAAGATTGGGGAGTCAAGAGCAAAAGCTCAGCACGCTAGTCCGACTCGCACTTGCCCGGTTTTTTGTAACACTGTATCCCACAATGATATTTTCTCCTTTCAATGGACTGTATGAAGTGTTGTTGTTTGTACAAGCAGGCAGCCAGACACTTGCAGCCCACTCTAGCTACATGGACTGTTGAAATAAGAACACTAAAAAGTCTAATATTATGTCAGGCTTGACATACTCTTGACATTACGTACACAAAAAAAGTCTCGGGGCGCACGGCACGCCATACCGGTTCCGAAGAACATATAATATTACGCCGGTTCTCGCTCGCTTGACGCGATCTATTGAATTAAAAATCAACTTTTTTATCTTTTTATAATTATGTTTAATTTTATAAATAAAGGAAAGAACACACGATGAAACTATTGGCATAAAACTATCCAGTGTCTACACAAAGTAAGGTTGTCTTTGAATATAAGTAGGTAGTAAAAGCCTAAATAAATGTTTATAATTAATAATGTCTTGTATTTAAGACGTTTTTATAAAAAAAATTTGGTATTACTTTATTTACCTACAGCCTTGATTCGGTTGGTCTTCAATGTGGTCTATGATTATAAGATTGAAGTTCATTTGCATGTCATAAAACAAAGTAATTATTCCCTGTTATGACTGTTATAATTAAATCTTGGCTATTGATTCTTGAAGTGTTTGTGACCACTTTCTTGGCCGACCCTATCAACTTACTGTATAACTTACTGAATTGAAAACCCTATACAACTGCAAACACTGCTAAATATATACCTTACTTAATGTCCCTCAACACAGAATCCTCAGAGAAAAAAACTGCATAAAAACTTATTGTGACGATGCCAAAAAATAGTCATGAAATAGTCATAAATAGTCACCATAAGGAAAAAAATAGTCGCGTTACAATTCTCGAGTTATAGCTATGGTTTGCTGAGGATTATGGGCATAGGCTATACACAGAATCCTCAGCTCTGATGCAAGCAATCCGTGGGGACTATCGACTTGGTCTTTATTTCAAAAAATAGTCATGAAATAGTCGTTTTGACTTCCGAATTCTCGAAAATAGTCGTCAAAGGATTTCAGAGTTACAGGGGTAGCTTGCTGAGGATTCTGTGCATAGCATTTCACGGACGCAGATTCCTGCTGAACGTTTAGGTTTTTCTGTTTGATACTAATGTCAAAAAATAGTCAACAAATAGTCGTCTCAAACCATAATAACTTCGGTCTGGTTTACCTTGTAGAAGTATGTTAAAAATGCATGTTAACTTCGCCATACATTTTTCATCTCAAGTACAGTCGTGTTAAACTATTTATAATATGTGTTTTTGTGCAAATAATATTAATTGGATGAGAAAATATCATTCGAAAATTTTTAATAATTTTCATTCTTTTCAAAAGAAAAAAATTGTAATAGTTATTCATTGTGAAATTTTCAGTGATGAGAAACACAATGAAAACAAGCAACTTCAACGGAAAAAAAATACTTTGAATTTTTTTATACTTACGCGGTCGCATGACCGGCACATTTTAAATGGGAAGTTGAAATCACTTTTAGAAAATAATTCTGCGGAATAGTCGCTTCTTTTTAACAAGAGCATCACTGGACTTGGGCTTTAAAACGAAAGAAAAGTCACCGTGTCTTTACCAAATAACTTCTGAGATTTAAAAATCTCAGAAGTTACTTGGTGATATTCAATCATTAGGTTCCAGTGCTTCTTGTGTAAATTAGGCAATGAGGTAAAGTATTTGAAGAATTATAACAAACTTTAGACTGTAAATCATCGTAGCAGTTCCAAATCATCTTTTTTGAGCGATAGCATTTGCATTTATAGTGTCCTATAGTCCCTGAGCCACTTGTATAGTCAATGACAGAAAGTATTTTGTAAGAAATTCCTTTTAACTGTAAAACTTTTGGTATTTCATTTATATTACACGCACTAATATCATTCACTTCGAAAAACAAAAAATCCTGCAATTCATATTGGTAACAATTTTTACCGCCACACGTTTCAGATGCACAAAATCTGTCATCATCATATATTAATGCAGCTTCATTAAGAACCTTGAATCCCTGAGTTTTTATCATTTCTATATTTATTGGAATGTAGCTACATTTTTTTCCTGGTCCGTTATTTACATTGCAATCTAAATTTGTGCATTTTAGGTATCTTTCGGCACTGAAATATTCAAAATTTATTAAGTTGTCTATAACACGTGTGACGTTACAAGCGCAATCAACACACCTTCTGGTTTTCGTTACTTCTTCCTTAAATATGGTTTCTAATATTAACAAATTGAATAAATTCCTTTTAGTTTTAGTTTTTTTGTTTTTTCTGATTTATCCTTTTTTTGATTTGAACACCTCTTTCGTTTCTTTGTTTTATAAGTTATTAGGCTTCGGATCAAATCTCAAATCATTTTTTTGTTTGAGAATGCGTTTCCTAAAGTTTGGTCTATCTACATACGCAACCGATAAGCTTTGTAGTACTGAGTCAAAGGCGCAAGTGTTAACAAAAGTCACTTTACAGGATTCGGATGTGGAAATGCTTCCATTTTGTAAGATATGTAATTTTATACTTCTATTTACTTTCCTTTGCCTCTTTTTTTCATTAACGAGACCCATCCAATTTTCAATACACTTCGGGTTTTCTCTGTATATCGAATTTTCATATATGGATTTCTCCGTCTCCTCTGTACTTTGACCATCATTTAAAAGTTTGTCGTTCGTTTCATTCTCATTCTCACTTTCTCCTAAGTCGTTTAGGTTGCTTGTGGCCAATCGAAGAGCTCCCGTTATTAATGGGTGATGTTTACTGACAAACTCATCTACGCGGTATTTTGTGTTACTAGTTTTAAAAAATAACCTTTTTATATCTTTGAAGTAGTTTTCAACGTTAGAACTGCTAGGGGCACTGTCATTTGTTTTAAAATAATAATTCATCACGTTTCTCCAAAGGGGCAACCTTTTAAGGAATCTTAGTAGGGTGTCTTTCAAATTTGGTAAATAATATATATTTTCGATGTCTGTTATTTCATCATCGCTAAGTTGCTTCATTAACGTTTCCCTACTTTCAATGTCATTATAAAAAATAGTTAATGGTTTTGTAGTGTATAGCCTGTGTCTCGAGCGTGCATACGCAGTCTGCAACCGACCGTACAGCGAGTAGGAGGTGCAACGTGGTGTGTGCGTTGGCGAGCCAAATAAAGAGCTTAACAACTAACATCTGCAACGGTACAGATGGCGACGAGGATTAAAAGTGAGTACTTGCTTATAAAATATTTAAAACAGAAAAAAAAAGGAAAGGAATTACTTAATTTCACCAAACAGTTGTGAAAAAGTTTTTTGGCTTGATGTAAACAAACATAGTTATTGTCGGCCGGCTATAAATAGAACAGGTTTGAAAGTACAAAGGATGCGTATCAGCCCATCCAGATTTTGCATTATATTTAAAGTTTTCCTTGATTGTGGTTTAAGTATTTCAAACAAAGAAATCGGAACGGATAGAAGTCAATGCGTAGGTAGTTGCGTCAAGCCAATCGAAATAAAGAGGATTTAAGGTTTTAAGTAAACTTTAAAATAACCTATAGGGTGCCTGTAGGTTCCGCCGAACAGTGATTCGGTCGGTCGTTGTCAACTTGACACGGCGAGAAAAACTTTTGATGAATATAACAATGAACTACCTACACAAATTTATTTACTTTAATATTAAAAGGGCTGACCCCCCGTAATTGACCCACAGACGACGTGCGGCATATTGCGGGGTTATCAGTACAGTAGATACTTAATACTTTGATACATATTTACCATAGGTTTTGATACCACTCACTATCCATGTAATAATACTTGGACTGCTTTCCGTTTAAATATTCGTCCCGAATACTTAGTATCTGGAACGTACTAGTTGAGTTTATTGCGTTGGTTCACAAGGATTATAGTACCCAAAAAAAAACTACCTATCTGGATGCTAACTCAGCGCAGGTTATTTGTGCTGTTTTTACTACTATTTATAGAGTAATTTACTTACCTTGGATCCTACGAACCAGCCACGAGTCAGTTTTAATGATCCTAATTATTTTATAACCGGTGTAGTGCCGGCAAGAATGGTACCAACCCATACATACTCGTGGGTGTCGTAATAGGCGAATATGGCTCATAAACGGGAGGAGGTAACTGACATGCCAATTTTTATTTATCAATAAATTTTGAATTGTATTGATGGGTTATCCTCCTGTGTGTCTTACCATATTACATACTGCGGTCACCTACAACCGGGTTCCATGGTGTTAGCCGTAGCGCTGACAGGCGAGGTTCCCCTCCTCACTTTTTACAGAAAAAGGTAGAATTCTGGAGGGAACTCAGCGTCCTGTAGTGGTCGTTACTTTGGATTATGATGAAATATTATATGATATAAAATATACTCTGAATTTGTCAAATGCAATCTATTTAAGTTGCGTTAAGTGGTACTCGTGCTACATATGTACCATGTTATGAGCAGTTATGATTATACTAGGCATTAAATTGCATATTATACATATTAGCAGTTATACACTGGGCATTAAATTGCATAGTCTTTTAGTAATTTGACATATTGGCAGTTATATACCTACTGGGCATTAAATTGCATATTGTCTTTTAATATTTTGACATACAAGCAGTTAAATACTGGGCATTAAATTGCATATTACACGTATTGGCAGTTATAAACTGGGCATTAAATTGCATATTACACGTATTGGAAGTTAAATACGGGGCATTAAATTGCATAATACACATATTGGCAGTTATATACTGGGCATTAAATTGCATATTACACGTATTGGAAGTTAAATACGGGGCATTAAATTGCATATTACACGTATTGGCAGTTATATACTGGGCATTAAATTGCATATTACACGTATTGACAGTTATATACTGGGCATTAAATTGCATATTACACGTATTGGAAGTTAAATACGGGGCATTGTATTGCATATTACACGTATTGGCAGTTATATACTGGGCATTAAATTGCATATTACACGTATTGACAGTTATATACTGGGCATTAAATTGCATAAAACACATACTGGCAGTTATATACTGGGCATTAAATTGCATATTACACGTATTGGAAGTTAAATACGGGGCATTAAATTGCATATTACACGTATTGGCAGTTATATACTGGGCATTAAATTGCATATTACACGTATTGACAGTTATATACTGGGCATTAAATTGCATATTACACGTATTGGAAGTTAAATACGGGGCATTATATTGCATATTACACGTATTGGCAGTTATATACTGGGCATTAAATTGCATATTACACGTATTGGAAGTTAAATACGGGGCATTAAATTGCATATTACACATATTGGCAGTCATATACTGGGCATTTAATTGCATATTACATATATTGGAAGTTAAATACGGGGCATTAAATTGCATATTACACGTATTGGCAGTTATATACTGGGCATTAAATTGCATATTACACGTATTGGCAGTTATATACTGGGCATTAAATTGCATATTACACATATTGGCAGTTATATACTGGGCATTAAATTGCATATTGTCTTTTAATAATTTGGCATATTGGCAGTTATATACTGGGCATTAAATTGCATACTATCTTTAATAATTTGACATGTAAGCAGTTATATACTGGTCATCAAATTGCATATTGTATTTTAATAATTTGATATATAAGCAGTTATATACTGGGCTTTTAATTGCATATTGTGTTTTCAATAATCTGATAAACAAGCAGTTACAAACTGAGCATTAAATTGAATATTGTCTTGTTAATAATGCGATATGTTATAAACGGTTACAAACTGGGCATTTAATTGCATATTGGCTAATAATTGTGCCAATAATGAGATAGATACGAGCAGCTACATACTGGGCATTAAATTGCATATTGTCTTTTAATAATTTGACATGTAAACAGTTATATACTGGGCATTAAATTGCATATTGTCCTTTCAATAATCTGACAAACAAGCAGTTACAAACTGAGCATTAAATTGAATATTGTCTTGTTAATTATGTGATATATTATAAGCGGTTACAAACTGGGCATTTAATTGCATATTGGCTAATAGTTTTGTCAATGATGAGATACATACGAGCAGCTACATACTGGCCATTAAATTGCATATTGTCTTTTCTTACTAACTGGGCATTTGGAGCAGTTGTGAATTCCAACTGAATTATTAATTGGTCGGCTCCAATGGTTGGAACGGCTTACTCCTCACCAGTAAACAAAACCATAGAATTACCATTATATGCATGTTTATGCAGGTAACATGAACAATACCTACATAATTATTTAACAATTCTGTAAACTGAATCAGCTTTCATTTCCTTTTATTTAATATGTAGGCGTATGGAAAAAATGTGTAATTATTAGACAAAAATGATAGTAAATCGTATGTTCATATTTGTTGCATCAATAATATTATGAAACTCAAAGAATAGCCACGCATAAACAAAATATAAAGAGAATAAGGGAGTCTAGATACGATAGCACAGTGGTCTATGCATTGGATTCGTGCTGCTTCTGATGTTTGTTGTATGTAAATACAATTCATGCTTGGTCCGTTCCAAAGGTGCGGGTTTAAATCTAGCTCGCGTCTTAAAATATTTCTCATATATTTTCAGAAAGGTTATATGCGTGGGCGAATGACATGTGTTGTTTTGAGCCATGGTATTAAAGAGTGCAAGGAAAGTCCGGGTGGATAATGGATAATGATATGATACGATTCGGGAACCGATTAGTGTCAATTATAAATAACAAAATGCTTCCTTGTTTAGTTGAAAAGAAGTAACAAATGGATTTCAGATTCACACACATTGTTTGACAGTCAAGTTATCTTTATAAGGACATATGGTGACAATTTTATTTTGACCCTAAATTCAGTTTAAACATGCTGAGTGTTTGGAAAAGGTATGATAAAAAGTACCTACCTACAAATTGAAATTTAAATAGTTTGATACCTACCTTACAGTTTTCAATACCACTGGTGTAGTTAGGGAGCAGGTAAATTCTGGCACTTGTAGCGAGAGTACCCATTACTGTACATTTCCTACTTTAATTAATACATACCCACGAAAAGTTAAATTATTCTGGAAGGGTTTATTTAATGATCATGTCCCTATTTCATTATGTTTAACATACGTACTTTGAACAACGATGCCAGTATGATGGCGTGTAGCTAGTATATTGTATTGAACGATTTCACTTAAATTGGATTGTGTGTTATACTTTTAAAGGTGCTATAGCCTAACATTGTGAACTTCACTCTATGATAACAATGTAAGCTTATTTGTATGTGTTACATTGTACTTATATTTAAGTTAATAAAGAACTTTTGAAATTGAATTGACTTAAATTGGAAGGACCGGTACATAGACAATATGCGTACTTAATACATCTTAAAGTTATATTGATTCTCCTCTATGGACCAAGACAATCACAAATAATACCTTCCAACCTATTTCAAGTGCCTAAATCAAGACATTGGGATCAAGGATTATTTCTTCTTCTTGTCGTGTTAATCATTAAGTAAATAATTTTACAATGTTTGAAATAAATTATGTGGTTTGTCCATTTACAACAAAAAAAAAAAACTAACCTATCATTCTTAATAGGTACCTATTTAAAATTAGTGCATACTCAAATATACTTTGGTTGGTAAATAGCTTGGTTCCTGTGAAAGGCTACAGAAATTGGAATAATAGTCCGGTCACCTAGTAGGATCTTTGTGGTAAATAAGCCTCGCAGTTAACTATTGAAATGCAGTTTTAATTTAGGTTTTCTTATGTAACTTTCCTGTAAAGCAACAAAATACTCTTTAAAAGCGTTGTAAAAATAAAGATACCTATGAACTTACGAAAACGTAATTAGGAATATTTGCTTGAATAAATGAATAGTTCTGTTTGAATAATGTGTCCCAATGAATTAAAAATTTAATGGAAAAATTGATTTGTCAACATACACGGTACAGGTAAGATAATAAAATCAACATAGTGGACAAGCAGCAATTCCACAAGAAATTTGTGAGCAAAGGTTTTAAGAGATTAGAAAAAAATAGACGTGGTATTAAAAAAGGGGTGCTGTTCTTTTGTGCAGCGGCAAATGTATAAATAATTAATTTACAAAATTTATACAACTGAAAGAAGTCTTAAAAATAAAAATAAACAATAATAATAATTCCTTAAAATTGACAATACGGTTTGAAAATTGATCAGTAACATAAAAAAAATTGTTTTCGACAAACATTTTAAGTTTAATTCTGGTTAGATTCTACATTCAGATTAAAGGTACCAGTAGTTGAATTAGATTGAAAAATAACTTCATTTGATATCGCCATCTTATTAATTTATGTCAAATTGTGACAAAGCACTTTATTGCGATCAGGAGAACTTTAGTTTCCTTTTTATAAAAACACCTTGGTAAACAGAGATCATTCACCTGAAAGCTATCATTAGCCTATCTATATTATAAATGATTGATGTCATAATTGCCACCGTGCTAACAGAAATAATATAGAATACTTATTCTTATCATAATAGTCTTGGAAGATGTGTTGGACGCTCGATCCAGACGTGGTGGGTTGGAGTTCAGCAGATACGTGCAGAGTAATGAGCCGAATTGATAGATCGACTTTCCTAGGAGTTCCTGGTTTGAAACAGCCAGTTTGTATCATCACCACACATTTCGATGACATAGGTGTGCACCACATAAATATGTACTTTGAAGAGTGCGTTTTGTATGTCTGGGTATAGATCATAATTTTAATAGGTGTAATTAGAACACCAAGAATTCGTTGACCCTGCAAACCATACGAAAAAAAAAAGAAAATAATTTATATACCTATAATAAATAGCTGAAGAACTTGTTATTGTTCTGGATTAGTTGTAATATTCAAAACCTTCATTTAATTTGAATAGTCTTTGTACTTTTCTTTGTTTATCACCTGAAAACCTATGTAAAAATAGTGTTTCTCACTCTTGCCTTTCTCTCAAGGTTTTAAAGTAACACAGGGCTTAAAAGTAAGGTCCACCTGGAGTTTCTGGGTTGGCTGCTGTAGGCAAGCTTCATTGGTCAATAGTTATTGTAAGTCCAGAACAAGGAGACGGGGCAGATAAGAAGAAACGTAGTACACTTGAAGAATATAGAAGGAGACTGGAAAGTGTTAGACATAAAGAATAATTTGGGAAAAGATAACATTTGCAACAGTAGTGGAGAGGAGGAGTAACTAAGGAAAAGATAAAAAACTATTTAAAGGTACCGCTAGAAGCGTATTATGATTTGATAATTTCCGATTCAAATGTATTTTATAATTTTAATTATGTTATTTATGAACGATATAAAAAATCTAATTAAAATAAGGAAGGGATGTAGTGTATAGCCTGTGTCTCGAGCGTGCATACGCAGTCTGCAACCGACCGTACAGCGAGTAGGAGGTGCAACGTGGTGTGTGCGTTGGCGAGCCAAATAAAGAGCTTAACAACTAACATCTGCAACGGTACAGGTTTCTCTTCTTCATTAATAGATTCTTCCCAAAGACTAAAATTTGAGGAGTAATTACAGTCGGCATCGCTTTCTGTGATTTCTGGTTGAAGCGAATTAGTACCTGTATTTGTATTATTCGTAAAGAGACCTCTTAATGTTTTAATTGACAGCTCACAACGTGTTTCCTCTCCCTTGAGGTTACTACCCCGGTATTCATTGTTAGCTACGATGAATACATTTTTCAATATCAATTTAACTTCATCATATGAACAAGTATTTTTTATAGCTATGATGCTATTTGCATAAAATTGTACAATTTTTTTATCAACATTTTTAAATATAGATTGATTGTGTATAGTTTTTATAAAATGTGATGTATCGAGGCGAACGTAACACCTAGGCAATTGTGTACTCTTTTTATCCAATATTTGGAAACAATGTTGCAAATAATGATTGGTAGAAATAATCTACAAAAAACTTTAATCACTGCACTTACCAACCCTGCAGAGTCATCTGTGACTACCTCATTGGGAGGTTTACCATCTGACAACCATGCATAGAGCCAGCTGGCTATTGTATCCATGGAATGACTTTCAGAAATAGATTGACAAATAGGAACACTACTCTTAATGGTTGTATCCGTCATCATAACGTATAAAAATAGTGGCCCTTGAGAATCAAGAGCTAGTTGCGTGTGTTCGTTGATAACTGGTCGCAGATTTTTATCAAATATCGAACCCGTAGCGTCAATTGATACTCTAACATAATTTAATTGTTTTTGGCACTTTTTATAGTAATTTTTTTGATCTTCGGTCCAATAAAAAGTATAAAATGGTTTAGCTGATACATATCTGACACATTTATCAAATTGTGGTGTAACACTCATGCTTGCAAGGGATAAAATCGAGTTGGGATGAAAATGATTTGACAGTCTAAATTCATGTTTAATTTGGTGTAAGATATGCAAATGTGGCAATACTGCAGGTTCCTTATCATTTTCATCCATTAAATCAGCAGCCAAATTATATCTAACTGAAGCTGCGGACTCGTGCTGTAAAGTTTGTGATATTTTTTTTCTATAGTCTTTTCTAATCTGATTTTTCTTTTTTGTGGTATGTTTGAAATTTTTATGCCAATTGTTAATAACACATTTGACTTCAACGAGATTTTCTGTTTGGAGACGAGAAGTAATTGATATATCTGCACGACATTGATTACAATAACATTTGCAGGCAACTTCGTAATCGCTCTTAGCCCAGTTATTTTTAAAACACCACGTACAAACTAGCCGTAATGCCTTCCAAAGCTGTAATTGAATTATGTTAGTCCACTTGTTTACAAGTAATCTCTTTTTCGCATTATATAAACTGTTAGGGTATTTTTCGTCGCTTCTTTTGTAAAAATACTTTTTCGGTTGGATTTCCTTCCATAAGGTGGTATCTATTACGAAATAATGAGTTTTACTATCTGATGATTGAGTTTTTATTTGATACTCATCAATTTGGTCGTTTTCAATGAAGCTGGCACCAATATTCAATTCATGGCCGAAAAAAAAAGCTAAATTTTTCCTTACACTCAACTGGATAGCTCTTATGGACATCCTAAATCCTAATTGAGACTGTAATTGACTATATACATTGTGATTTGATAGTGGCACACCTTTGCAGAAGCTCTCTTTGAACTTAAGGTAAACAATTTTTTGGTCTTCTAATGAAACTTTTGCTTTTGGACCCCTTTTCATATTTTGATGCAAATCAAAACAACTACACAATAACAATAAGAAAAATATTGAGATCAAATATATCAGTAATATCTTCATTTTAACTATTTAACATTCATCGTAATGTCGTTCGTAGTTTATGACAATTTTTTAAATTTCTGACATAAACAAATTTCGAAACAGATAATCAAATAAAATAATTTTAAAATTACATGTACTGAGCTAACATGAACATGTAACAGCTAACCTATAAAATAGTCGCAGTAGATGTTCAATGTACTTGTAAAGTGGATTATGTGAGCAACCGAAGCATGCGGATCAACTTATATCTCGGTGATAATTCACAAACTGACCTAGAATTAAAGTTTTTGATTTAATTAAAGTGTAATTAAAACAACAAAATAAAAATAATTGATAAATCAATTAATACAAATGTAATCAAGCTAAACATTTTTCCAAATTTTGTCTTACCTATCTAATTTTTAATTATCTGGTGATCCAGACCCAGCACACTACAACGGGTTGTGTGAGGTGTATCGATCTGAAAAATAGATAAGTAGGCACTTATAACTACAACTTTCTTAATTAAAATTGGTTTTAAAACTGAAATTCGACTCGAACGCCAATTTAAATCCTTACTAAATAAAATGAGTTAAAATTTTGATTATTCTAAATAAACATTATAAATGCGAAAATTTCTCTGTCTGCCTGTTACGCTTTCACGGCCATACCATAAAAACGGATTGATTATTTGTGCAAAGATGTGTGACTTATGAAAACCTTTTATTGCAAAAATAGATCTTGAAGTGAGTAAATAGGGGATAAAAGTTAAATTAAGTTTTCGCAGATAACCTTTTCAACGATGTCGATGAAATTTGGTGGAAAGATTAAATCATAGTAATGGTTTTTTATTTAATGAAAATGTTATTAAAACAACACAATAATAATTAAAATAATCGGTAAATCAATCATACAAATGTAATCAAACTAAACATTGTGCCAAAATTTATCTTACCTATCTAATTTTTAATTATCTGGTGATGCAGACCCGGCGTTGCTTTATGGCAGACTATGACGGGTTAAATAAGGTGAGTCGATCTGAAAGATACATAGGTACTTATAACAACAAAATACCTCAATAAAATTTGTTTTAGGTAAAGTAAAATTCGATTCGTAGAAAGATGTGAACATCATTTTTAATCCTTACTAATATTATATTATAAATTAATTAATATTTTAATTATTATAAATAAATATCTGTTATGCTTTCACGACTAAACCACTAAACAGATTTATTATATTTGTAAAAGATGTGTGACCTATGTTTATGTTTATGTTTTGAGGGTAAAGGGGCCGGGCTCCTAATTCCCAACGGCCACTGCGACCTGTACAGATCTATTGTAGCCAACCCTTTATATTACATTTCCTCGGCCACACCGACAGCCTCAAAGAAGCTGACAATTTGCCTAGGATTGAGCGTTCGAGCATCTTCAGGGTATAGTATGTGTCCTCCCGTTACCCGACTTCTACTGTGAGTCAGTGCATCACAGTGGCAGATCAGGTGTATAGGCGTTTCATCGTCTTCTGCACAGAATCTGCAATATGGGTTTTCGTATAGGCCCATTCTGTTTAGGTGCTTGCACAGCCTACAATGTCCCGTTAGGGCTCTTATGAGTATCCTAAATTGATTCCGATTTAGCTTGAGCGCTTCAGATGTGTATTTCTTTGAGAAGCCTCGGATCAACTGTTTTGAGTGTGAGAGACCAGTTGAACCTTGCCAAGCTAGGATGGCTTCGCACTTCGCCCAAGCTCCTAACTGAAACCTGGTGGCAGATTTAGGTATACCTAGGACTGGCTCCGGTCCAGTAAATTTAGATCCGGAACCTTCTCTTGCCAGTTCATCCGCCACCTCATTTCCCCCTATTCCCGAGTGCCCAGGAACCCAACCTAGGGTAACTTTGTTTTTCGCACCTAGCTGGTTGAGGGCTTTTATACACTCCTTAGTGAGTTTGGAGGTAATCGTATCGGATTTCAGTGACATTAGGGCCGCCTGACTGTCCGATAGGATTGCTATTTTTTTACCGGAGTAATTGAGGTTTTCGTGCGCGCAATCCAGTATCGCATACATCTCAGCTTGAAAGACGGTTGCATAGCGGCCAAGGCTCGTGGCTTTTTTACATGTGGGCCGCTTGCCAAACACGCCTGCTCCAGCAAGGCCGTCACGTTTCGAGCCGTCGGTGAACCAGACTAGCTCTGCCGTTTTAAAATGTTCAGGTACAGAATTTTGCCATTCATCCCTTGGGGGTATTATAACTTCGTATAGTTTATCAAAGTTATAAGTTTGTATCATGACATCTGAAGGCATTGCCATGATAGGGAGTTTGGTGAGGCTGTTGTACAGATTTCCCAAAGTGTGTGACCTATGAAAAAGCTCAAAAAAGAACTTGAAGGGGTAAAAGTGGATGAAAGTTTGTATGGGAAATCTAAAACAGGCAACGACCACTTTTGACAAAATAAAACTTGAAGGGGGTGAAATACGGAATAATTTTGTATGGGAAACCAGTTAAAATATTTTGATGACGCAATGAAATTTTGTCAAAAGTTAGTGTTAACCGTGTGAAAAGACAAAAGCTACATTTTATTAAATAAAACTAGAAAAGGGACAATGATTGATTACCCTTTATCAATAATTTTTCACCCGTTTTTTTTTTGCCCGTTCCTCGTCTGACAGAAGACATCGATGAGGAAGTCGCGCCACCTACGTTTGAGGAGGTGCGACGAGCCATTATGAGGCTTAAGAACAACAAAGCCCCGGGTATCGATGGATTACCTTCGGAGGTGTGGAAGTACGGAGGTGGAACAGTCCAATCCAAGCTGTATGAGCTGATACTCAGGATCTGGGAAACTGAGCTACAGCCTAGTGAGTGGAATGTTGGTGTCATATGCCCTGTCCACAAAAAAGGCTCCAAAAAGAAGTGCACGAACTACCGCGGTATAGCATTATTACCAACAGCATACAAAATACTAGCTTACGTGCTTCTCAGAAGGCTTCAACCGTACGCAGAGGAAATAATCAGCGACTACCAGTGTGGTTTCCGACCAAATCGCAGCACTATTGACCAGATTTTCCTCCTTAAGCAGATAATGGAGAAGAGATGGGAGTACGCCCAAAGCATTCATGCGGTGTTCGTGGATTTTGCCAAGGCCTATGACAGCATAGACAGAAGTGCGTTATTCACAATCCTAAGGAACTTTAATATTCCGGAAAAACTGGTTGATATGATCCAGGTAGCTACAAAGGAAAGCAGAATGAGAGTCCGAGTGGAAGGCGAACTAACGGACGAATTCTTTGTCGTCACGGGTCTAAAGCAAGGTGACGCCTTGTCACCAATGCTTTTCAATTTGGTGCTAGAATATGCCCTCAGAAAAGTGTTAGCACAAGATGTAGGAGTGCAAGTGAATGGAAAGCATAAGGTGATAGGGTACGCAGACGACCTGGCCTTGCTAGGAGAAAACCGTGAAGAAGTGAAGAAATCAGTAGCAGTCCTGGAAACTGAAGCTCAAAAGGTTGGTCTGAGAATTAGCCACGGAAAAACCGAATATCTCTTCATGAGACGCTATAATATCCGCGTAAGACCTAAGGGACTACAAGTTGGAGATATTGAGTACAAGGGAGTGGCTAATTTCAAATACTTGGGCTGTACTGTGACTGATACCAATACACGGGACGAGGAAATCGATATTCGCATCCAGAACGCTTTAAGATGTAGCGCCGCCTTACACAAGGTTTTAGTGTCCAAGCTTCTCAGTAAAAGCACCAAAATCAGAGTCTATAAAACTGTCATTAGACCCATACTCATGTACGGATGTGAGGCTTGGACACTAACTCTCAAAGAGGAGAATAAACTCCTGGTAGCCGAAAGGAAAATTCTCCGCAAAATTTTCGGCCCAAGACAGAGGGAAAATGGAACATAGAGACTCCTCAAGAACACCGAAGTCGAAGACCTCCTGGCTGACTCCAACATCATAGGCGAATTTAAGGCGCACAGACTGCGCTGGCTTGGCCACCTTATTAGGATGGATGACGATCGTGGTGTCAAAAGAGCCTATCTAGGATGTCCAACAGGCAAAAGACCGGTTGGGCGCCCCCGGTATCGCTGGCAAGATGCGGTGGAAGCAGACCTACGCGAGCTCCAAGCTAGCGACTGGCAAGAGACCGCACGAGACCGGGAGAAGTGGCGACATCTCGTATTGGAGGCCAAGACTCACTTTGGGTCGCTGAGCCAGCGTAGTAAGTAAGTAAGTAAGTAATAATTTTTCAAGTGTTTCATGGCTGCGAATGTTAACTAAAAATGGAAAGAAGAGATATCATAGGTAATGGAAAGAAATTATACTTTTAATTATTGAAAACAAAATATGTGCTATACTTTTAATTAGTTCTCGAGAGCAAAAGATATCCTTGTACTCGTGATTATTAACAACTTGCCCAAAGACGCATGGGTCGAAAAACTAGAGAAAAATTTGGTTGCATTGTTTCATACAAATTTTACTTTTACTGGCACAAGGTTTGTATGGGAAGACGTAAAAATGAAACTTTCAGGAAAATAAAAATTAAATCAGCATCTCCATACAAAATCGTAAACTTGATTTCCTGTTTAATTTGTATACATCGTGGGCTAATCGTTGAATTGGGCCGTTCGAGATCTGCCAGTATTTCGTGATCTGGCCAATTATTTCATGATGTGCCCAATATACAATTTTATTTGCTTATACTTTGTTCACCCTACAGAATCAATTTGCCCATTTAAACGATAAACGATATGGCGGGTATTAGATAGGCAAATCAAGAAATGCCGGCGAATCATGATGTGCCCAGAAAGATCTCGATCGGCACAATTCAACGATCGGCCTACGACACATACAAGGTGTAACAGAAATGATATAACACGCCAGATAGATGTAAATCTTCCCAAGAAACTGAACAACTATTCGTAAGAAACAGGTCGAAATACAAAAAAAAAATTTACCTACCATACAAAATTTACCTACAGTCAAGGACGTAAGCATTGCTCGTTACTAGTCATTATTGCACAAATGCAATTATTTACCTATTTATTTAAACTTACATGCGACCAATTAAATATATTTCTACTAGCATGGAGTTTTACATAATTAGAACGAAAATGCTTTCACTTCAAGAAATTACAGGATAAAGCCTACAATGAATTTAAATTATATAATTGAAATAGGTAGGTAAACATTCAAAAAACTGGTATAAGGCTCCTTTTTTATACACAAAACTGAAATATACGTAATCCTATACTATTACGATCAATATTTGCTAAATAATTAAATGAATAAATAATTATATCAAAAGTACTGTAGGCAACTGCATAAACTAAAAGCATATAAATAGGTACAATGTTTTGCTTACCTAGCAAGCTTTCCAGGTCAACTCTCAGCTAGGTACATCGTAACAGCGCTAGCCAGGTGAAATTGTGGCCCAAAAAACTAAACAAAAAAATAAGTGTTTAAATAAATTACCAGGCATCTATGATAAAAAGATTGTTTGTGACCTTGTTTTTGGCAAGAAATCTATGAAATTAAGTAACTGTTTGTTGTAGCAAATTATATATGTCAATTCTTCTACAGTATTTATAATAATAATTATAATACAGGTACCTATTTATTGACACTAACAAATTATAAGCAAAAGTAACAACGCCAACACACACACAACATAACGCTGTTTTACCTACAACAAAATGTTAAATATCTACCTAATTGTAAAGGAAGCTTCATCTGGCGACCCACGTATTTTAAGAAGATGGCCGAGGAGAAAAAGATGATGTTGGAAGCAAGCAAAAAGGTGAGATCTGTGACGAGACGCCATTTCTCCAAGTCCGCAAACGCCTTCGACGACCTATTACAAACATTCAAGTCAAAGGCTGAAAATAAAGAGGAGGTAATAGCTGCCTACACAGTTCTAAAACACATTAATGTCGAATTAATCGCTTTAGATACAGAAATAAAGAATGCGATTTTATCCCTCGACACGTGGGAGGAAGACATCTTAGAAAAAGAATTGCAGGAAACTGCAAAATATCAGACTAAATGGTCTCTGCTTGATACGAAATATTTATCAATAATAAATACTACCAAATCAGAAACTGAAAATATGCGAAAATTCAAATTGCCTACCTTAGAAATGAGGAAGTTCGATGGCAACATAAAAAACTGGCTTCCATTTTGGGGACAGTTCAAAAAGATAGACTCCGATACTTCCATTGAGGAGACAGACAAGTTACAATATTTGTCACAATCCATGCAAGAAGGCTCAGACGTCAAAAAATTCGTGGACGGCTTCCCACTATCTATCGAGAGTTACAAGGTATGTCTAACAGAACTGAAATCCAGATATGCCCGGGAAGATTTGCTCATTCAAATTTATGTCAGAGAGCTCTTGTCTCTTATCCTTAACAAAGACAAACAGGTCGACCTAACTACATTATACGACAGTATCAGTAGCCACTTGAGGGCGCTGGAGGTGCTGAAGGTAACAAGAGATAAATATTCTGCATTCTTGCTACCAATGGTGGAGTCAGCATTGCCTACAGATATATTAATAAATAAATAAATAAAATTCATTTATTTCAAGCTTCATAAGCTCATAGTTACATCTAGTTACAAATTGGCACCATCATAAAATATTAAAATATCTACTTAATACAGAAATCTAAAACATGAAAAATTAAGATTCAGAAAATTATTAAATTTTGTGTCAAAAAAAAATAAAAAATTAAAAGATAATATCACTTTCAAAATAATAACAAAAAGTCAAATAATAAAAAAAAAAAAATATTAAAATAGGTCAATAAAAAAATTTAAATTACAGTTGTCAAAAAAAAAGAAAATTCCAAATAATTCAAAAATAAAATGTTACACGCTCATGTGTGCACCTATCTGGTCCACAATTGGAACATTGGGGCATGAAGTGCCTGCCAATGCCTCATAAACGGTCCGTCCAACCTGCTGGCGACCTGGAGGAGGCTATTGCTGCTGGCCCGCACCCTGCCCGCTATTGCGGAGGCTCGCTTGCGCATGGTGGCATAGAAACAGTCCACGCTCACAGCGGCGAACATCCCCGACGCGCTGCAGAAGCGGGGCAGCCTCAACAGCGCCCTCATCGCGTTGTTGTATTGAACGCGGAGAGCGTTGTAGGACTTCTGCGTGTATGATAGCCACAGGTTGCTCGTATAAAAAGATGTGCAAAAGGCTCGGAACAAAGCGATTTTAACTTCCCTCGAGCAACGAGCAAACCTGCGTGCTATCATGTTCGCTCTCACCGACAACGCCCTCCTTTCTCGTTGAATATCAGCGTCGTCCTTCAGGTCGGGCGTTACAATATGACCCAGGTACTTGAAGGATTGTACCCACTTCAAGGGCACGCCGTACAGCCTGACTGGTGGGATCCCTGTCGGACATTTGGACCCAGCCTTGAACAGCATAAGCTCGCTTTTTTTAACGTTATATTTAAGGCCATGATTATGAGCATACGTTTCGCAAATGCTTACTAGTTCCCTGAGTCCTCCTATCGACGCGCTCAGCAGCACCATGTCGTCTGCGTAGCTGATGTTGTTAAAGCAAACATCATCAACATGGCATCCAACATGGCGACTGCTAAGCGCGACGATAAGATCATTAATGTAGAGGTTGAAGAGCGTAGGTGAGCTTAACCCCCCCTGCCTCACCCCGCACCTCAACCTGTACGTGTCCGACAGGGCTCCCGACCACTTCACGCTATTGACCTGGTTTCCGTACCAGTACTGTAAGATGTTAATTATTTCTGGTGGAACTTGGGCCTCTTGTAGCTTTTTCCAGAGTACTGGGTAAGAAACCAGGTCAAAAGCCTTCGACAGGTCTAGAAAACAGGCATATACAGGCGTGTTGCGGCCCGTATAATATCGGACGGCATGCTTCATGCTCAAAATTGCACTTTCTGTGGACAGTTTAGGCCTAAACCCAAACTGGTTATCGTGCAGCGTTATAGTTGTATTTAAATGAGTATTTAGCATGCCGTCAAACACTTTGGCAATGACAGTAGCTAACGAGATCGGCCTGTAATTGTTCTTGTCGGATATGTCACCAGTTTTGTTCTTGACAATCGGCACTACGACCGTTCTCATTAGCCCGTCAGGTAGATAAGAGTGCCTGATACACAAGTTAAAAAGCATTGAGAGGAGACGCGGCAAGTGAGGACCCGCGTGCTGAAGGTGCTCGATGCTGAGCCCATCGTGCCCAGGAGACTTGCCTCTGGTCATAGATTTAATAGCTTTAGCTATTTCTTTGGCAGTAAACTTAATTTTAGGTTCCGGGTCTACACTATGTAGATCAGCATCGAATACCTCCGTGGAAGGAACGGTGAGCGGTTCTACACAAAAGTGGGTCTTAAAAACATTGGCCACGTCCTTGTCACCCGACACTCCATCGACGCTCACAGGCAGTCCAGGCCTAAGATTGTGCTTGCGCGTACATTTCCAGAAACCACGAAAATCTTTTTTAGTGTGCTTGTCAGCAAGAATATCCATTTCGATCTGGTCTTGGTGGTTTTGACACCACCTTAACTTTGATTTAAATGTTCTTCTACTGCTAGACATTTCCTCAAAAATCACTCCTGTTGTGGGTTTTCCGTACCATAGCCACATACTAAACTTAAGCCTAGCGTACCCGTGAGCCTCGCTGACGTGCTTGTTCCAACCCATGACGCGCTTCGGTCTCCTCTTTCTGGTCGCACCTCCCCTCTCCGCGGATTTAATGGCCGCCTCCCTTAAAGCGGATACAATCTCTCCATAAAGTCTATCCAAAACGGGTTTGTGGTCAGGATCACTACACATGCCTTCACAGCAGTGATAATTAAAAGCATGGGAGAGGTCTACTAGTGAAGAAACGAGAAATGATTTAAATTCTTTATTACAATTCCTGAAAAAAGAAGTTGAATCAAATCAACGAGTCACTTGAGCTACTGAGTTCAACGTTGGAGATACTATGAAACCAGAACCGACAGCGACATGCTTGACAGTCAACAATAATAACAAGCACAGATACCGTGAAGTAGAATGCATATGGTGTGGGAAGAATCACGCAAGCACCGAGTGTTTTAAAATTGCAAAGCTTACTTTAGAGGAGCGAAGAGAACATTTGAAGAAGAAGAAAGCCTGTGCTTTGTGTTTGAAGATAGGACACCACGCGAAAGTCTGCAGAAGCTTCGTCAAGTGCTACATTTGTGGCCAACGCCATTCACCAGTGTTGTGCACCAGCGGCTCAAATGTCAAGAAAGAAGATGCACCGAAACAAGAGCAGCAGTTAGCAATACAAAATTATGCTGCGCAAGCTCCTACGAAGTCGCCAACAACTACATTGCTACAGACAGTTGCAGTGAAGGTTCATCAAGGTGAGCGCTCAACAACAGTGAGGGCACTATTTGACAGCGGTTCACAACGCTCTTATGTCAAGGAAGAAGTCATGAAAAAACTTGGTGTGACTCCAGCTGGAACTGAAGGCTTAAGTCACTCATTGTTTTGAGGTGCTACGGTATCCTTTAAAAATTATAATTCTTATAATTTAACTTTGCAGAGCTTAGATAACTCTTTTCAATTTGACATGACTGCATTAGGTCAACAAACTATATGTAAAAATGTACCTAAAGTTAACATGAACAACAAGTCTCTCTCAGAGTTGCTAAATAAGAACCAAATCAAACTGACAGATACAGATTTTGAGGCTTCTGAAGTAGGTCTTTTGATAGGAGCTGATTATACAGGTCTTCTACTTACCAACGCATTCATTCAGCTCGAGACTGGCCTAACTGCAATCAAGACCAACCTGGGATGGACTTTACAGGGTAAAACTCATGATGCAATAATAAATACTAATATTGTGTCTTTATTTTGTTCACAAAATGTGCCTGATTTTTGGAACATAGAAATATTAGGTATTCAAGACCCGGTCCAAGTGGAGTCAAAACAACAAAAAGAAGAAGAGGTACTGATGGGGTTTAAAGAGAGTGTCCAGATAAATAAAGAGGGCAGGTATGAAGTTCATCTTCCATGGAAGACCGGTCACGATGAACTACTGAGCAACCGCGAGTTGTCCTTCCGTCGACTGCAATCTGCAACAAATAAGTTAGTAACTTGTGGTTAGTTTCATGAGTACAATAACATTCTTCAAGAGTGGGAGTGCAGTGGCATCATTGAAACCGTACCAGCACCTGGCCCTGATAAGGACAAAGTACATTACCTATCTCATAGAGGCGTATCCAAAGAGTCCAGTCTTACAACAAAACTCAGGCCGGTCTACGACGCTTCTGCAAAGGACAAGAATGGAAAGTCATTAAATGCATGCTTAGAAAAAGGTATGAATTTCATAGATAAAATACCTGATTTATTAATTGGCTTTCGTAGAGGAATGATAGGTATCTCTGCCGACATAGCAAAAGCTTTTTTGCAGATTTCAATTAGCCCTGAAGACAGAGACTACCTGAGGTTTTTCTGGTGGAGTGACGACGCGCGACGCGATATCAAGGAGTACAGACACTGCCGAGTTGTCTTCGGTCTGACGTCGAGTCCTTTCTTGCTGTCCGCAACTATACAACACCACCTGGAACATATAAATGGTGAGCAGAAAAATACTGCAGATATATTAGCTAGCTCTTTTTATGTCGATAATTTAATAACAAGTCTAGACTCTGAAGATGCTACGCGAGGCTTCATACAAGAAGCAAAGAATATAATGAATGAGGCGAAATTTGATTTGAGACAATGGGTAACCTCTCCATTAAAAATGAATGAGACTGAGAAAACTGTCATATCAGTCTTGGGGTTATTGTGGGATACCACCACTGATGAACTTTTGTGTAACTTGAGTTACACAAAAGTTCATCAGTGGTCTCAAGTAAGTAAAATTAATAAAAGAAGCCTCTTGTCACTAACTCAATGAATATTTGATCCCGTGGGAATATTATGCCCTGTCACACTTGTTCCAAGATTATTACTACAAGAAATATGGAATAAGAAAATAACATGGGACGAAGACTTACCAACTGATATCGAAAAACAATTTCATGACTGGTATGATAACATACGTTTTCTGGAAAATTGCAGGATGCCAAGGCGACTGTCTAATGAGCCACTACGGGACTGCAAAACCAGCCTTCACATGTTCTGTGACGCGAGCAAAAATGGGTATGCAGCCTGCGTCTTTCTCAGGACAGAGACCAGCCTAGGTAATGTTACTGTTAGATTAATATCTGCCAAGTCGAGGATTTCACCACCAGAGATGATAAGCATTCCACGTCTGGAATTATTAGCTGGACTAATTGGCTCCAGGTTGATATCGATGGTGAGAAAGAAATTGCAACCATACAAATATGAAGAGTTTTGTTGGAGTGACTCAGGAGTCACACTATGCTGGATAAAACGAGAGCTATCATGGAACACCTATGTAGGAAACCGTGTTAAAGAAATTCGACAGCACACTAATGTGAACAACTGGCATCATATTCCAGGCAATGACAACTGGGCAGATCTACCGTCCAGAGGCTGCAACCCTCGTCAGCTACTGGAGACCAGATGGTGGGAAGGTCCGCCATGGCTACAGCAGAGTCCAGAACAATGGCCACGATCTGCGCTGGTGGTTGACGAAAAAGAAGCCAACAAAGAGCTGAAAAAATCGGCATGTATAAATACTTGCTGTGAAGATGGTATGATGCACAATCTATCTTATTTTTCTATATACTCGAAGATCATAAGAATGACAGCATGGATGTTACGATTCGTCTATAATACTCGCAACAAAAACGGCAAGAAAAAAGGAGAATTAGCTTTTGAAGAACACGAAGAAGCTGAAAAGAAAATAATAAAATTATACAAGAAGAAAACAAAGAGTTGATACAGAAACACACTAAAAAATTAACTCAATTCTATGACAAAGAAAATATGCTACGAATTAAAACAAAATTGTTACTTACAGATTTTCCCGAGAGTGTAAAGACGCCCGTGGTCCTGCGACGAACATCATCATACGCAGAATGGTGGAACAGCGACACATAGAACTTCTCCATGCTGGCACCAATATGATGATCACTGACATGAGAAAGCGGTTCTGGATCATTGGCATCAGGAAACTGGTAAAATCTGTCATTGACAAATGCATCATCTGTAAGAGACACAGAGCGAAGCCCACGCAAGTAACAACAGCACAATTACCTATTGAACGAGTCCAATCAAGCGCGCCATTCGAGGTAACAGGCGTCGATCTAGCTGGCCCAATATACCTACGTAACAGCGAAAAATGTTGGATCGTGGTTTACACATGTGCTGTATACCGTGCTGTACATCTGGAGCTGACGCCATCATTATCTACAGATGCATTTATAAGAACGTTTCGCAGATTCATTGCTCGAAGAGGACGTGCTAATTTAATGATATCAGACAATGGCACTAATTTTACAGGAACCAAGAATTTACTGTCTAACATCGATTGGGACGAGGTACAGCGCCAGTCCACAATTATGCGGATAAGATGGAAACTAAATGCACCTACAGCTGCCTGGTGGGGCGGTTTTTTCGAGCGTATGATAAAGATAATAAAAAATTTACTAAGACGTGTTTTAGGTATGTCTTCTGTTTCATACGAGGAGATGGAAACCATACTGTGCGACTGCGAGGCTGTCGTCAACGACCGCCCGCTCACATACGTCGAGGGTGACGACGCTGGCTCATTAGAGCCACTGAGACCGTCATGCTTTTTACAAACATTACCACAATCACAGGTAACTGATTTTGACATTATAGATGCTACAAGTCTCAACAGGCGGCTCAGATACCTGCAGAAGCTTCGAGAAGACTTTCGTCTGCGCTTCAAGAATGAGTACCTGACTGAGCTCGTACAGAGAGGAAAAGAAAAGAACGGAGTGATAAAGGTGGGTGATATAGTTCTAGTAGAGTCTGAAGAGAGAAGAGTAAAGTGGCCTCTAGGATTAGTAGTAGAGATCTATACAGGTAGAGATGGAGTGGATAGAACTGCCAAGGTAAAGACAACAGCTGGTCACAAAATTCGACCATTTCAACGTCTGTACCAGCTGGAACTTCCTTCTTCAGAGGTGGAAGGGAGACAGGAATCAACAGCTGATAACATCGATTCCTGAGGTAAAAAATTTCGTATAATTATTAATCCCAGTAGCACAATAATCAATAGGAAAGCTGCTACAGAGCCTACCAAGACAGTGGAGATCAGTACAGAGAACGAAGTGAGATCAACAAGGCATGGAAGGGTAATAAAAATGCCAAGTAAGTTAAAAATATAAGTTTATTGATAAAATACCTAAACTTTCATTTTCAGGTTAATATCTTTTATGTACTTACCTTATCTCATTGCATTTTTACATTCAAATTTAATTTTATTTCTCTTCCTCTGTATTTGGTCTGTCATATTGATTTGGTAAAATAAATTTAGCTTTTAACATGTGTAACATATTCTTTATAACATATTTTAAGTTTAATAACAGAGACTGATAAGATAAGATGGCTTGTGATAAGCAATATTGTGTTCAGATGCGTATAACTTGATAATTATTTTAATTGTATACACTGTATGCTCAGACTGTATGTTGATTTGTTGTGTAATAATGTGTATAACTGTAATGTTGATGTGTAAAAGATTTATTGTTTAAAAAGAAGAAATATATATTTTTTGTAATTTCAGTATATCTTTTAGGTTTCGGATACATGATAAAATTGTATAACTTTTCTTCTGGTGTGGAGGATGTAAAGGAACGCACCTACATGTATCCGAATATTATAATGTGACAGATGACAGCTCGATAGTTTTAAAAAAAGTTAAAAAATAAATGGACGATTTTCACTTCAAAGAGAATGGTGTGTTTTTCTTATCGTCTCCAATCATCTTTAATAATAGCAAACCTAACCGAAATTCCTCATCGAAACAAGGCCGAGGTGTTTCTTCACTAATACTTACCGAATCTAAAACAAGTACATATTTTATTTGTTTTATTGTCATATTTAAAACCCTAGAACAACCTGTTTAAAAAACTTAAGTTTACCAACAGAAAGGTACGCAAGTAGGTACCTAGGTGCCTACAACACTTTTTGAAAATGAAAAAATCCGAACTCAATTACGAATCTACTGGGACTGGGAGTAGGTAAATAAGGTAGAGGGAACTAAGGTTACAAGCTAGAAATAACTAAGTACATAGTTACAAAATAAAGAAATTTACTTACCTACTTGCTCAATGAGTCGATAACAATCCAATAATATTCACAGAGTTTACAACAATAACTCAAAAAACTAATTTCTTGTAACGGTCGCTTCACTTGTTCTGTGCGTGGTACCACCAGTGTTGCCAGTGGATAATTTTTGTTTGCCGTATATGTTTGGGTAATTATCCGTGTTTCCTTTCCAGATGGGCTAGAACCGAACTCAATCGTTATCGATTCTGTCTTTTTTTCTATACAAGAAGAAAAGAGAGATTCGATAACGATTGAGTTCGGTGCTAGAGCCTCTGATAAGCGAGCTTTCTTTTTACTTTCTTATAGAATAACGTAAATAAGAATAAATACCTTTCTCGCTCCGCTCGAAAGTAAAAATGAGACTTTTGCAAATTGCCTATATTATAATATAGTAATACCTACAGCTTTGGCACAATTCATCTTAAATCTGGTGTTATGTGGTATTAATACGTTCAGCAGCCTCAGCACGATGCCCAAGATAAAAAATACACCTAAAACCAAATGTCACTTTTAGTGTTCCGTACCCAAAGGCTGTAAAACGGAACCCTTCTTATATCAGGCATATGCCTCCGATGTCTGTCTATCAGCGGGCTGTATCTTATGAACCGTAATAAGTAGAAAGTTGAAATTTTCAAAGATTATGTATTTCTGTTGTTCTTTGAAAATGTTTTAGCTCTTTCGTAAAAACGGGAACTCTTACAACGTTAAGGTTGGTGTGTTTTAGTGCATGAACTACTACAAGTAATAAAAACTGGTCAAGTGCGTGTTGGTTTCGCGTGCATGAAATACACGGACGGTGCGTCCATAACTGAGACGGTATTTTTATCTAAGTGGTACGGCACCCTTGGTGTGCAAGTCCGACTCGCACTAAGCCGTTTTTTTGTTACTTTAATGTAAAGAAAAAAATATAAATTTTTTACATTCAACCTTGGTCTTGGTGATTTTTATCTAGATCATCGTGTTTAGGGCTGCAATATGATCTTGAGAATACATATTTTATCATATAATAATAAATAAATTATTCTAAACATACAATTAAAATCTGATCCGGTCAATTAGTATAAAGGATCAATTTTTTATTTAAATTCCCTAATTGAATTACTTTTTTATCCAAATACTACAGCGTGAATTTGTAGTGGTTTCGCATCCGAAGCCCAGTGATTCTGCTCATGAAAACAAGTAACTTTCCCAAAGAAAAAATTATTTACTCGAAAAAAAATTTTCGCCTCCCCATACAAAATGAGTCGATCACGTGACCACTTTACTATGGAGAGGCGAAAAAATGTTTTCGAGTAAAAAATTTTTTTGTTCGGTAAAGTTGCTTGTTCGTTATTTTAAATAATGGGAAATGCAGAATAATAAATTTTACTATTTTTCAGATTGTGAAGAGAAGTTATATCGTCATTATCGGATGTATGAAAGCTAATTGAGGAACTTTCACACTTTCCGCAAATCATCGAACAAGATCAGAAGAAAATTATATATTTGAAACGGTTCACACGTTGACCCGTGTCTGTTTCAACAAATATTACAAATATCTTGTACTTAGACATCGCCATGTGCATGTCGGTTACATGGGAACGTTGCCCCATTTTTCATGCAGGCGTTTTCTTAGATTTAAAACATGAAATGTCTTATGAATGTTGCAGTAAACAATCTTTAAAACACCTGAAGTAGTTAGAATGTACAAGTGGTGTTTTGGTTGAACAATGGGTTTAAGGCGGTGGAATTGAGGTAAACAAACATTGCGTCATCATGGTCGCAAGCGGCTTGAGCGGTCCGCGCGCGGCTTAAGCGGCGCAAGCGGCTATCTGCAGTTCAAACACGGCTTGAGCCGTAAAGAACCGTGTTAGTCGCCTGAACACAATCCTGACTCGGTTAAAACCGGCTTGAGCAAGGCTGGAACGAAATAGAAAGTATAAAAAGGCGAAGGGAGATAGGATTGGGACTTTCTTCTTCGTGCGCCCGAGCAGATCGGAACGGCTCTTCAAGGTATTTTCTTAATTTTATTTTAATCAGTGTGTTCTCATAGGAATAGGCTTTCGGTTCGATAAATCGTAAACTTTGTCAGTGTAAACACTGCGACGGTGTTGGAGATTCAGTCGCCCAAGAGAAAGATGCGAGGATCCATCACTACGAACAGTGTTGTAAATCATACTTGATCGCGCTACGAATACTAGAATAGGCTATCGATTCGATAAATCCTAAACTTTATCAGTGTAAACACTACGACGGTGTTGGAGATTCAGTCGCCCAAGAGAAAGATGCGAGGATCCATCACTCTGAATAGTGTTGTAAATCATATTTGATCATGCTACGAATACAGGAATAGGCTTTCGGTTCGATAAATCGTAAACCTTGTCGGTGTAGATACTGCGACGGTGTTGGAAATTCAGTCGCCCAAGAGAAAGATGCGAGGATCCATCACTACGAACAGTGTTGTAAATCATACTTGATCGCGCTACGAATACTAGAATAGGCTATCGATTCGATAAATCCTAAACCTTGTCAGTGTAGACACTACGACGGTGTTGGAGATTCAGTCGCCCAAGAGAAAGATGCGAGGATCCATCACTCTGAATAGTGTTGTAAATCATATTTGATCATGCTACGAATACAGGAATAGGCTTTCGGTTCGATAAATCGTAAACTTTGTCGGTGTAGACACTGCGACGGTGTTGGAAATTCAGTCGCCCAAGAGAAAGATGCGAGGATCCATCACTACGAACAGTGTTGTAAATCATACTTGATCGCGCTACGAATACTAGAATAGGCTATCGATTCGATAAATCCTAAACTTTATCAGTGTAAACACTACGACGGTGTTGGAGATTCAGTCGCCCAAGAGAAAGATGCGAGGATCCATCACTCTGAATAGTGTTGTAAATCATATTTGATCATGCTACGAATACAGGAATAGGCTTTCGGTTCGATAAATCGTAAACCTTGTCGGTGTAGACACTGCGACGGTGTTGGAAATTCAGTCGCCCAAGAGAAAGATGCGAGGATCCATCACTACGAACAGTGTTGTAAATCATACTTGATCGCGCTACGAATACTAGAATAGGCTATCGATTCGATAAATCCTAAACTTTATCAGTGTAGACACTACGACGGTGTTGGAGATTCAGTCGCCCAAGAGAAAGATGCGAGGATCCATCACTCTGAATAGTGTCGTAAATCATATTTGATCGCGCTATCGAGCTGGGTAGGGTTTCTGCCTGAGTATATTACAATCCGATTGTTAGCATGTCCATAAGCCCGAAGCTCTTGAGACTGCTTCGCGTCGTGCGGATTCTCTAAGCAACCGTCTGCTTGATGTCAACTCAGTGTCTGTAAAATAATTTAACGAAATTAAGACAGTGCGCCGGGTGTCTTTTGCCTAAGTTTTGGGGTTATATTGAGGGAAGGAAACGACCTACCGAGGACAAAAGAGGCCACAGGAAGCGAGCAGCGTGGAGCCGGTCGCCGAGGAGGCCTAGGGACAGGCTTCTGACCAGCGGTGGACATTCTCCGTTTCGCCTAGAGGGAAAAGCTAATCATCTAACGAGGATGGAAGAAGCCGCAGAAAGCGAGCAGCGTAGGTCCGGTCTTTGCAAAGGCCTAGGAAGAGGCTTATAACCAGCAGTGGGCGTCCACCGGAGAGGTCATACCAAGGTTTGATCGAAGAAAAACCGTGAGTAATTTTAAAACTACTGTACAGATCTGAAGTCCCTTCATATAGGATCCTCAAATCAGATACGTGAAAGTTTTGGCCAAAGTTGATCGTCTAGAATAATATCCTTTAAGAATATTATATTTTTTCTGAATCCTACGTCATTCCGTTTTATATTCTTATAATATTTTGTAATTTACAGATTCTGCTCGGTGGAGAGTGGCAATAGAAGAATGAAAAAGAAACACACTTGTTATTTTAATACTTATATTTGAATATAAACCTAATCTTTACATGTCTAATTTGAGTTATTTATTTTATTTTATATCACTATTTATTTATATTTAGTCTCATATTGTTTGGTGTAGTTCATCTGAATTCATGTAGATTCATCAATTTAGGAGAGGTTTCATCTCTTTTACAATGCAATATTATTATAGCCGTTAAGTTTCTGAAAAGAAACCTATATTAATATAAACGAAGTAATAAAAAATAATGTGGGGACAATCCCCAAGTTTGGAGCACCACCATCGCCCCAAACAGCTCGTCCTAGGCCTCCTCTACCCTAAGTCCTAGGTCCGAGGCATATCATCACCCAGCTCACGATGACATGACGCTAAACTACCCTAACAATCCAACTGGATCGTCAGGAATCTGATCATCCTCGCGGAGCTGGATATCCCATCGAAAACTTAAACTACAGTAAAGACTAGGGTTAATGTATGTAGAGTGCGGAACCAACTAACCACAGTACAACCCAGACGGTGATGATGTCTCCCCCCGGTATGTTCATGCCCCGCGTCAAACCCGACTTCCACGTGGCCCACCTTTAAGGGACGATCACTGACTCATCCAGGGTTCACAGGGTATTGACTATTTCTTTTAGTCACCCATACCAGAGCTGGTCACCGAGCCCGCCAGGCACACGAAGCATACAGTCTTCCTTTAGGAAAACAGGGCACTCTCCATCATGAGCTATAAGAGCTCTTCCTGTAATCCCTCCGGGCAGACAATGATCGACATCATCGAATCCCTTAGTTTGTTTTGAAATAAGTTAAACTGAAAATAATTAGCCAACTCCACACGTCCAAGTGTGAAGTCTGTACTAGATACGGGTATAGTATTATTGCTTGCATGGCCAGCCTAGATCAATAACGGTTTTATAACGAGAGACATAAAGAGTTTGAAGGGCAATTTCCCTCCCCCCCTGTCACTGAGTGACTTTATTGCACCAACAAGATCTCCGTATATCCTTCATAGCTCTCACTTGTGATGCGTAGCTAAATCTCTTTTCCGTTACCAACCCACGCAGGACAAGGATTATGTAGAGTAACCCCAGTCTAAACACTCATTTAAATAAAATGAATTGCATCTAAACTATAATGGGATTACCCAGCATATTTCGAAGAAGAACATATAAGAAGTAAGTATAACAAAAGACTACTGAAGGTAATCCTTAATTAAAAGTGAAGTATGATGACCAGAACCGAGAAGATACGGGATAGTAGTATCTAAGCTAGGTTGGGCCAAACATTTATGATTTAAGATCTTAAGGGAAAATCAAAAGCATCGAGTATTCAAAACCAAGAACACTGGGAGAATTTAGCGTAAACAACACTAGCTAAAACTCGATGTTCTTTAAAAGAGGACTCAAAAGAAGTATAAAAATGGGATTATTGTATATACTTAAATATTCGGAACATATCTACAATGAAAGAAACTAAACATTATAATTTCCGTTCCATTATTGTTTTCAAGAATCTATTTAGTAATGTTAAAGGTGGTTTCACACTGAGTCAAAGTATAATTTTAAGTATGATAAATTATGACTAGTTTTATTAAGGAAAAATAAAACTTAGAATCTTATAAGGTTTAGATTCCTGTATGATTCAATGAAGATTAAATAGATTATTTAACTACTTTAGGATGACACACATAAAGTTCAGAGGTCCCCCAAGGTCAGAGTGTCGTACAGCCGTCGCAGCCTTACGGGCGAACGTCGTCAACACACTTTACATGGAGCAACCCACGAACGAACGTAATGTCTCCATCAAGAATATTCTTCCTTTTGATTCAAGACAATTCTAATTTATTCCTTATAAACAATTTAATGTCATTAGACTAAACTAGAATGTCCCTACACAAAAGAAGAAGGCATTAAGTTGTCTAACTACTCTACATTTGGTAATCTAACGCTAAGATCAGGAGGTCCTCCCGCGGTATATGCCACTCAAACGACGCAACCAATAGTGGGCAAGCGTTGTCAGCACATAACACAAGAAACACTATTTCCAAAATCCAACGTTAAAACACCTTGCTAATATCCCTCCATTTGTACCGGAATAACACCAATTCATCCCACACATACAGAAGAGGGAAATCAGGATGAATCAGCGAAACCTCACACAAATAGAACGAGAAGAACTTTAGAATCAGCCCCTTCTAGGCTTGAAGGCTCCGGCCCAAGAATGATTAAAATAAATAAATTCGAAGGTTGATATTATCAGATAGACTTAGACAGATACTCCAGTGACACGCGACATACATTAGCCACAACCAATATAGTGGACATCGGGGACACATGTCACGAGGGCATCCATCCATGCTTGGTTGAACTAAATAAACCTGAGAGCAGGCATTTCTTAATCTCAAAATCTGGGACTCCTATAGTATGAAAGTAAAAGGAAAGATAAGCACCTCCTATGAGCTTGAGTACTGAGATGTAGTAATGCTCTCAGCATGTTCCAATTTTGGGAAATTGAGGCAAAAGATTCAAAATCACTATCAAAGCAATTTATTATTACTTGAAATATTATTATTTATAATATTCACTCTACTTAAACTTACCCTTTATTTCACAATAAAATATCACAATCTATATCCAAGTTTTAGTTTTCAGATATATTATTTTAAGATTTTGAATTGACGTTCTAATTCTTTTGATCTGACGGAATATTTTTCTTAAATTTTATCATATGAAGACATTAGTATATTAAAAACTGGAATTTTGATTTAAGGCCAAAGATTTTATATTATTTTCTAAAAATGGTAATTATTTAATGTATTAATATTTTCTTCCATTTTGATTTTGGATTTTGATTTATTTTTTGTTAAAGAGATAATAAATTTATAAAGATTTCAAAAATAGCGTCTAGCTTTGAGTAAAACTAAATCAAAAATGATTTATTTGTTGACTATTTGACAATAATGTCAAATAGACAATTCTACCTAAAAAAGTATAAAAATATACATCGTTTAAAGTCTCCTTGAATTGATGATAATAATATACATCGTCCAAAGTCACTTTGAAATGTTGACAAAATATACAACATCTAAAGCCACCCCTAATCGATGACAATATATATACATCAGAGTCCAGTTTCCATGATTTCACCAAGGACTATTTTAATCAATTTCTCTGTAAAGGAAAGAATTAAACACAATGAAATTTACATTACCTTTACAATCCAAGCAATACCTTTTTTAGCCTTCACGTTTTATCATTTGTGGTTTGCTTTTCCATGTCTATAATGTTCCTTGTAATTCCTGTACCTGTTTAGAAATAGAACATTATCCTGCCTAGCTATACGCGAACAAAGACACTTGTAGAACTAGTTTATACTTAATTATGGGAAAAGAAAATCTTTATTACTATCTACAAATAACGACTCAGATTAGAAACACAGTATGTTATAATTTCCGCAGAGTTATTAATGTTTACAAAAGAAAATCATTAAGAGGGAATAACAATTTACTTAAAGTATCACACAGTACAAGCCTCTTATGACCTCGCAGGTAGATCTGTAAAGCTGCAAATATTCTCCAATCAACTCTTCCTCTTTTGACATTGAAATCTGATTTTCTCAACGTTATTTAGCTCACATAACCTGGAAGAAACTATAAATTTCATTAAGTCACATTTCACCTTAACTCAAATACACACAACAACTTTGAACCGAAAATAAATAAAAGATGGAAAACCACAAAATTGAATACTTACATAACATTAGTTTCACTCCACTTATTCTTTACACTTTGGAATCAAACCCTGAATGTTAGCATCTTGAATTTATGCGCAAATAAACCTTCCTATACTATATCCTACACGAAGCAATCCCTATCTTTATCTCAATTGAAGGAACCCACAATCCAGGATCATAGCCTCCTTCAAAAGATTCGTCTCATCAGCTGTATGAATTCTATTTTTCGCGAGCTACAAAATAAAAAATTATTATAACTCACAGAAATCCAGCTTACTATCGACTTTTCTTTCACAGACGTCTCAAAGTAACAACAAGGATATTTGGAGCGTTTACCGATTCCATTCTTCCATTTTTCTCCGTTTTTTTTCCAAATTTTCCTTGTTGACGGCCCAAATTCTCTCTCACCTGAAACTTTCAAACACGTTAAAATTCTATTTCAGCTCCATTGCCCTCACTATTCAACAAAACCTGATTCTTAGTTTTCTTCTGTTGCTTTCGTTCATAAAAATTTTAGCAACTATTCCTTTTATTCGGTAAAAATGCTTTTTTCCTTCATTTCCCTTTTTCGACTCTTTTTCGACCCTGACTCGACTGTCACACCTTGTCATATTTTTCTACTCCCCGTTTCCCGTTACACTTCTTGACAGTTCCTCTAAATAGTATTTTATGCATTTAAAAATTTTTAGGGTTCCGCAAGTGCACACTACCTTGTCGTTCACACCATGTTTTAGCTATTTTATGCTATTCAAATCGCGAGATGTGTCAAAAATGCTTATAAAAGACTGTAGAAATCGTCCTAAATTCGGTGACTATATTAAAATGTATATTCTGGTATATTTTACGGGGTTGTTCAAGGCCTTATGGCACAGCAATAGAGCTGAAGGGTTTATAATAATGTGGGTAGACTGTACAAAGTGTTTAAAGATCTAATTTCTGTGATCTAGTCTATCAGTGCAAAACTTGCTTGATTATCGAAAGAATGATATTTCTATGCTAAAGTTTGCCTATATTTTGGATAAACTTATTCTTCTCTGACTGAAAAGCCTGTCGGGAGATGAACGTTATAATTTTGTTCTGTTAGTATAAAAATAGCTTCAAAATCTGGATCACATGAAATCTAGTGTTTTAATTGATAAAATGAGACACCAAAGGTCTTTTGTCATGCAGTGGACGTACCGGGTTTAATATTATAATAAATCAAGAAAAGAGTTTATTTCCTACCTTCATCTAACTTTATGAATTCGCCTAATTTTGATGAATGATTGAGATGGGAATGTGTCTTATCTAGTACATACTTACTTTTTGCTAAAATTGCTGTGTTCTGTGTATGACATATTAAATCATGCCTTCCTTAAATTTAAAAGGGGAATTTTCTTACAAGATGAAATCAAAAGCTTGATAATAATTAGTCCTGTATTTAAGGTGAAGCAGATAGCTAGCCTGAAGTGGTCTCTTTTCTGTACTAAAAGAAGGCAGATTGTCCACATTGTGCAGATCGAATTATCATTAAGCCTAGCTATCGTACTAGATGCATAGTCGATTGTGCGTATGGACGTACTGAAATAATGCTTTCTCAATAAAATACATTTGAGCTAAGAGGACGGGAAAGATAAGGAACATTCCCTGATCCTTGCGAGATTCTAAAATAATGTTTCTCAGGTTCACATATAAGAACTAAATCACTTCATATTTTCTAAAGTGTTGCTTTCATTGTTCAATGTGTTCTTTTATTGTTCAGATTTAATTATGACTGACTTGGGTCTTGGACCTTGACAAGTAAATGTAAATTCATGTAAATAATTGTTCCAAAAATTCCGCTTATCTATTGTTTTGCTAAGAAGATGAAACTGTATTTTATATGTGTATACATTCCTATAAGATCTGGATTGCGGGACAAGTCCAGGTTTCTTTTGAATCCTCCTCTCAATCTTTCTATTGTGACATGACAAAACTACAAACTTACTACCAGACAAGATGGACGGTGTAAAGAAATATCCCTTGCTATTTGTTTGCTCAAGTATATCTAGAGTAGCTTCATAAAGCGGAATTGGATAGGTATGGCAGAGAATTATCCAGTCAGGAGTCGAGATTCATGAATGACCGCGGTGGATTGGGGCGGTCATTTCCCCCAAACAAATGGGGGACCATGATACCTATCAACTAGCTAAAGCATCTTTTCTTCCCTTACATTGGTTCTCTTGGATCTCCCTAGAAGTCAGTCATAGTTTATAGATACTAGTTCATAAAACCACCCTCAACCATATAACCTCACATTCTAATTATCTTATTCTATGTTCTTACCTATTCTACATACTTACTCCATGTTCCTTTTGTCAAGTTCTTGTTGTTGCAAACTCTTCAGACGTTGGAGCGTAAGCTCATACTAGGATAGGTAGGCTTTAGGAGTTAGGTTAGTATAAGTCATGCTCTCCCTACGGATCCAGCTGCACTTTGGCCACTGCGTTAGGTCTTAGGCCACTAGAACGATCACAAGCCAAATTATTCATTATAACAGGGTTTAATAGTAGGGAACAATTTTGGGTAGTGCTATTTTGTTTTCCTATTCTATGCGTTGGATTTAAATAAGTTAAAACAAAAAAAAAACAAGTCAGGTTAGCCCGTGTCTCTATAGCAAGTAAGTCAGAATAAGTAGATAAGTAAAGTCAGTATAGTAGTAAAGGAGTTAGGTAGGATCAAGTTAGGTGGATAGGAGGGTTACAGTCTGGTGTCGTGAGTCATGACGTTGAGTCGGGCGTACAGCCGGGGAGGTTACAACTTGTTGCCGTGCCGACGGATACGAATTTCTGGGTTATTACGGATATTAATTGTAACAGCGGGCCTTTACATTTACTATTTTAGATACTTATTGATATGTTAGTACTGTTACTTAAGATTTTGTTATTATGTATAGGTAAAATTCTAAGAAATAAGTATCTCACACAATTTATAAAATATTTATCTATTTATGTGCAACACGCTTACAGTACACTGGCAAAATACTACACAATATGAAATTTCACAGTAACTGCCTTTTACATTTAAGATACAATTATACTTAACTTCTCACACAGGACACTCACATCCTCTGGTTATTCCGAACAAACTTGAACATCATTTCAAGGGCCGTTCCATTAGAAATGATTACAGCGAGTCCTTAACGCTTAATGGCGAGTCCTTCTCTGGTAATACTCATAGAAGTTGGCCACATCGGATGTAGTCCCTGTTTATAGCTTGAACAGAACGAGACACTAGACTTTTCTGTACTGACACACACAAAACTTCATAACTATGTTGTGTATTTTATTCTCTCCAGTCTTAATTGTCAGTTATACCTATATATATTCTAATTTAATTTTCACTCAGGTTTTTAGGTTATATCACTGCCTTCTTGGAATACATTCATTTAACACTGTAGCAGAATATTTAGAGTCGGGGGGGTGCGGGTTTTGGCTGCCTTAAGCCCAAAAACATCACACATCAAAGGATCCGGCATCTTGGGTGTCCTCACACTTCAATAGGAAGCCAGCTTACATGGCAGGAATTCTGTAAAACAAACAAAAATTCGAGTTTTTACAAGGGCCACATAACCTAGATAGCTTAAAGTTTGTCCAATTTAAATAAACCTATGATCAAGGATCCATTTCGGGTATGACATCTTCTTGTAAACAAAACTGGTGTTTTTTCTTCAATTCGCCATCAAATTTGCATATTACAGGTATATTTGTTAACAAATAGCGTTATTAATTGTGTAAGTTACCGTAAGGTTTCACATTTAATTTCGTAGGTAAGCGAGTTTATTGTTTTTCGATAATAATACTTCATTCATTTCATCACTTACTTGGAGTGAGTTCCAAAACGGTAATTATTACACTTGTACAGCAGTCTGTCTCGACCACACCGATGGACGTCATATAGAGCTATCCTGCTATCAGGGTGATTTTCACCCGATTCGGAACGCGACCCGGCAAAAATCGCGAGCAGCTCATTCGTTCCGAGTCATTCGTTGGTCCGGGAGCCATTAGCCGGGTGTTCACGTTGGCCTCGGGCGGCCAGCGTGTAGAGCCGGTGATTCATTCCCGCGCGTGAAAAAACAAAAAGCGGTCAGGTTCGAGTCGGCCTCGTGCGCCGAGGGTTCCGTATACCTGAGATATTTATTTTTAAGACAGTGGGGTAAATTTTTGGGACCGCGGAGCTTGGTTGGTTTCTGGGGGGAGTTTTGTATATTTTAAAAAGCGCCACTTGATAACTTTATTTTCCTGAAAGATTAAATTTTAAGCTCTAGTGACAGGTATTAGGTTAGATTTTCCGTTTTGCAACCTTCGAAACTGAGCGGATGTTATCTTTCTTTTTGGACATTTTGCGGTAGTAACTTAAAAGATAAAGAGTGGTAAAATAGTACAGCTATTTGGATTTTGCGATTAGTTGGACCCTTGGTATCTTGTAACGACAACTTAAGGTTTTGACCCCTTATTTGGGACCCAATTACAATAATAAATGGTATGGTAAGGTTATCTTTTAATTTAAGGTCGGGTTGTTATGTTCCGAAATTGTTCCGGGTTTCTGGTCGGTCGCGTGAGTGGTTGCGGAACCCTAAAAAAAAATTGCACAATCGTTGTAGACAATGCAGTGAATGAGTGAATGAATGAACCGTTTATATGACAGTTTTTTTTCCAGGCCGAAGCCTCTCGCCATACAGCCTATTGTCTAATACTTTTGTGATTTTACGTGTATTTTAGAGGTCCAAACTTACTTTGGAAATAGGTGGTATTGTGTAAAATATTTTTCATCATCATACATACAGAAGATTCGGTGGTGGTTTCAAATTTCAAGGATTTGTAAATTATCCTGGTCGCCTCATCAAGGTACGCCGAACGCCATCTTTCGTCGAGTAGCGGTACTATTAGGAACACTCCACATAGTGCCGATCCTTCGTTGGTTAAATCGAAACTGACTCAAGTCATCGTGTTGACATAAGACATTCTGTTCGGTTATTAGGAGATTGATTCTCTTCCCGGAACAACACTATAAACGTCAACATTAGAAAGTAAACAAAGATTTTGCGGTTACATTTTAATTTGTTTTTAGAGAATTTCTCTTAATATTAGCCAAGTTTTGGTTAATTTTAGTATAGGATAAGTTTTTCCAGAGACATATTGTATTTATGGTAAGTTTTACGAGTTTTCTAGACTTAAACCGCTAACAAAACCATACCAAACTTACTTCAAACTTTTAACTTTGTTTGGTGATTGTATGCATAGTTTTGTGAACAAAAACACATAAGTGCATGTTGTAGCTACATTATATACAGGGTGTTAAATGGTATTTACCCTAAGTTTATCAACCATTCCACAAAAATTTTAACTTGTAAGTTTTGTATCACACCTTTATTTTAGTACCTACCTACAAGTCTTGGAAAGCATGTGGTATATGCCTCGGTTTTGTACAATATTATCATAGTTAATAATTTTAAGGTAGTTTAGTGTTATTTTACCTTTAGTGGAGATTTATTACCTCTGCAAACTTTATCTAAATACTATATTGTAGGTTAACAAATTATTTTCAAATCGCTAAGGTGATATGGACATACATGCTGTAGGAATGCGATGAAACCTATCATGCTATTTTGGTGAGGGTTACTCTTGTTAACTGAACTAGGAAAACATTACATTCACTAACGGTACCTATTTACATTTGGTTTGGTGGAAACCCACTCCTATTTACATTTGGTTTCGTGGAATCGGTTCGTTGATTGTTTCGTGGAAACCCTTATTGCCTCCTAAGAGTTTTACGTTTCATTCCTAGTAGGTTATAGATAACTCTATAGCTGTTAAATATTAGGACGCTACTCAGTACGGGGGGTAGGGGGAAGACTGTGATTGGGTTTAGGAAGTACACTATTATTATAAGCTTACTAGGTGATTAGATGGAGGGTTGTCACACTTAAGGAAGTTAGGTATAGCCCTTTATGATAATAGGACAGTAGACGTGATCTGCCCTAGTAGGACCTTTAATTTTATGAACATCTAGTTTAAAACAATAGAGAGTAAGAATTAAAATACTTCAGGTAATAACTAAGAGTGTGCCCCCTTTCTTGAGTTTAAATTGTTATACTTTATAACATTATATTATACTAGGAGCTGTGGAACATTATTGCAAGTTCACGAAATAATACCAGGTTTAATAGCTATGTTTTGCGGTTACAGATAGGTTTCACATAGGTACGCGACGTACAGGTATGCGATAGGATCACATACGATACTTAAGTAAATGCAAAGAAAAAAATATCGATATGTTACAGTTCCGGGTCAGTGTTATTTCTTGTTTAATTTACGATGCGCCACGGTCTTTCATGAACTTAAGTTTAGTTAAGTAAGTAAACATTTCCCTTCCTTCGGGATACAGTAGGGAATCATATTTTGTCTTAGGTAAATTTGGGCTTATCCTACACAAAAGTGTCCATTGATTTATTAGTATGATTAAATATTTGTGTAGAGTGGGTCACTTGCTTTGACTGTACAGTCGATGACACAATAATTTAGACAAAAGGTGCTAGTCTTAAGCGAGGGTTGGGAGATTAAACTATACTTTAATGATTGCTGTTCTTCTTACATATGAGAGGTAAGGTCATCGACCGACCTGACTAGCCTGGTGTTAGTTTTAAAATAATTTCTCCGTAATGTTGTGCGTTCAACCGCGTGTCTTGTTAAGTGTTGTTTTTTTTTCATGTTTACATTGTCTTACTATACTTGTACATACGGCTTTTGATTATTCTTACTTGCTGCCGGGTGTGCAATTGTGACGTCACCATATGATTGTAGAATAAGACGTAGAAATTTACAGTCTGGGGGGTGTCTTAAATTTTAAAATATAACCACATTAAAACAATTTTATTTGTACGTATCTTTACATGATAATTTTATTACGTTGTAGTTATACGAGTACATTCACCTACATCGTATATTAACAATGAGAATGAGTTTTTTGTCGATTCATTAGTAGCTGGGCATATTTGAACTGAGTTAATGGGTAATCTTAGACATTTCGCGGTCATCATCATCATATCGTGTGGGTTGCAAGGTCGATGACCGACCTCACAAGCCCTGGTGTCAGGGTTGTTGGGCCGCCAAAGGCCTCTGACATGGCTCATTAACGACTGCATCCGTAGATGGTGGTCGGGACCAACGGCTTTGCGTGCCTTCCGAAGCACGGAATCATCTAACTTTTCGGACAATCAGGTGATTCATCCTGTAATGTCCTAGCCGGACTGGGGAGGTCGCACAGGGAGATCTTTGTTTGACAGTGTCCCCACCGGGAATCGAACCCGGAGCCTCCGGATCGAGGGCCGAGCGCTCTAGCCACTACACCACGGAGGCTGTTTTCGGTATTTTCCAAGGAAGGGAATAAAAGTTTGTTTCAGTTATTTGTAAGTTAGCATAAATACCCAATTCAATAGCTTCACTTAGCATTAATAGTACAAATTCTTAAGGTTTGTGTGGCACAGTGGTGAGGCACTGGCTATTTCGGGATTCCAGATACGGTTATATCACCTGAAATAATTTTTGTTGGCACTCATTTGGATGTATACTTTATTTAATATGGACTTCGATTTAGATCCTTTTTCACTACTTTAATCATAACTAACAGTTTAAATACACCTTAGTCAATAACTACTGGACGGATTTTATCGGGTGTTGAGAAGGCATAGTTCTTTCTTTGAACCTTCTGTAAGGAGTGTATGAATGGGTTGAAATATTACCTTTATAATATTTTAGGACAATGATAAACAGGTACTAGTCATTAATTACGAATTCGAGAATCGGTTGTGTTGATGTAAACTGGTATGTCTTGGTACCTTGTGGTTATGAAGTTCGTTTATACGAAATAAAGTAGCTGTGCTGTTTTTAGGATACATAAAACATTTTAGGTACTCGTACCTATCATTCTAAACGGATAATTAACAGGGTAATCGTAAATCATTATCATACATCATACGTACGTGATCGCTGTCATACGTTCATCTTTTTCAAAACGGGTTTTAACTTTAAGTTAGTATTATCGTAACATAACGTAGTTCAAATTATGGAATTATACAGTTACCTTTTTACACTTTAACAAATCAAGTAGACTAAATTTAGTTAATTTAATTAATTTATCCTTGGCGTATACGGTCTGCTATTTTGTGGGCATAAGGCGTTTTGTTTTAATGATGACCCTATTTCAGGTTAAGGGTTATGTACGACGAACTTTAGAAATATTTTCAATGTACGTAACCTTGGGTCTGAAGATATTTCCTTGTAATAATGAACGATGCTTATTGTCAATTTTCAAAATCAAATGTTGCATATATTTTCACGGGTACAATGAATATTTAGATATAATAAGTAAATAAATAAATACATTTAATTTTAAAAATTCCGCCTTGTCAAAAAGGTTACACATTTTCTAAAAGATTCCGCGATTTTCAAATAGGTTTCGAATTTTCAAAAAGTTCCGAATTTTCAAAAATTATCGATTTTTCCAAAAAGGTTTCTCATTTTCGAAACAGCTTACTGATAGAGGGCATCTATAGTTATCAATAGTACTTTAAATAGATTTAAGAAAAACTAACGGGAATAATTCATTCACATTTCTTTTAATGATAAGTATCTGCCTTCGACATACGAATTGATATTACTTAATTTTTGGTTTTGACTATGCGTTTTCCTTTTGCGGCACAAGAGTTAACTATGGTTTGGGAGAATGGTTACGATTAAATACCTTGAGTACTACCACTATAAGAGTAGAGATTTCATATAAGACGTAGGGCATAGGGGCGTTCATATGTATGTAAGACTTCATACAACGTGTAAGGGTGTGAGGTACCTATGCGTGTGGGAAATGTTTTCTTTCGTCGGTAACGTGGGGTTAGTCACAGGTTATGTTAGCCAATACATACGTTAGTTAATTCTTACTTACCAGGGTTGTAGGACGACTTACGATTTCTAGTGTTTTCTCGGAGAACTATGTTATTGTAAGAATAAGATGCTTTAAGAATCGGATTTAGAGTTAAGCGGGTCTAGCAAATTAAGTTTATATTTATGATAAAGCTTGATAGATAGGGTACCTACTATTATCTAAACAAAATTTAAAATAATAATCATATGATTAAATGCGCTATGAATTTAAACTTGTAGTGTAGTTTAATATCTAGGTAGTCAAGTAAACGTCTGCATTATGATGGGATTGCTTCGATTTCCTTTCATTGACCGTGTTTATTCACTAATGGTAATAGAACAATAATAATAAATTTATTACATAATAAAATTGAAATAAATAGAAAATAATAAAAATAACTTATTTTAAATAGTATATTATAATAGGATAACTTCAATGAATCTCGATAGATAGTCTTGATAAATGGAAGTAAATTGGTTTAAATTTTGGGGGCTTAAAATTTAAGATTTTGTTTTGATGGTTTTGCGGAGAGGTTGTGTAGTTGACGGAGAATTATCAAGCTAGAGTAATATCAAGCTAAGTATCAGATTTAAATCTTATTCACATACGCTTCATTGGTCCCCAGTGGTTCGTAGTAACAGCGTAAAAGAGGACGGAGAGGAAGGTGAGAGAGGTAGTAAGAAGATTGAAGGTTGTGAATGAAATTGACAGATGTTTGGACTTATATCTATGTATATCTTATATCTATGTATATTTTATCGGAGTTCTATAGGGAAGACTATTAGTATGGAGGGTTGCAATGGACCAATGGATACTTGACCAGTGCAGCGAAATTTATTAACTTTTACCCTGTCTGTACACTACACTTACAACAAGGTAATTTATGGGATCTTAGGTGTTAGGTTACTTGAAGGGCATTAGAAACGAAGTTTACTCTGGTGTCCAGAAAGAGTGTTAATACTCCCTGTAAATTGCTTTTACTCTACCAGTGGGCACAGCCCATATGCAAAACTCTACACTCCACATGCTCCAGAGGATGAAGGGAAGCAATGTAGAATCAAGGTTAGATTGTGAGCTTTGCTCAAAGATCAGTTATATCTGGCAGCCCTAAGAATTGACCTTACTCTAACAAGGGCATATATGTCTATTCCGGGGTTAAAATTTGAAAAATCACGATTTGCTTTTGGGAGATGGCACTTTATGCTGTCAGTAGGACTAACTGGTCCCACAAACCGGTTCCTTGAATGTGTAAAGTTCGTTTGTACTCGTTATAACTGGAGGATGAGCATTATGTCACTGGTTTAATTTTTGAATTCAGTTGTAGACATTTGTCGTTTGGTTTCAAACTTACACCTCATATCAACGGTTTACATAGTATGGGTTAAAAGTTAATAAATTCAGTTTGGTATTTAATAAATAATAATGATTATTTATCGGGGGTAATATTTGTGAAACGAGGGTGTGAAAATTTGCTCCGGGCGGCTATGAACTTCTGCGCAAATTTTGGGGGGTGGCTGAAACGGTTCACACGTTGACCCGTGTCTGTTTCAACAAATATTACAAATATCTTGTACTTAGACATCGCCATGTGCATGTCGGTTACATGGGAACGTTGCCCCATTTTTCATGCAGGCGTTTTCTTAGATTTAAAACATGAAATGTCTTATGAATGTTGCAGTAAACAATCTTTAAAACACCTGAAGTAGTTAGAATGTACAAGTGGTGTTTTGGTTGAACAATGGGTTTAAGGCGGTGGAATTGAGGTAAACAAACATTGCGTCATCATGGTCGCAAGCGGCTTGAGCGGTCCGCGCGCGGCTTAAGCGGCGCAAGCGGCTATCTGCAGTTCAAACACGGCTTGAGCCGTAAAGAACCGTGTTAGTCGCCTGAACACAATCCTGACTCGGTTAAAACCGGCTTGAGCAAGGCTGGAACGAAATAGAAAGTATAAAAAGGCGAAGGGAGATAGGATTGGGACTTTCTTCTTCGTGCGCCCGAGCAGATCGGAACGGCTCTTCAAGGTATTTTCTTAATTTTATTTTAATCAGTGTGTTCTCATAGGAATAGGCTTTCGGTTCGATAAATCGTAAACTTTGTCAGTGTAAACACTGCGACGGTGTTGGAGATTCAGTCGCCCAAGAGAAAGATGCGAGGATCCATCACTACGAACAGTGTTGTAAATCATACTTGATCGCGCTACGAATACTAGAATAGGCTATCGATTCGATAAATCCTAAACTTTATCAGTGTAAACACTACGACGGTGTTGGAGATTCAGTCGCCCAAGAGAAAGATGCGAGGATCCATCACTCTGAATAGTGTTGTAAATCATATTTGATCATGCTACGAATACAGGAATAGGCTTTCGGTTCGATAAATCGTAAACCTTGTCGGTGTAGACACTGCGACGGTGTTGGAAATTCAGTCGCCCAAGAGAAAGATGCGAGGATCCATCACTACGAACAGTGTTGTAAATCATACTTGATCGCGCTACGAATACTAGAATAGGCTATCGATTCGATAAATCCTAAACCTTGTCAGTGTAGACACTACGACGGTGTTGGAGATTCAGTCGCCCAAGAGAAAGATGCGAGGATCCATCACTCTGAATAGTGTTGTAAATCATATTTGATCATGCTACGAATACAGGAATAGGCTTTCGGTTCGATAAATCGTAAACCTTGTCGGTGTAGACACTGCGACGGTGTTGGAAATTCAGTCGCCCAAGAGAAAGATGCGAGGATCCATCACTACGAACAGTGTTGTAAATCATACTTGATCGCGCTACGAATACTAGAATAGGCTATCGATTCGATAAATCCTAAACTTTATCAGTGTAAACACTACGACGGTGTTGGAGATTCAGTCGCCCAAGAGAAAGATGCGAGGATCCATCACTCTGAATAGTGTTGTAAATCATATTTGATCATGCTACGAATACAGGAATAGGCTTTCGGTTCGATAAATCGTAAACCTTGTCGGTGTAGACACTGCGACGGTGTTGGAAATTCAGTCGCCCAAGAGAAAGATGCGAGGATCCATCACTACGAACAGTGTTGTAAATCATACTTGATCGCGCTACGAATACTAGAATAGGCTATCGATTCGATAAATCCTAAACTTTATCAGTGTAGACACTACGACGGTGTTGGAGATTCAGTCGCCCAAGAGAAAGATGCGAGGATCCATCACTCTGAATAGTGTCGTAAATCATATTTGATCGCGCTATCGAGCTGGGTAGGGTTTCTGCCTGAGTATATTACAATCCGATTGTTAGCATGTCCATAAGCCCGAAGCTCTTGAGACTGCTTCGCGTCGTGCGGATTCTCTAAGCAACCGTCTGCTTGATGTCAACTCAGTGTCTGTAAAATAATTTAACGAAATTAAGACAGTGCGCCGGGTGTCTTTTGCCTAAGTTTTGGGGTTATATTGAGGGAAGGAAACGACCTACCGAGGACAAAAGAGGCCACAGGAAGCGAGCAGCGTGGAGCCGGTCGCCGAGGAGGCCTAGGGACAGGCTTCTGACCAGCGGTGGACATTCTCCGTTTCGCCTAGAGGGAAAAGCTAATCATCTAACGAGGATGGAAGAAGCCGCAGAAAGCGAGCAGCGTAGGTCCGGTCTTTGCAAAGGCCTAGGAAGAGGCTTATAACCAGCAGTGGGCGTCCACCGGAGAGGTCATATCAAGGTTTGATCGAAGAAAAACCGTGAGTAATTTTAAAACTACCTTGTCGTTCACACCATGTTTTAGCTATTTTATGCTATTCAAATCGCGAGATGTGTCAAAAATGCTTATAAAAGACTGTAGAAATCGTCCTAAATTCGGTGACTATATTAAAATGTATATTCTGGTATATTTTACGGGGTTGTTCAAGGCCTTATGGCACAGCAATAGAGCTGAAGGGTTTATAGTAATGTGGGTAGACTGTACAAAGTGTTTAAAGATCTAATTTCTGTGATCTAGTCTATCAGTGCAAAACTTGCTTGATTATCGAAAGAATGATATTTCTATGCTAAAGTTTGCCTATATTTTGGATAAACTTATTCTTCTCTGACTGAAAAGCCTGTCGGGAGATGAACGTTATAATTTTGTTCTGTTAGTATAAAAATAGCTTCAAAATCTGGATCACATGAAATCTAGTGTTTTAATTGATAAAATGAGACACCAAAGGTCTTTTGTCATGCAGTGGACGTACCGGGTTTAATATTATAATAAATCAAGAAAAGAGTTTATTTCCTACCTTCATCTAACTTTATGAATTCGCCTAATTTTGATGAATGATTGAGATGGGAATGTGTCTTATCTAGTACATACTTACTTTTTGCTAAAATTGCTGTGTTCTGTGTATGACATATTAAATCATGCCTTCCTTAAATTTAAAAGGGGAATTTTCTTACAAGATGAAATCAAAAGCTTGATAATAATTAGTCCTGTATTTAAGGTGAAGCAGATAGCTAGCCTGAAGTGGTCTCTTTTCTGTACTAAAAGAAGGCAGATTGTCCACATTGTGCAGATCGAATTATCATTAAGCCTAGCTATCGTACTAGATGCATAGTCGATTGTGCGTATGGACGTACTGAAATAATGCTTTCTCAATAAAATACATTTGAGCTAAGAGGACGGGAAAGATAAGGAACATTCCCTGATCCTTGCGAGATTCTAAAATAATGTTTCTCAGGTTCACATATAAGAACTAAATCACTTCATATTTTCTAAAGTGTTGCTTTCATTGTTCAATGTGTTCTTTTATTGTTCAGATTTAATTATGACTGACTTGGGTCTTGGACCTTGACAAGTAAATGTAAATTCATGTAAATAATTGTTCCAAAAATTCCGCTTATCTATTGTTTTGCTAAGAAGATGAAACTGTATTTTATATGTGTATACATTCCTATAAGATCTGGATTGCGGGACAAGTCCAGGTTTCTTTTGAATCCTCCTCTCAATCTTTCTATTGTGACATGACAAAACTACAAACTTACTACCAGACAAGATGGACGGTGTAAAGAAATATCCCTTGCTATTTGTTTGCTCAAGTATATCTAGAGTAGCTTCATAAAGCGGAATTGGATAGGTATGGCAGAGAATTATCCAGTCAGGAGTCGAGATTCATGAATGACCGCGGTGGATTGGGGCGGTCATTTCCCCCAAACAAATGGGGGACCATGATACCTATCAACTAGCTAAAGCATCTTTTCTTCCCTTACATTGGTTCTCTTGGATCTCCCTAGAAGTCAGTCATAGTTTATAGATACTAGTTCATAAAACCACCCTCAACCATATAACCTCACATTCTAATTATCTTATTCTATGTTCTTACCTATTCTACATACTTACTCCATGTTCCTTTTGTCAAGTTCTTGTTGTTGCAAACTCTTCAGACGTTGGAGCGTAAGCTCATACTAGGATAGGTAGGCTTTAGGAGTTAGGTTAGTATAAGTCATGCTCTCCCTACGGATCCAGCTGCACTTTGGCCACTGCGTTAGGTCTTAGGCCACTAGAACGATCACAAGCCAAATTATTCATTATAACAGGGTTTAATAGTAGGGAACAATTTTGGGTAGTGCTATTTTGTTTTCCTATTCTATGCGTTGGATTTAAATAAGTTAAAACAAAAAAAAAACAAGTCAGGTTAGCCCGTGTCTCTATAGCAAGTAAGTCAGAATAAGTAGATAAGTAAAGTCAGTATAGTAGTAAAGGAGTTAGGTAGGATCAAGTTAGGTGGATAGGAGGGTTACAGTCTGGTGTCGTGAGTCATGACGTTGAGTCGGGCGTACAGCCGGGGAGGTTACAACTTGTTGCCGTGCCGACGGATACGAATTTCTGGGTTATTACGGATATTAATTGTAACAGCGGGCCTTTACATTTACTATTTTAGATACTTATTGATATGTTAGTACTGTTACTTAAGATTTTGTTATTATGTATAGGTAAAATTCTAAGAAATAAGTATCTCACACAATTTATAAAATATTTATCTATTTATGTGCAACACGCTTACAGTACACTGGCAAAATACTACACAATATGAAATTTCACAGTAACTGCCTTTTACATTTAAGATACAATTATACTTAACTTCTCACACAGGACACTCACATCCTCTGGTTATTCCGAACAAACTTGAACATCATTTCAAGGGCCGTTCCATTAGAAATGATTACAGCGAGTCCTTAACGCTTAATGGCGAGTCCTTCTCTGGTAATACTCATAGAAGTTGGCCACATCGGATGTAGTCCCTGTTTATAGCTTGAACAGAACGAGACACTAGACTTTTCTGTACTGACACACACAAAACTTCATAACTATGTTGTGTATTTTATTCTCTCCAGTCTTAATTGTCAGTTATACCTATATATATTCTAATTTAATTTTCACTCAGGTTTTTAGGTTATATCACTGCCTTCTTGGAATACATTCATTTAACACTGTAGCAGAATATTTAGAGTCGGGGGGGTGCGGGTTTTGGCTGCCTTAAGCCCAAAAACATCACACATCAAAGGATCCGGCATCTTGGGTGTCCTCACACTTCAATAGGAAGCCAGCTTACATGGCAGGAATTCTGTAAAACAAACAAAAATTCGAGTTTTTACAAGGGCCACATAACCTAGATAGCTTAAAGTTTGTCCAATTTAAATAAACCTATGATCAAGGATCCATTTCGGGTATGACATCTTCTTGTAAACAAAACTGGTGTTTTTTCTTCAATTCGCCATCAAATTTGCATATTACAGGTATATTTGTTAACAAATAGCGTTATTAATTGTGTAAGTTACCGTAAGGTTTCACATTTAATTTCGTAGGTAAGCGAGTTTATTGTTTTTCGATAATAATACTTCATTCATTTCATCACTTACTTGGAGTGAGTTCCAAAACGGTAATTATTACACTTGTACAGCAGTCTGTCTCGACCACACCGATGGACGTCATATAGAGCTATCCTGCTATCAGGGTGATTTTCACCCGATTCGGAACGCGACCCGGCAAAAATCGCGAGCAGCTCATTCGTTCCGAGTCATTCGTTGGTCCGGGAGCCATTAGCCGGGTGTTCACGTTGGCCTCGGGCGGCCAGCGTGTAGAGCCGGTGATTCATTCCCGCGCGTGAAAAAACAAAAAGCGGTCAGGTTCGAGTCGGCCTCGTGCGCCGAGGGTTCCGTATACCTGAGATATTTATTTTTAAGACAGTGGGGTAAATTTTTGGGACCGCGGAGCTTGGTTGGTTTCTGGGGGGAGTTTTGTATATTTTAAAAAGCGCCACTTGATAACTTTATTTTCCTGAAAGATTAAATTTTAAGCTCTAGTGACAGGTATTAGGTTAGATTTTCCGTTTTGCAACCTTCGAAACTGAGCGGATGTTATCTTTCTTTTTGGACATTTTGCGGTAGTAACTTAAAAGATAAAGAGTGGTAAAATAGTACAGCTATTTGGATTTTGCGATTAGTTGGACCCTTGGTATCTTGTAACGACAACTTAAGGTTTTGACCCCTTATTTGGGACCCAATTACAATAATAAATGGTATGGTAAGGTTATCTTTTAATTTAAGGTCGGGTTGTTATGTTCCGAAATTGTTCCGGGTTTCTGGTCGGTCGCGTGAGTGGTTGCGGAACCCTAAAAAAAAATTGCACAATCGTTGTAGACAATGCAGTGAATGAGTGAATGAATGAACCGTTTATATGACAGTTTTTTTTCCAGGCCGAAGCCTCTCGCCATACAGCCTATTGTCTAATACTTTTGTGATTTTACGTGTATTTTAGAGGTCCAAACTTACTTTGGAAATAGGTGGTATTGTGTAAAATATTTTTCATCATCATACATACAGAAGATTCGGTGGTGGTTTCAAATTTCAAGGATTTGTAAATTATCCTGGTCGCCTCATCAAGGTACGCCGAACGCCATCTTTCGTCGAGTAGCGGTACTATTAGGAACACTCCACATAGTGCCGATCCTTCGTTGGTTAAATCGAAACTGACTCAAGTCATCGTGTTGACATAAGACATTCTGTTCGGTTATTAGGAGATTGATTCTCTTCCCGGAACAACACTATAAACGTCAACATTAGAAAGTAAACAAAGATTTTGCGGTTACATTTTAATTTGTTTTTAGAGAATTTCTCTTAATATTAGCCAAGTTTTGGTTAATTTTAGTATAGGATAAGTTTTTCCAGAGACATATTGTATTTATGGTAAGTTTTACGAGTTTTCTAGACTTAAACCGCTAACAAAACCATACCAAACTTACTTCAAACTTTTAACTTTGTTTGGTGATTGTATGCATAGTTTTGTGAACAAAAACACATAAGTGCATGTTGTAGCTACATTATATACAGGGTGTTAAATGGTATTTACCCTAAGTTTATCAACCATTCCACAAAAATTTTAACTTGTAAGTTTTGTATCACACCTTTATTTTAGTACCTACCTACAAGTCTTGGAAAGCATGTGGTATATGCCTCGGTTTTGTACAATATTATCATAGTTAATAATTTTAAGGTAGTTTAGTGTTATTTTACCTTTAGTGGAGATTTATTACCTCTGCAAACTTTATCTAAATACTATATTGTAGGTTAACAAATTATTTTCAAATCGCTAAGGTGATATGGACATACATGCTGTAGGAATGCGATGAAACCTATCATGCTATTTTGGTGAGGGTTACTCTTGTTAACTGAACTAGGAAAACATTACATTCACTAACGGTACCTATTTACATTTGGTTTGGTGGAAACCCACTCCTATTTACATTTGGTTTCGTGGAATCGGTTCGTTGATTGTTTCGTGGAAACCCTTATTGCCTCCTAAGAGTTTTACGTTTCATTCCTAGTAGGTCATAGATAACTCTATAGCTGTTAAATATTAGGACGCTACTCAGTACGGGGGGTAGGGGGAAGACTGTGATTGGGTTTAGGAAGTACACTATTATTATAAGCTTACTAGGTGATTAGATGGAGGGTTGTCACACTTAAGGAAGTTAGGTATAGCCCTTTATGATAATAGGACAGTAGACGTGATCTGCCCTAGTAGGACCTTTAATTTTATGAACATCTAGTTTAAAACAATAGAGAGTAAGAATTAAAATACTTCAGGTAATAACTAAGAGTGTGCCCCCTTTCTTGAGTTTAAATTGTTATACTTTATAACATTATATTATACTAGGAGCTGTGGAACATTATTGCAAGTTCACGAAATAATACCAGGTTTAATAGCTATGTTTTGCGGTTACAGATAGGTTTCACATAGGTACGCGACGTACAGGTATGCGATAGGATCACATACGATACTTAAGTAAATGCAAAGAAAAAAATATCGATATGTTACAGTTCCGGGTCAGTGTTATTTCTTGTTTAATTTACGATGCGCCACGGTCTTTCATGAACTTAAGTTTAGTTAAGTAAGTAAACATTTCCCTTCCTTCGGGATACAGTAGGGAATCATATTTTGTCTTAGGTAAATTTGGGCTTATCCTACACAAAAGTGTCCATTGATTTATTAGTATGATTAAATATTTGTGTAGAGTGGGTCACTTGCTTTGACTGTACAGTCGATGACACAATAATTTAGACAAAAGGTGCTAGTCTTAAGCGAGGGTTGGGAGATTAAACTATACTTTAATGATTGCTGTTCTTCTTACATATGAGAGGTAAGGTCATCGACCGACCTGACTAGCCTGGTGTTAGTTTTAAAATAATTTCTCCGTAATGTTGTGCGTTCAACCGCGTGTCTTGTTAAGTGTTGTTTTTTTTTCATGTTTACATTGTCTTACTATACTTGTACATACGGCTTTTGATTATTCTTACTTGCTGCCGGGTGTGCAATTGTGACGTCACCATATGATTGTAGAATAAGACGTAGAAATTTACAGTCTGGGGGGTGTCTTAAATTTTAAAATATAACCACATTAAAACAATTTTATTTGTACGTATCTTTACATGATAATTTTATTACGTTGTAGTTATACGAGTACATTCACCTACATCGTATATTAACAATGAGAATGAGTTTTTTGTCGATTCATTAGTAGCTGGGCATATTTGAACTGAGTTAATGGGTAATCTTAGACATTTCGCGGTCATCATCATCATATCGTGTGGGTTGCAAGGTCGATGACCGACCTCACAAGCCCTGGTGTCAGGGTTGTTGGGCCGCCAAAGGCCTCTGACATGGCTCATTAACGACTGCATCCGTAGATGGTGGTCGGGACCAACGGCTTTGCGTGCCTTCCGAAGCACGGAATCATCTAACTTTTCGGACAATCAGGTGATTCATCCTGTAATGTCCTAGCCGGACTGGGAAGGTCGCACAGGGAGATCTTTGTTTGACAGTGTCCCCACCGGGAATCGAACCCGGAGCCTCCGGATCGAGGGCCGAGCGCTCTAGCCACTACACCACGGAGGCTGTTTTCGGTATTTTCCAAGGAAGGGAATAAAAGTTTGTTTCAGTTATTTGTAAGTTAGCATAAATACCCAATTCAATAGCTTCACTTAGCATTAATAGTACAAATTCTTAAGGTTTGTGTGGCACAGTGGTGAGGCACTGGCTATTTCGGGATTCCAGATACGGTTATATCACCTGAAATAATTTTTGTTGGCACTCATTTGGATGTATACTTTATTTAATATGGACTTCGATTTAGATCCTTTTTCACTACTTTAATCATAACTAACAGTTTAAATACACCTTAGTCAATAACTACTGGACGGATTTTATCGGGTGTTGAGAAGGCATAGTTCTTTCTTTGAACCTTCTGTAAGGAGTGTATGAATGGGTTGAAATATTACCTTTATAATATTTTAGGACAATGATAAACAGGTACTAGTCATTAATTACGAATTCGAGAATCGGTTGTGTTGATGTAAACTGGTATGTCTTGGTACCTTGTGGTTATGAAGTTCGTTTATACGAAATAAAGTAGCTGTGCTGTTTTTAGGATACATAAAACATTTTAGGTACTCGTACCTATCATTCTAAACGGATAATTAACAGGGTAATCGTAAATCATTATCATACATCATACGTACGTGATCGCTGTCATACGTTCATCTTTTTCAAAACGGGTTTTAACTTTAAGTTAGTATTATCGTAACATAACGTAGTTCAAATTATGGAATTATACAGTTACCTTTTTACACTTTAACAAATCAAGTAGACTAAATTTAGTTAATTTAATTAATTTATCCTTGGCGTATACGGTCTGCTATTTTGTGGGCATAAGGCGTTTTGTTTTAATGATGACCCTATTTCAGGTTAAGGGTTATGTACGACGAACTTTAGAAATATTTTCAATGTACGTAACCTTGGGTCTGAAGATATTTCCTTGTAATAATGAACGATGCTTATTGTCAATTTTCAAAATCAAATGTTGCATATATTTTCACGGGTACAATGAATATTTAGATATAATAAGTAAATAAATAAATACATTTAATTTTAAAAATTCCGCCTTGTCAAAAAGGTTACACATTTTCTAAAAGATTCCGCGATTTTCAAATAGGTTTCGAATTTTCAAAAAGTTCCGAATTTTCAAAAATTATCGATTTTTCCAAAAAGGTTTCTCATTTTCGAAACAGCTTACTGATAGAGGGCATCTATAGTTATCAATAGTACTTTAAATAGATTTAAGAAAAACTAACGGGAATAATTCATTCACATTTCTTTTAATGATAAGTATCTGCCTTCGACATACGAATTGATATTACTTAATTTTTGGTTTTGACTATGCGTTTTCCTTTTGCGGCACAAGAGTTAACTATGGTTTGGGAGAATGGTTACGATTAAATACCTTGAGTACTACCACTATAAGAGTAGAGATTTCATATAAGACGTAGGGCATAGGGGCGTTCATATGTATGTAAGACTTCATACAACGTGTAAGGGTGTGAGGTACCTATGCGTGTGGGAAATGTTTTCTTTCGTCGGTAACGTGGGGTTAGTCACAGGTTATGTTAGCCAATACATACGTTAGTTAATTCTTACTTACCAGGGTTGTAGGACGACTTACGATTTCTAGTGTTTTCTCGGAGAACTATGTTATTGTAAGAATAAGATGCTTTAAGAATCGGATTTAGAGTTAAGCGGGTCTAGCAAATTAAGTTTATATTTATGATAAAGCTTGATAGATAGGGTACCTACTATTATCTAAACAAAATTTAAAATAATAATCATATGATTAAATGCGCTATGAATTTAAACTTGTAGTGTAGTTTAATATCTAGGTAGTCAAGTAAACGTCTGCATTATGATGGGATTGCTTCGATTTCCTTTCATTGACCGTGTTTATTCACTAATGGTAATAGAACAATAATAATAAATTTATTACATAATAAAATTGAAATAAATAGAAAATAATAAAAATAACTTATTTTAAATAGTATATTATAATAGGATAACTTCAATGAATCTCGATAGATAGTCTTGATAAATGGAAGTAAATTGGTTTAAATTTTGGGGGCTTAAAATTTAAGATTTTGTTTTGATGGTTTTGCGGAGAGGTTGTGTAGTTGACGGAGAATTATCAAGCTAGAGTAATATCAAGCTAAGTATCAGATTTAAATCTTATTCACATACGCTTCATTGGTCCCCAGTGGTTCGTAGTAACAGCGTAAAAGAGGACGGAGAGGAAGGTGAGAGAGGTAGTAAGAAGATTGAAGGTTGTGAATGAAATTGACAGATGTTTGGACTTATATCTATGTATATCTTATATCTATGTATATTTTATCGGAGTTCTATAGGGAAGACTATTAGTATGGAGGGTTGCAATGGACCAATGGATACTTGACCAGTGCAGCGAAATTTATTAACTTTTACCCTGTCTGTACACTACACTTACAACAAGGTAATTTATGGGATCTTAGGTGTTAGGTTACTTGAAGGGCATTAGAAACGAAGTTTACTCTGGTGTCCAGAAAGAGTGTTAATACTCCCTGTAAATTGCTTTTACTCTACCAGTGGGCACAGCCCATATGCAAAACTCTACACTCCACATGCTCCAGAGGATGAAGGGAAGCAATGTAGAATCAAGGTTAGATTGTGAGCTTTGCTCAAAGATCAGTTATATCTGGCAGCCCTAAGAATTGACCTTACTCTAACAAGGGCATATATGTCTATTCCGGGGTTAAAATTTGAAAAATCACGATTTGCTTTTGGGAGATGGCACTTTATGCTGTCAGTAGGACTAACTGGTCCCACAAACCGGTTCCTTGAATGTGTAAAGTTCGTTTGTACTCGTTATAACTGGAGGATGAGCATTATGTCACTGGTTTAATTTTTGAATTCAGTTGTAGACATTTGTCGTTTGGTTTCAAACTTACACCTCATATCAACGGTTTACATAGTATGGGTTAAAAGTTAATAAATTCAGTTTGGTATTTAATAAATAATAATGATTATTTATCGGGGGTAATATTTGTGAAACGAGGGTGTGAAAATTTGCTCCGGGCGGCTATGAACTTCTGCGCAAATTTTGGGGGGTGGCTGAAACGGTTCACACGTTGACCCGTGTCTGTTTCAACAAATATTACAAATATCTTGTACTTAGACATCGCCATGTGCATGTCGGTTACATGGGAACGTTGCCCCATTTTTCATGCAGGCGTTTTCTTAGATTTAAAACATGAAATGTCTTATGAATGTTGCAGTAAACAATCTTTAAAACACCTGAAGTAGTTAGAATGTACAAGTGGTGTTTTGGTTGAACAATGGGTTTAAGGCGGTGGAATTGAGGTAAACAAACATTGCGTCATCATGGTCGCAAGCGGCTTGAGCGGTCCGCGCGCGGCTTAAGCGGCGCAAGCGGCTATCTGCAGTTCAAACACGGCTTGAGCCGTAAAGAACCGTGTTAGTCGCCTGAACACAATCCTGACTCGGTTAAAACCGGCTTGAGCAAGGCTGGAACGAAATAGAAAGTATAAAAAGGCGAAGGGAGATAGGATTGGGACTTTCTTCTTCGTGCGCCCGAGCAGATCGGAACGGCTCTTCAAGGTATTTTCTTAATTTTATTTTAATCAGTGTGTTCTCATAGGAATAGGCTTTCGGTTCGATAAATCGTAAACTTTGTCAGTGTAAACACTGCGACGGTGTTGGAGATTCAGTCGCCCAAGAGAAAGATGCGAGGATCCATCACTACGAACAGTGTTGTAAATCATACTTGATCGCGCTACGAATACTAGAATAGGCTATCGATTCGATAAATCCTAAACTTTATCAGTGTAAACACTACGACGGTGTTGGAGATTCAGTCGCCCAAGAGAAAGATGCGAGGATCCATCACTCTGAATAGTGTTGTAAATCATATTTGATCATGCTACGAATACAGGAATAGGCTTTCGGTTCGATAAATCGTAAACCTTGTCGGTGTAGACACTGCGACGGTGTTGGAAATTCAGTCGCCCAAGAGAAAGATGCGAGGATCCATCACTACGAACAGTGTTGTAAATCATACTTGATCGCGCTACGAATACTAGAATAGGCTATCGATTCGATAAATCCTAAACCTTGTCAGTGTAGACACTACGACGGTGTTGGAGATTCAGTCGCCCAAGAGAAAGATGCGAGGATCCATCACTCTGAATAGTGTTGTAAATCATATTTGATCATGCTACGAATACAGGAATAGGCTTTCGGTTCGATAAATCGTAAACCTTGTCGGTGTAGACACTGCGACGGTGTTGGAAATTCAGTCGCCCAAGAGAAAGATGCGAGGATCCATCACTACGAACAGTGTTGTAAATCATACTTGATCGCGCTACGAATACTAGAATAGGCTATCGATTCGATAAATCCTAAACTTTATCAGTGTAAACACTACGACGGTGTTGGAGATTCAGTCGCCCAAGAGAAAGATGCGAGGATCCATCACTCTGAATAGTGTTGTAAATCATATTTGATCATGCTACGAATACAGGAATAGGCTTTCGGTTCGATAAATCGTAAACCTTGTCGGTGTAGACACTGCGACGGTGTTGGAAATTCAGTCGCCCAAGAGAAAGATGCGAGGATCCATCACTACGAACAGTGTTGTAAATCATACTTGATCGCGCTACGAATACTAGAATAGGCTATCGATTCGATAAATCCTAAACTTTATCAGTGTAGACACTACGACGGTGTTGGAGATTCAGTCGCCCAAGAGAAAGATGCGAGGATCCATCACTCTGAATAGTGTTGTAAATCATATTTGATCGCGCTATCGAGCTGGGTAGGGTTTCTGCCTGAGTATATTACAATCCGATTGTTAGCATGTCCATAAGCCCGAAGCTCTTGAGACTGCTTCGCGTCGTGCGGATTCTCTAAGCAACCGTCTGCTTGATGTCAACTCAGTGTCTGTAAAATAATTTAACGAAATTAAGACAGTGCGCCGGGTGTCTTTTGCCTAAGTTTTGGGGTTATATTGAGGGAAGGAAACGACCTACCGAGGACAAAAGAGGCCACAGGAAGCGAGCAGCGTGGAGCCGGTCGCCGAGGAGGCCTAGGGACAGGCTTCTGACCAGCGGTGGACATTCTCCGTTTCGCCTAGAGGGAAAAGCTAATCATCTAACGAGGATGGAAGAAGCCGCAGAAAGCGAGCAGCGTAGGTCCGGTCTTTGCAAAGGCCTAGGAAGAGGCTTATAACCAGCAGTGGGCGTCCACCGGAGAGGTCATATCAAGGTTTGATCGAAGAAAAACCGTGAGTAATTTTAAAACTACCTTGTCGTTCACACCATGTTTTAGCTATTTTATGCTATTCAAATCGCGAGATGTGTCAAAAATGCTTATAAAAGACTGTAGAAATCGTCCTAAATTCGGTGACTATATTAAAATGTATATTCTGGTATATTTTACGGGGTTGTTCAAGGCCTTATGGCACAGCAATAGAGCTGAAGGGTTTATAGTAATGTGGGTAGACTGTACAAAGTGTTTAAAGATCTAATTTCTGTGATCTAGTCTATCAGTGCAAAACTTGCTTGATTATCGAAAGAATGATATTTCTATGCTAAAGTTTGCCTATATTTTGGATAAACTTATTCTTCTCTGACTGAAAAGCCTGTCGGGAGATGAACGTTATAATTTTGTTCTGTTAGTATAAAAATAGCTTCAAAATCTGGATCACATGAAATCTAGTGTTTTAATTGATAAAATGAGACACCAAAGGTCTTTTGTCATGCAGTGGACGTACCGGGTTTAATATTATAATAAATCAAGAAAAGAGTTTATTTCCTACCTTCATCTAACTTTATGAATTCGCCTAATTTTGATGAATGATTGAGATGGGAATGTGTCTTATCTAGTACATACTTACTTTTTGCTAAAATTGCTGTGTTCTGTGTATGACATATTAAATCATGCCTTCCTTAAATTTAAAAGGGGAATTTTCTTACAAGATGAAATCAAAAGCTTGATAATAATTAGTCCTGTATTTAAGGTGAAGCAGATAGCTAGCCTGAAGTGGTCTCTTTTCTGTACTAAAAGAAGGCAGATTGTCCACATTGTGCAGATCGAATTATCATTAAGCCTAGCTATCGTACTAGATGCATAGTCGATTGTGCGTATGGACGTACTGAAATAATGCTTTCTCAATAAAATACATTTGAGCTAAGAGGACGGGAAAGATAAGGAACATTCCCTGATCCTTGCGAGATTCTAAAATAATGTTTCTCAGGTTCACATATAAGAACTAAATCACTTCATATTTTCTAAAGTGTTGCTTTCATTGTTCAATGTGTTCTTTTATTGTTCAGATTTAATTATGACTGACTTGGGTCTTGGACCTTGACAAGTAAATGTAAATTCATGTAAATAATTGTTCCAAAAATTCCGCTTATCTATTGTTTTGCTAAGAAGATGAAACTGTATTTTATATGTGTATACATTCCTATAAGATCTGGATTGCGGGACAAGTCCAGGTTTCTTTTGAATCCTCCTCTCAATCTTTCTATTGTGACATGACAAAACTACAAACTTACTACCAGACAAGATGGACGGTGTAAAGAAATATCCCTTGCTATTTGTTTGCTCAAGTATATCTAGAGTAGCTTCATAAAGCGGAATTGGATAGGTATGGCAGAGAATTATCCAGTCAGGAGTCGAGATTCATGAATGACCGCGGTGGATTGGGGCGGTCATTTCCCCCAAACAAATGGGGGACCATGATACCTATCAACTAGCTAAAGCATCTTTTCTTCCCTTACATTGGTTCTCTTGGATCTCCCTAGAAGTCAGTCATAGTTTATAGATACTAGTTCATAAAACCACCCTCAACCATATAACCTCACATTCTAATTATCTTATTCTATGTTCTTACCTATTCTACATACTTACTCCATGTTCCTTTTGTCAAGTTCTTGTTGTTGCAAACTCTTCAGACGTTGGAGCGTAAGCTCATACTAGGATAGGTAGGCTTTAGGAGTTAGGTTAGTATAAGTCATGCTCTCCCTACGGATCCAGCTGCACTTTGGCCACTGCGTTAGGTCTTAGGCCACTAGAACGATCACAAGCCAAATTATTCATTATAACAGGGTTTAATAGTAGGGAACAATTTTGGGTAGTGCTATTTTGTTTTCCTATTCTATGCGTTGGATTTAAATAAGTTAAAACAAAAAAAAAACAAGTCAGGTTAGCCCGTGTCTCTATAGCAAGTAAGTCAGAATAAGTAGATAAGTAAAGTTAGTATAGTAGTAAAGGAGTTAGGTAGGATCAAGTTAGGTGGATAGGTGGGTAGCAGGCTTACAGCTGGGGAGGTTACATATTGTGATACTTTAAGAAATTTAATATTAATTCTTAATAATTCTTTGTAAACATTTATAACTCTGCGAGAATTATGACTTATTGGGTTTGATATTTTGTGTGATTATTTGTAAATAATAATAAATGAATAGCCTGTCCCTTAGATTATGATTATCCAGATTTATTGAAATTTTGTTAAGGTTTATCCGCGTGTAGCTATGCAGGGACAAGTTTTATTTCAAGACAGGAATTCAAGACTTAAAGGATAATTATAACTATAGTGTAATAAACTATAAGAAATTGAATTCAAACGTAAATAATGTACAAAGTGGAATACAATTACTGAAGAATGTTATGGTTAGGCAAATTTATTTTACTTTGTTTTCTTTTCAGCAAAAAAATAAGTATTACAATTTTGGAATAAAACATAAAGGCTTTGTATTTGAATCATTTTCGATTCATTTGTGAATGACTAAAACCATATGTTTTCATATGAATTCATAATGGGTTTTATTTTTGGTATTTGCATAGCCTCTTTTCAATATGTTCTATAAAAAACTAGTGGTTTAGATTCATGGATTTTAAGTGATTTAGATTTGTAAAAGAAAGTTTGTTTTCCGAAATTTTATTAGATAAATGAAATCTTCTTTAATCAATCAAGTGTGAATAAAACTAGATGACATTTGTCATTATTGTCAAATAATCAACAGACAAGTCATTTTGCAAATAAATTTATACACAGCTAGACGCTATTTTGAATTTTGTACAATTTTTTTGAAACATTTTATAAAAACTAAATCAAAACCAAAATCTAAATGGAAATAAATATTTAAATAAATAAAAGATATTTTTTTAGAAAATAGTAATCAAAGTTTGGCCCTAAAAATAAAATTCTAGTGTTTTCTAATAAAACAATTTTATGTCAAAATTATTTGAAATTTAGAATATTTGAACAAACTACAAAGACTGTTATGCCAGATCGGACATCAGTATAAAATTTTGATTGTGATTCAAACAGGAAAAAGTGGTAAGAATAATTATTAAATCATTTCTCTAAGGAATTTAAACTATATCTGTGTTTGTTGGTTTATTTGGAATTCTATAATCTCACTTTTCTTATATTGCAAGATTTAAATATGTTAAAGAAAGTCTTTCGTCTTAAACTAAGAAGAGCTGGAAGATCCCTTCATAATTCTATTTTTTGGCTAAGGCAAGTATTAAAATAACTTTGCTAGAAAATAGCGTTTTCAGTTTAATTCAGTTTCAATTGTATTTATATTATATTTTCCTTGATACAATTTCTGAATTAAATTTATTCTAATAAATATTGTTAAAAAGGGAGCAGTCATACCATTTACTACAATAAAATTTCTTCCTTTTGTGTAGGGACATTCTAGTTTAATCTAGTGACATTAAATTGTTTATAAGGAATAAATTAGAAATCTCCTGAATCAATAGGAAGAATATTCTTGATGGAGACATTACATTCGTTCGTGGGTTGATTCTTGTAAAGTGTGATGTCGACGTTCGCCCGCAAGGCTGCGACGGCTGTACGACACTCCGACCTTGGGGGACCTCTGAACTTTATGTGTGTTATCCTAAAGTAGTTAGATAATTTAAATAATCTTCATTGAATCATATAGGAACATAAACTTTATAAAAATTCTATTTTAATTTTCTTGATAAAACTTGTCATAATTTATTATACTTAGAATTATACTTTTACTCAGTGTGAAACCACCTTTAATTTTACTAAAGTGGATTTTAGAAAACAAAATGGAACGGAAATTATAATGTTTAGTTTCCTTTCATATTATGTTCCGAATATTTAAGTATATACAATAATCCCATTTTTATACTTCTTTTGAGTCCTATTTTAAATGAACATCGAGTTGGCCAAGCTAAATATGATATAACACACTGAAATACAAAAACCATTTCGAGATATTTTTATATCATACTATATTTTCCTGAGCGTAGCGAAGGTTTCAAGGCACGAAACGCAAAATAACTTTGCTGCCGAGCGAAACACAAAATTTTTCACCTCACTAAAGCGAGGAAGCAGCCAGTACCGCAGCGTGGTGGTCTGCCATACTGCATCACGTTCGAATTTCAAAAACCTTTTGCCCGCTAGCGGCCAAAAATCGCTTTTGGCCGCAGAAAAACCTTTTGCCCGCTAGGGGCCAAAAATCGCTTTTGGCCGCAGAATTTAACCGACAAAACAAATGTTTCCGAGCTTTGGAGGTGAAAAAGTATTTTGCGTCTCGTGCATTGAAACCCTTGCAACGCTGAGGATTCATCTTTGGTTTGGCTCGTGGCTCAATCGTAGAATCATAGAGGTAAATCAAGTCAAGTCAGTGTGGTGCCGGCAAAGAATAGTACCAACCCATCTGTACCCGTGGGTGTCGTAAGAGGTGACTAAGGGCTTATTAACTGGAGGATGGGCAGCAGCGTCCTCCTGTATGTATCGTCTCATCTTACGTACTGCGGTCACCAACAACAGCGGTCGCCAGCCACAACGCTTACAAGCATGGTAGCTATGGTAAATCGCCTTCCAAGTAGTTCTGAAGGGAGCTTGTCCTGTAGTGGACGTTTCATTTGATGTTATGTATAACATGAGAGTATTATTCAAGCATGATATTATTTGCTTATCATGAATATTATTCAAGCATGTCATGAGTACAAAGTACATCACCCGAAATATTCAAAATTACAATTTTTTCTTTACAAAAGTGCGGTTTGATGGGATTGACATTCGTTAAATAAAAAGTAGGGACGGATTATTACTTTTCATGTATTATGGTTCATATTTTAACAGATTATCAGGGTACATTAATTTTTGATGTCTCAAAAAATATATATTTTATCACTCGGTGATATTCAACAATTGGATCGGAGTTTTTGTAGCAGCAGCATTCTTTTTGTTTGTTTTCAAAATAAACCTTTTTTCATTTTTTCTTCTTCCTTTCTTGCTTTTGTCATCAATATTGTCATCGGAAATTGTTATGTACAAACTATGGTATTAAATAAATATTCATAGCGATGTTCAGATAATAGCCGTGGTCATATTGTTATGCCTCTTTGCCCTGAAGTTTATGATCGCTTTTTTCGGATAGGTGGCATAACATGACCACGGCTATTATCTGAACATCGCTATGAATATTTATTTAATACCATAGTTTGTACATAACAATTTCCGATGACAATATTTTCTTGTTACATACTTTTTAGAGCAAGATTTGCCAGTAGTCGGGTTCTAGTTTTTGAACTGATTTTTTATTTCAATTATTTTGGGGTTGTAAATACATAAAAAAGCTAACAACATATATATTTTTGAAATGTGCTCGTTAAGCTCTTTCATTTGATACCCAACACGGTACGGTAAAAAAAAAAAAATTTATTAGTCCTTGACTTAATCTGCTCTAGAGGGCGCCACATACAATTAAACGAAATTTCTTGTATCCTTTAACCAGCGGATAATTAAGGCGCTTCTAACGACACGTCATTTGTCAAAATATGAGAAGTAGTTTAGAAGTTATGATGGAACAGATGAACATACATACATACATACATAGCCTGTCAAAATCATAACCCTCCTTTTGCTTTGCCGTAGTCGGGTAAAAAGTAGGGGTGGATTTTTACTTTTCATGTATTATGGTTCATATTTTAACAGATTATCAGGGTACATTAATTTTTGATGTCTCAAAAAATATATATTTTATCACTCGGTGATATTCAACAATTGGATCGGGGTTTTTTCAGCAGCAGCATTCTTTTTGTTTGTTTCCAAAATAAACCTTTTTTCATTTTTTCTTGTTCCTTTCTTGCTTTCCAGAAAAGTCCGAGTACGATGCGTCATCATCAGAAGCAAATCAATGAATAATATTTGACTTGTATTTTATGACTTATTGTTTATTGATAAACAAATTTTATTAAAGGTACGACATGTAACAAAATTATCGAATAAATAAAAGGTTTTATTTCTTAATTCATAGATTTAGTTCCGACTTTACATTTTTTTTACTGACACGGAATAGGAATAGGTTCAAAAGAATAGGTTAGTTGGGTTTCGCGGAAGATCAGCGCTACGGTCCAACCGTAGCTTATTGCTGAGCGGGACCTTTTTGTTGCATGTGATACCTCAATTGTATCCTTAGTTTTAAGAACTTTAATGCAACAAATAAATATTTCTTTCTTTCTTTTCTTTCTTTTCTTTCTTTTCTTTCTTTTCTTTCTTTTCTTTCTTTTCTTTCTTTTCTTTCTTTTCTTTCTTTTCTTTCTTTTCTTTCTTTTCTTTCTTTTCTTTCTTTTCTTTCTTTTCTTTCTTTTCTTTCTTTTCTTTCTTTTCTTTCTTTTCTTTCTTTTCTTTCTTTTCTTTCTTTTCTTTCTTTTCTTTCTTTTCTTTCTTTTCTTTCTTTTCTTTCTTTTCTTTCTTTTCTTTCTTTTCTTTCTTTTCTTTCTTTTCTTTCTTTTCTTTCTTTTCTTTCTTTTCTTTCTTTTCTTTCTTTTCTTTCTTTCTTTCAAAAATATGGACTGGCTCTTAAACTCTACCTCATTTATACGTTTCTTAATATTATGGCCCAAGTCTTTGGTAGGTTTACTGAAATGTCTGAAATAAACTATCAATACTTACAAACATCAAAAGACTTAAAACCAATATGTTGTTCATTCTCACTACTTATTGAACACCACTCGTACATCAGCTGTCTTTCTGTCCATCTATCTATACGTGCGTCCCTTCTGTCCGTCCGTGAACAACAGGCCGATAAAGGTCTTTGTTGGTATTCTTGTAAAAACTCAACATCAACCAACTGCATTTCGGCCTAGTCGTAGTAACTTTTTAAATGAAGTTATGAATGAATCGAGAAAATAGGTCGGTCTATCAATGAATAAAACAAAACAAAATTTCTCCCAAATCCCAAAACAATACCTTCTAAAATTAACTACCAACCACTTGAATATGAGCAAGAATACATCTTTCTCAGCGAGGTGGTTTGCTTCACTACTACTACACGACGAAGTTTTGTATTCCGTGGACGAAGGCGTTTTTATTTATTGCTCCTGTCCTCCTGCTTCGATCGCACTGTGCCATTCGGTACACTATTGCTGTCACGTTCTGTTTCGATGATAAAGAAAGTGACAGCATAAAAATTAAAGGAAATTTAACTTTAATGTCGCTTTATGCAACTGGCCGTAAGAGGCATACCAATATCGAAATATGAAACTCTGTTAAATAAATTCCAACCCAATGTAAAAAAACTTCACATAATACCTCTCAATAATCACGGCACTAAACTCCGATGCTGACCGTAAATGTGGCTAGAAATATCGCGAGGGAGCGCAGGGCAGGCGTGCGAATTGTTCATTGGCTCCCCGCGTGTCGTCCATAATGTAAGTTGGGACTAGTCTATCATAATGTTCTTTGGGACAAGTCGTTCAGTTTTATGGGCAGTTTCCGCAGATTCACATCCCACAGTACTGATGTGGTTGTACCTTTTGTTTTCCTGTATGTTCAAACATCGTACATTATAGCCACCCTACTTCATACGTAAAACAATTCGGCTTTTTCATAGAAAAATCAAAGCAATAATGCATACCCATAGAAGAATATTCCGCAAATAGCATAGCTGTTAATTTTGCAGCCATTTACGCAACAATATTTCACTGTTTTTGCAGAAAAATGCGTAATTTTAAACAACATTTGGCATGACATAAAAATGTGTCAATGACGGGGATACCAGTAATGTGTAAAAAAATATGACCAAAAAGGTTGATGACCAATGAAGAAGTACATAACCTGCTTGACCATAAACAAGACAATTAGATCAAAATAAATTTTAGAGTTTAGTAGCTAAATCACAGAACTAAAAGCACCCGAAAGATATTTCATCCTAACATCCCATGAAACGTCCACTACAGGACAGGGAGCTCCCTCCAGAATTCTAGCTTTTGCTGGAAAAATGTGGAGGGGAAGTACCATAGTCACCTCGCTTGTTAGCGTTACGGCTGGCACCATGGACCGCGGTTGTAGGTGACCGCAGTAAGTAAGATGTAACAAATAAAGGAGGAAGCTGCTGCCCATCCTCCAGTTAACCCTTAGTCGCCTCTTACGACACCCACGGGTATGTATGGGTTGGTACTATTCTTTGCCGGCACCACACGGGACACGGGAAAGATATTTAATTTTGACGATTTATATAAAACCAAGCATAACTTGGCTAAAGATTTTTCCTACCAACCTGCGATTTCGTTTTGATATGGCAATCGTTTCATCGTCTACTGTGAAATGACGTCATCAACTTGAAAATTTAAAAAAATAATATAAAATTAATAATAGTATTTTAGGCGGAAAAAAACAAATTAGTTTCCTAAAATAGTCTAAATTTTCAGTTAAAAATATAAAAAAAATCATTTTTATTTATTTAGCTTAGCGAATTCTCCCAGCTTTCTTGGTTTTAAATACTCGATGATTTTGTTTTCCCTTAAGATCTTAAATCATAAATATTTGGTACAAACTAGCTTATATACAAATATCTCGTATCTTCTCGATTTTGGTCGTCATCCTTAACCCATTTTATTTAAGGATTATCTTCAATAATCTTTTTCTCATACTTACTTCTAATATGTTCTTCTTCGAAATATGCTAGGTAATCCCATTATAGTTTAGATTCAATTCATCTTCAAATGAGTGTTTAGACTGGGGTTACTCCACATAATTCTTGTCTCGCAAGGGTTGGTAACGGAAAAGAGATTTAGCTACGCATCACAAGTGCGAGCTATGAAGGATATACGGAGACCTTGTTGGTGCAATAAAGTCACTCAGTGACTGGGGGGGAGGGAAATTGCCCTTCAAACTCTTTATATCTCTCGTTATAAAACCGTTATTGATCTAGGCTGGCCATGCAAGCATTAATTCTATACCCGTATCTAGTACAGACTCCACACCTGGACGTGTGGGGCTGGCTAATTATTTTCAGTTTAACTTATTTCAAAACAAACTAAGGGATTTGATGATGTCGATCATTGTCGGCCCGGAGGGATTACAGGAAGAGCTCATTTTGTAGGAGTGCCTTGTTTTCCTAAAGGAAGACTGTATGCTTTGTGTGCCTGGCGGGCTCGGCGACCAACTCTGGTATGGGTGGCTATAATAATAGTCCAATACCCTGTAAACCCTGGACGAGTCAGTGATTGTCCCTTCAAGGTGGGCCACGTGGGAGTCGGGTTTAACGCGGGACATGAACATACCGGGGGGAGACATCATCACCTTCTGGGTTGTACTGTGGTTCGTTAGTTCCACTCTCCACATACACTAACCCTGGTCTTTACTGTAGTTTAAGTAGTTCAATGGGATATCCTGCTTCGCGAGGATGATCAGAATCCTGACGATCCAGTTGAATTGTTAGGGTAGTTAGCGTCATATCACCGTGCTCTGGGTAGTGGTATGCCTCGGATCCAGGACTTAGGGTAGAGGAGCCTAGGACGAGCTGTTTGGGGCGTCGGTGGTGCTCCAAACTTGGGGATTGTCCCGGCATTTTTTTTAATAATTCATTGTTCTAACAAGGGTCTCTTTTCAGAATATTCAATGGTCATTACGTAAATCAAAACTTGAAACTATAGTATAAATAAATTGTTAAACAAATGGATAGAATGGATCCATAATCAAAATCAAGATCTATAATAAAAGTATTTTTCAAGATATTAACCTATTAAATAAAACCAAGTTATTAGATTTTGTAAAGATAATATTTATTAGAATAAACAATAAAACTACCAAATGTGTTTTTTATTCATTAGTCAACCTCTACACCAAGTAGGACCTGATAGTACAAATTAATATTACATTATTGATTAAACATAACAAATGGGTTAAAATTAACATAATTTTATTAGAATTATGTTGCTAGACGAAATAATTGGCCAAATCTTAAAAGTATCTGACTTGAGGGTTCTAAAGGAAGGATTCTCAGATCAGTACAGCACCTATGTAAATTAGCAACGAGGTAAAATAAAATTCCATACAGGTACCTATGGCTAGGCTGAATGACTTATTTCTTCTTAGCCTATCATCGTAAAAAAATATAAAAATTAGAGGCAAAATATAAAACTTGTTCACCACTTGTTCACCAAAGACCGTGATCTTCTCGATTATAAACATTGATTAAAGAGTTATATTATGCGGTAAATTATATTCATCAACTAGAATCAACATTGCTCATAGGTATTTCAAGATCGAAAAAAAAGAACGAGCACTCACTTGTAATAAGACATGGCTAAGCACGTCACTAGACAATCGACTATTTTAGCCTGTTTCTGTTACTTTCATCATTAATGCGCTGACAGGAAGCGGCTTAACTCCAGCAAAAACGCGTGGTACACTCAACAGAAAGTCAGTAGAAACACTTATGGACCTTATGGCGTGGTATACAACGCACAAAATAACTGTGGCCCTGTCATTGATGCGCAGAAGAAAAAAACCGGCCAAGTGCGAGTCGTACTCGCGCACCGAGGGTTCCGTACCACCACATAATCATAATTGTATTAGTTGAATTTTCAGTAAGTTAATGTGCTAGATTTTTTGAGTCCGACACGCGCTTGACCAAATTTTATTATTTGTTGTTATTTAATAGCTTATGCACTATAAACATACCAATTTTTAAGTTTGTAAGTGTTCCCGTTTTTAAAATAGAACAAAACAAAAATGACCCCTCTCGTATATGAATGTTCTTGAAACGGGAGCTCACCACAATTGGTTACCATTAGTGGTGAGAAAAGTTGTAATATTTAATGATTTCAGACTTTTCCCATTATTTGTACTGTGAGACCTAGCTTCTTGCCAAATTTCATAATTTTAGGTAAACGGGAAGTACCCTGTAGGTTTTGCTTTTTTGCATAAATGTATGGAGATGAGGACATAAAATGCCACATCTTTTGATTGCGTCGTTGTAAAAAATTGAAATTTTCAGATCTTGTGTGGTTCATGGACCTTAATATATGGTATCAATTTTAACCTGATACCTTTACACGTTCGTGAGATAAAGGGTCTTGACAGACAGACAGACAGACGGACAACCAAGTGATCCTATAAGGGTTCCGTTTTTAGGGTTCCGATACCAAAATGGTAAAAAAAAGGAACCCTTATGGTGCCGCTCTGTCTGTCTGTCTGTCTGTCTGTCTGTCCGTCTGTCTGTCACACCTCTATATCTCAGCAACCACTTACGCTATCGAGCTGAAATTTGGAATAGTTTTAGAATATAGTTGCCCAACTTAATTGCACATGAAAATTTTTTGAAAAAAGTATGATTATTAATGTAAAGGGGGCCAAAATAGGGGGGGCCAAATTTCAAATTGTCGCTACTAGGTCGAATGGGGTATCATATGAAAGGGCTTTACTTGTACATTTTAAAATATATTTTTGTATTTTTTTAAATTTCTTAGTTTTCAAGTTATGATGAAAAATGTCAAAAAAAATACCATTCCCCCCCCCTTATCTCCGAAGTTTGAGTAAGGGAAAATCTGAATTGATTACAGTTGACAGAAGTTTATGTAAACTTTACAGCAAAAATAAAATGATCTTTCTAAGTTGCACAGTTTTTCAGAAATCTGCAAAAAACCTTTACAAACAAATTTAGTTTTGCGGTCCTGAAAATGGACTTTATTGCTTCCAAAAATACTATAGGTATATCGGAACCCTCGGCGCGCGAGTCCGACTCGCACTTGACCGGTTTTTTTTCTTTTGAGGTACGGAACCCTAAAAAGCAGCCAATTTTTGCACATTTTTGACTTCTGCGCATCAATGACAGAGCCACAGTTATTTTGTGCGACGTATAATAGAGTTGAAAAAGTTTCTACCGACGTGCGGTTGACCGTACCTGCTTAGGAGAGGATTTACCATAATCACCACGCTAATGACCGCATAAGGTGATTTACATAATTTTTAAATTCTTCTTTATTGAACTGCTCTAGAGCCAACAAAAACACCACCCTCTCATGAACCGGCAACATACGGCATTCCACGAACAATTCTTCGTAATCAGTTTTTTTACAGCGTTCTTTTGTTTTTTTTATCTACTAAAAGCTTCACAAACCGTATCTGAATTGATTTGATCTTGTCTAAATAAGTTTTAAATGTCCTCCCATAGCTTGCCAGTCCATAAGAAAGGAGGGAGTCTACCAGCGCATAGTATAAAGTAAACAATGTAGCCCTATCTAATACAAATTTTAACTGGTGAAATTTTATAAGTACAGTTCTTAGTTTGTCACATAATTTGTTGATATGATTCTTCCAAGAAAAGTTGAAATCTGTTAAGAAACCCAAATACCTATATTCTGACACAACTTCGATGCTTTTACATTGACAATTCTGCTGCACACTGTGCAGGCACTCATATGTGTGGCCTATTATGTGTGGCGGACGGTTAACATGCCTGCTGTACGGGGATCGCACGTACATACATTTGGTCTTATTTATATTGATTACGATTCCATTGTCGTGTGCCCACTTTATGATGTTAGTAAAGTCCTCTTGGACTTTGTTTTCTATGACACTCAAATCTCTATCCGCATACAGTAGGCACGTGTCGTCCGCGTACATATATATGTTGCAGTTTCGAACTACATTGCACATACTATTGATATGCATGATAAATGCAATTGGACCGACCACGGAACCAGTGGGGACTCCGCACGTGACGTGCGCAGGCGCGCCCCCGACGCCGTCAACGACAGTCTGCAGGGTTCTGTCCGTGAGGTACGCGCGAAGCCACCTATTCAACGGGCCCGCGATACCACACTCCTCCATAGCCTGAAGCAGCTGGTGGTGACCTAAAGTATCAAAAGCTTTCTTGAAGTCTATGTACACCACCACCACCTGCTTCCGCTGTCCCAGACTCTCGTTGACGTCGTCCGCGAACCGAGCCAGAGCCGTCACCGTGCCCCGCCCACGTCGAAAACCATGTTGTGAATTAGTTAAAATGTTATTTTTTTCCAAAAAAGTACTTATCTGTTCAACTATAAATTTTTAAACAATTTTATTGACTACAGAAAGGATCGCTATAGGCCTATAGTTAGAATGATCGCTATGAGATCCTTGTTTATATATTGGACGTATTAAGGCTGCTTTTAGTGTACAGGGATATACTCCTTTTTCTATACACAAGTTGATGAATAACGCTAGCACTGCACTTAAGTCGAATTTTAGTAGTTTTATTTCTTTCATCCTTATTTTGTCCAGCCCAGGTGACTTGTCGGCACTTAAGCTATTTATAATTTTTTCTATGGCCTCGGGACACGCTTTTTTAAACCTTAACGAGACCTCACTACTTTTAACATATTGCGACCTATCCAAGAACTTATAGTTACAGTCATGCTTGATGGTTAAAATTGCCTTCGTAAAAGTTTCAGAAAATTTGTTACATATTACTTCTGTTTTTTCTAATTTACCTAGATACCTTAGGATAGTAGCATCCACACTCATCTTTTCTCTCCCTGTCCAAGCATTTATTTTTGTCCAAATCTTTCTTATATTCTTATTACATTTTAATATTTCTTCCTTTCTGTATTCATTTTTAGCTCTAAATATAAATTTATTTACCCTATTTCTATACCTATTATATTGCAGTCTTAGATTCATATCATTAGGTTTTCTTTTCCAATTTTTAAATAATTTGTCCCTTAAACTAATCATACGTTTTATTTTTTTACATATCCAGGGTTTACTATGACGCTTCTTACGAATAGGAAGTTTAATTTCTGACTTCTTATAAATACTAGAAAAAACTGCACACAATCTGTCATATAGTTCTAGAGGGCATACACAGTCCATGAGTTCCTTCCACGACACATTAGCTAATTCTGTGGCGATTTTATTATCACATAATCGAGTAATGTAAGATTGCTTACCAGTTCTGTCACAATCTGAGACATTCGTAAGGCTCAGTCCTATTGGATAGTGGTCCGATAACTTACTTGTGATCACATACGAACTTGTAGTACGCGGGCTACGGATCCAAGCGTGGTCAAAACACGTGCGCGTCACTATATTTCCATATACTTCCTCGCGCGTTACATCTCTTATGGCACATTGCATACCTAAATCACTCATATTATTGCAATAGGCACTGATAACGTTTCCAGAACCGGTTTCACTCAACAAATTAATATTTGTATCGCCTAACAAAATCACTTCACAGCTCGGGGGAATACTAGATAAAAATTGATGTATTTCCTCCAGGAAACCCATTTTATTTGTCTTCGGAGGTCTGTATGCGATAACAATATGTATTGTTTTTCCATCCTGTAGCAACTGCCCATGTAATCCTTCACAGTAATTATATCTAATTAATTGAGCGCTGAAATTGTATTTTTTCTTCACATATAATGAAACTCCGCCTCCTCTAGTAGTTTCCCTCGTATTAATGTATGTATCGTAGCCATCCAACTTATACATAGACAGTTCATGCTCTCTTATGTTTATCTCTGTCAGTGCGATGATATCCAGCTTCTCCCTACACATATTTAGCCATATTTGTAACTCATTAAAGTTTTTTCTCAGGGATCGTATGTTCAGATGAAAGACGTTTAGGTTATTGCTCTGTAAATCCTTTTGCCAATAATAAATATTTTTATATTTAGTGTATTTTATTCCAGTATCAATATGTATCGCTTGATCATCGAATATTAAAGATAAGGTTACCCTTATAATAATAAATCACGAAGAAAGAATTTTATTCATCTTCTTCATTTTGTTTTGAATAATTATTTATGTCGTTAAGTGTACGTACCACACGTATCTTGGTATCTCGGGGGTCATCTTTATAAAAACGGTACAAAGTCCAATGTGTTAAGCTTGATGTGCTCTTGACTGTACAACACACAGAAAGATGCTGGTGCCCATCCTGCGGTTCATAAGCCCTTAGTCGCCTCTTATGACACCCACGGGTGGAGATGGGTTGGTACTATTCTTTATCGGCACGCGGCTTTTGCCGTGGGTATTATTCCGTTCTATATAGTCTGCTACTCGTATTTAACCTAAGAAAGATATTTCATAAAGGCACTAGTTTTTAGACAGAGCGACTAGTAGGTACTCGTACTTATTAAGATTTGCCTGGCCAACCTGACTGTCAGAGTTTTTAAGCAGCAAATGGCCTTTGACTTGGCTTAGCGACTAATATTAGATACAGTTGCCAACCAACCGTAGCTTAATCAACGGCGCGGCGTTACGTACCTTCCGAAACACAGAAACGCTTTAGTTGATGTGCCACTAGCGGTCACTGAACTGGGTCCTGACCACGGTTAACGTTGCCTAATTTTATGGATTTGACTCGATACTCGACCTCTTTTATTTAAACCTCATTTTTATGTGAACGGTGGTGTCAACTGGTAAGGGCACGATCAAGGTGGTTTTGATTCAGAATGGCGGATGTCTCCATTTTCGTATACCACTAAAAATTACAATATTTTGAAATCAAAATATCATGGTCAATGTGAAGTCTTTATTTAATGAAATTGATTATGCCGATTTGTGTTGATGTTAAGATTCGATTAAAACCAAAAACATTGGTGGCTGCAACTTCTTAAGATTATTTTTTTACGAATTTCTAAGACATCCAAAAGGTTCCATGGGTTTTGCTTCATTCTGTTAAATTTGATGTCACAATGATTTGGGGGTAGTTTGGTAGAAAAAACAAAGTACACTCGGCGAAGAAAAAGGTCCACCAGTTTTCAAATTGATTCGTTTAACGTCGCGTGCAAATATTACATTTTGAAACTGTGACAAAGATTCGACTATTGTAAAGAAAAGTCACAGACCTAGCAAAAGCGCGCTAATGAGAAAAGTACTGTTCTAAAATAAAGTTCAAATTAATTCAGACGTTGTCCAAGAAGATTAAATCATATAAAAATTTTGATAAATTAAAATCTTCGTGTTGCTTTGACTTCATCTTTTTGGTTACGACTTATGAAAGTGTCTTTCAATGTCATAAATTGAAGTGTCTGTCACTTGAGGTTTTTGTCACATGGACGGGATGGAATCTGTAAAATCTCTATAGAGTTTTATGTTTTAATAAAAACTATAAAATATAAAACTCTATAGTGGGTAAAATAGACAAAATGTGATTTTGCACCAAACGTAACATTTATTTAAATTTTGGAAGTAATGTTTCTTGTACTTAGATGTTGTATGATTGATTCTGGCACTGGTGCGAGCGAAAACCAATCTTAAGGTGGCGAACCTTTTTCTTCCCCGAGTATACATCCACAAGAAATAAACGTTCAATAGCTCGTTTAATAGCAAAATTAAATATAAGAGAATATATCTATTTTTAACAATAATTTATAAAACAACTTTGAATATAAAACATAGAACCAAAAAGTATAAATAAAAAGTAGTATAAATATAAATCTACAATTACAAAAAATTAATTAAATAAAAACTAGGAAAATAGGAAAACCTATTTTACAGTGATAGTTTAAAAAATGATGCCTTTTAGACATTTATTTCCTAGATTTTCTTCATTCGCTTGTGTTTATATGTTTTTTTTGACAAAGTTACCTCCGCCGCCATACCGACTAACTAGTATGTGCGTACTGCTTATTCTTATTCGGGCTCTTCTAAAAATTACAAGTGCACAGCGGTAGTCGCTTTCTAACATAGAATCAGGTTAAATTGAAAACCTTTTCGTATCAATTTACTTGCTGTTCCAATAAAAAAATTAGTACTTTTCATAAAATATCATTATTATCAAAATAGCTTACATAGCCTTATTATAAATGAGTGTATGTTAAGACGAGCGAGACATTCGAGGAAAGTTTTGCAAAAAAGTTTGATTTAGTCTTGTCCGCCATCCACTACCGTTACGGTTTCTTACCGGGAACAGCGCAAACCTCATGCTTCGAAAATATTTACTTGATTTAAAGGTAAAAAAGACTTCAAATTATAATAATTTAGTATATTCTTGCAATTACCCAATAAAATCGAACGCACGGTAGGTCTCAAAAACCAAAATTATTATTACAATCCCACACTCAAAATATAATTTCGTGACTATCCCGCGTCCAAGCTAAACAGCCTTAGCCTCAGAAAAACAGCCTTAGTAAATACGAGTAGTCATAATGACCAAGGTGATTTCCTCGGAAGTAGACTCGTTTTCACTTGGATTTCTCTATTAACATAGTTTTGGTTTCTTTCTTTGTAGTAATGTTTTTGGGTTCATCTTCACTGTTTTCCGATTTGCAGGATGAGGACGTCTAAAAATATAAAATAAAACATATGAAACATTCGGTGTAACGAAATAATATTCATTCTCTCGAGATGAATTTTAAGTGTTTATATAATTATTTCTTGAAAATTACGCAATTATTTAATCATTCATTAAAACTACCAGGGCGACCGAGCTTAGCTTTGTGTGACTCTTACCAAATCCCACCAGCAGATGACAGTCTAGGGTTTTTTAATCGAACTATTTAAAAAAAAACTTAAAAACGGAATTTTTTATTTCATGAAATGAGAACTTGACTATTGCTAGATCAATTTCTCAGCCTTAGAAACCCATGTACATTAAATTTCATCGTAATCGTCAAAGCCATTTAAAAAAAAAAAAACAAATGACCTACATTACGGCTGTCTCACGGTAAAAAGTAATATAAAATTAGTTTTTTCCGGATCGTTTCAGTAGTTTTGTGGTGAAAAAGTAAACTGTCACTATTTAATGCTGAAAGGTTTGTAAATGAAAATAATAAACTTTACGTAAGTATCATGTTACGTATAATAGCCAAACAAATGTTCATCAGTGGAAACATTTGAAATCGAGCAAAAATCGTTTAATAACAGGTTTGTAGTAGGGAAGCCTCCCTAAAGTTTTTGTTTTTATTTTTTTATAGCAGCTACAAAAAGCTCTTTGAAAATTTCAACTGTCTACCAATTACAATTAATGAGATACAGCCAAAACAAAATTTTGAAAAAAAAAAATCAGATTTTGGTAGCATCTTAATCTTTTATTTTTATTTTTTTTAACCTTCAAAATCACAGCATTTTATCTACTCAACGAGCACTAATTAACGATACCCTACTCGATGGTAAAGGTAGATGTTTTTTTTGCGCCCCGCTTTATCTGTTTGCGAGCCCCCTTTAATTTTTTTTATTATCTGATGTTGTAGCGGCTACACATGTAAACAATTTGTGAAAAATTCTACCTATTATGGATCATGAGATACAGCCCGCTGACAGTCAGACGTCCAGCGTGTTGGCACGAGTTAGAAGACCGGCTCTGTACCGTTCCGAACCCGTAGCTAATAGAGTTCGTCGCGTATAATAGCTTCGGAAAGCACGTCTGGCCCGCGTGTGGCCGCGCGTAAAATCGGTTTCATAGTTTGTGTTTATAGTAGAGTAGTACACCAGCGAATGTCTTATTCCTCCGGAACCGAGCCTAGAGGTAACCGTAAGTGATAGGATAACGAGGCGCGTGATACCGGTAAGTGCTGAGGTAATACCCGATAAATAGATAAATAATTACCCCTTCCTGTAGGGGTCGTAAATAGATAAATAGCAAAGGGAGGCAACTCTCCTAGTGAGTTACTGCGGTCTCGCACCCTTGCATCCTGTGAGTAGCCCTCAGGAGGGTATTGACGTGGGATAAGGACGAGTTCTTTACCGAAGCCCTTCGGGTAGTGCCGGCTGAAGAGGGCAAGCAAACCAGGCGATCGTCGCACGTTGCACGCCGCCCGCCCTGCATCAGCTCGGTCCTAGTCGGGAAGGAAAGCTGGTGAGACGCCCTTGACCTTCCGAGACACCCCTAGCGGTCCTGTAGGGGCGCGCGGCTCACTGGTCAGGGAAAGCGGGCCTAAGGACCCTTGTTTCGCCCACCAAGGGCGGAACCCGTGCCCGTGCGGCGTGCCCAAGCAGGTACCTCTTGAGTGGTAACAACAGCGGCTTTAGTACTGTCCGGCCCTTCAGGCCTACACGAGACACCCTTGTGGTGAGCGAACCAGAATCTAACCAGTTGCGCCCAGACATCATCATATCTGAACTACCCATTTTCTACCCCTGGGAATCAAAATCGCACTACCCCCATTAGGCGTTAAGATTATCGAATAGCGTGGTGTCGTGCCTGACTGTATGGAGTGAATTCTAATAATATGTTCTTGCGCTAGACTGTAATAAGAAAACAATAAGGGTCTTACTACAAAAAACTTAGACATCTGTTGAACACTTGATTAAAAAAATGCGCACAAAATAACTGCGCATCAATGACATAGACAGAGTTATTTGGTACGTTTTTTTTAATCAAGTGTTCAACAGATGTCTAACTTTTTTGTAGTAAGACGATAAGCATTTTCATGAACTTTAACTGTGTAGACGATAAGCATTGTAATAAACTGTACCTACATTGTATTGCTGTATCCTGTGTTTCCATTGACCTCCCGATAGAGTACCCTTAGGGATCCTAAGCTCTACCATAGTGATCAAATGTCATTGAGGCTAGCCCGGTGCAACTCTATTACAAATATACTAAATATTATTGGAAATGGGGTCAAAATTGGGTGAGAAAATTTTAAATTGTCTTGATAAGGTCAAGTCATATAAAAGGGCTTCAATTGAACATTGTTAAATAGATTTTTGTAATTTTTTTCGACTCTTAGTTTTCAAGTTAAGAAAAATACTAAGAAAATTACCATCCCCCTTATTTGCGAAGCGAAAAATCTGATTTAGTTAATTATAGTCGATAGTCGATAAAATTTAAGATTATTTTTGGAAAAAATCACCTTCGGATAAACTTCTTGGATTAAGGGGTCAGATTTATATGTGACAACACTGACAACCAACATCAATTTACGATTTCTGCAATGTCTAGAACCCAATAAAATTTACAACAATTTAACATTATTTTTGGAAAAAATCACCTTCTGATCTGACAAACTTCTTGGATTAAAGTGCGGTCGATTAGGTGTTTCACGTAGACAAGCCTTATAATTTCACAAAAAATTTTCCAGGTACTAGTTAGGTACATAGCTCTCAATTTTTGATAGAAGCCAATTCTTGAATTTCAAAAGACTTCCATGGAAAATTCAAGAATTGGCTCCTATCAAAAATTGAGTGCTATGTACCTAACTAGTACCTGGAAAAAAATTGGTGCAATTTGGTGCACTTTGGTGAAATTTGGTGAATTTGGCGATATAAGAAGAATAATTATATTTTATAAGAATAATTTATGTGGTGGTACGGAACCCTCAGTGCGCGAGTCCGACTCGCACTTGGCCGGTTTTTTATTTACTTGTAAAGGTACCTTCTTTTTCTACGAATAAATTTCATTCGGGTAATCTGTCACTTAACTACTTTTCGCTCCGACTGTACAAAGCCTGCCAGGTTTCGGATTGGCAGAGTAACGTTTTGTGGACCTAGTAGGCCACCACTATTGCTACAAAGTTACAAATTTCGTGTACTAGATGACGTAGGATACTCGTAACATGCAGTGCCCTTAAAGTCTACAACACCAAATTACGATTTCTGCAATGTCTAGAACCCAATAAAATTTTTGTGGTCAGGGTTAATTAATCCCGTTTGAGTTCTGACAATTATAAAGAGAGCTGTAATCACTCTCACATTTTTCACCTTAGTTTAATAATAATAAGTAAGCTTACTTTTGAAGCCGAGCAGCTGCCTCTTTCGGAACCTCAACTTGCACTCCATATTTCTCAGGGATCGGGAGTCGCTGAGTCAATCTGATGAAAAGAAAACATGGTTTTATATCTCTGCAAATAAAAGTGTCTTAGTAGTAAATTGTTCACCAAGGGAGCAAAGAACAATTTTAAAGGCGAGAGCGTTTTTTGAATCCAGAGCGGAGCGAAGGATTCTAAAGTAGAATCCTGAGTGAAGCGAGGGACTCCATGGTGTATACTATACCTTCTTGGTTACCATCATCATCTTATCGTGTGGGTTGCAAGGTCGATGACCGACCTCACAAACCTTGGTATCAGAGTTTTTGAGTCGCCAAAGGCCTCTGACTTGACACATTAACGACTACATCTGTAGTCTAGTAACTTGACTTAAAGTAAACACTTTTCGGATGATGAACCCAGTACTAACTTTTAGTATGTTATTAAATATTATATTACCACCTTCAAAACCACCGGGACAAAAGCTGCCAAATGCCTGGATCAAAAGGTATGACGTAATCAAAATGGCGGCCGACGCATTATGAAAGCTGCAAATTATTCTGAAACTACAGTCACCGGCAAAAATAACCAGGCGGTCTATTTTCTGTCGTACATTTCCATACAAGTAAGGGATCAAATGAAGCGTCAATATATTTCCTAAACGAAATAAATATCCGTGAATAAACTGTGAGATCAATAAATAAGGTATCTGACTACCGATTCTTGAAGATTAGACCTGTGCACGGTATCCAGGAAAATCCGTGCATCGTACAGATTAGATTCAGATTATTTATTCAATGTAGATTCTTTACAGAATACTTATTGAATGTCATGCAGAATACAATTCAAATAGAGCGAGTCTACGCCGTTTCGGATCGTGCTGTGGCAGCGTAAAAGAAACGGCAAGAAACCACTGCAGCACGGCCTACTTTAAGAGTCGGCTTTTTACAATGTGTTTCTTGTGTTTCGCTGGAATATCAGAGCACCATACCTCTTTGTCATTCATATAGTCATCTAATCTATAGTAAGCTTTTTTACATAACGTTTGCTTTACACATTCTTTAAACTTTCTCTCAGGTAATTGCACTATATTGACAGGTATTTTGTTGTAGTATCGTACACACAGACCAACGAAAGATGTATTGACTTTAGTTAATCTAGTATATGGTTGATCAATTTTGTGCTTATTTCTAGTATTAAAATTATGCCTGTCACAAATTTTAGGTAATTGATGAATGTTCTTTCTAGCATACATAATATTTTCATAGATATATAGATAGAGAGATATTTTTTTCGTGTGCAATAAAAGAATATTGTATTGTATTGTATATACTGGCATGGCACTGTCATTATGTTGATTTCCTTGAACAGTTCTCTCAGGGAACCACGAGTCTTCAGGCAATAAATTTCTCTTATAGCTCTCTTTTGTAAAACGAATATTGAATGTATATCAGCTGCTCGGCCCCAAAGCAGTAAGCCATAAGACATAATGCTATGGAAGTAGCTAAAGTAAACCAGCCTCGCGGTAGCTACATCAGTAAGTTGTCTGATTTTTCTGACAGCATATGCAGCCGAGCTCAATCGACCAGAAAGAGCCGTTATATGAGGGCCCCATTGAAGTTTAGAGTCTAGTATTAACCCTAAGAAAACTGTACTATTTACAAAATCTAATGGTTCATTATTCAATACTATGTTATGTGAAGTAGACCTTACATTTGGTAGTGCAAATTTAATACATTTAGTTTTTTTGGCGTTTAGGACTAAATTGTTAACAGTAAACCATGCATGAATCTGTCCAAGTGCATCATTGACTTCGTTATAATTTTGTGATTTTCTACTTACATTGAATATTAATGAAGTATCATCAGCAAAGAACACAATCTTTGACAGATTCTTCACTACAGTAGGGAGGTCATTAACATAAATAAGGAATAAAAATGGCCCTAATATGGACCCTTGAGGTACGCCAATTTTGACAACAGATCCCAGTGATTTCGTTTTGTTTACTTGTACCTTTTGAATCCTGTTTTCCAAATATGACTTAAGTAGTTTAAGTGAATTATTCTTAACACCGTAATGTTCAAGATTTAAAAACAATGTGCTATGATCTACGCAATCAAATGCCTTGGATAGATCACAGAAGATACCAATAGCATCTTCAGATTTTTCCCACGCGCCAAAAATGTATTTTAAAAGTGCAGTTCCGGCATCCGTTGTACTGCGCCCTTTCGTAAAACCAAATTGATGGTCATGTAGTAAGTTATTTCTTTTAAAGTGCGAAAGCATTTGATTGAGTATGACTTTCTCCAAAATTTTACTAAGTACAGGTAAGACTGATATTGGTCTAAAATTACTGGGATCCTTTTTGTCACCAGCTTTGAACAATGGAACTACTTTACTTTTTTTCATTAAGTCAGGAAAAGTACCATGATCGACACAATCATTGAATATAACAGCTAAATATGGAGATATAATATCAATGATCGCACTGCAGACTTTTACTGACATTCCCCATAGATCCTCAGTAGTTTTCATTTTAATACTTTTAAAGGCTTTAACAATTTCGTTAGGGGTGACATGATTGAACCCAAATTCAGTTTCGCAGGCGTCCACATTCTTTTGAAGTAAACCGCTAGCAAGTGAAGATGATGAATTGAGTGACTCTGTTGTTTTCAAAGGAATATTAGTAAAAAAGGTTTCGAATTCTTGAGCCACTTCTACGTTTGAACTAATGGTTCCGCGATTTGTATGAAGTGTGATTTGATTGTCACGCGGTTTCACTTTACCAGTTTCACTGTTTATAACATTCCATACAGCCTTAATTTTGTTAATAGCAGACTGTATTTTTTTCCGTAGGAAAAATGATTTTGCTTTTAAACAAACTAATTTAAACAATTTTGAATATTTTTTTACATATTCAATGAAACTGTCGTCATTTGAATAATTTCTTAGCTCATATAATTCAAAAAGTCTGTCTCTACTTTTGCGAATACCAGCGGTAGCCCAGTCACTGAACTTGAATTTTACAATGATTTGCTTTTTCCTAATAGTGAAAATTTTACTGAATTCAGTATTAATCAATGTGAATAAATCTTCATATGAGTTATTAGGGTTGTTAGGATTATAATTGTGACAGGGCAGTTTTTCTAGTAACGTGTTTTTGTACTTTTCTAACCTGTCGTTCGTTAGACTCCTGGTTTCTATATCTATCTTCTGGTTTACTCGAGAATAATAAAAAGTAACACTTTGACCCGAGTGGTCCGACTGAAGCGAGTTTATGATACTTTTATCAAAATAATCGCAGTTACAAAATACGTTATCAATACAGGTAGCCGAGGATGACGTCACCCTAGTAGGTTCAAAAAATACATGCTCTAAATTATAACATTTAAAAAGACTTAAAAGTTTGGTACTATAGGAAGTATTTTCTAAAATATTTACATTAAAGTCGCCACACACTACCGCAAACTTATTTACTTTGGTCACTATTTTTAAAACATCTTCCATTACTAACTCAAACAAAGAAAAATTTTGATAAGCGGGAGGTCGGTATACACATACTACAACATGCTTGTCCAGCTCAACACAAGATATTTCAATACATCTTTCAACCGAAAGTCCAACAATATCTGTACGGTTCTTTATTTTAAAACTGTTACGAACTAAAATCAGTGACCCACCGTGTAAAGCAGATTTTCGATTGAAAGAACTGGCTATACAATAATTATCATAATTAATTAACATTTGGTGATCTGTTTGCCAGTGTTCAGTGAGACATAAAATGTCAAATTTAGTTTTTTCTAAGAACATTTCAACTTCTAAAATTTTGCTGGAAAAACCCTGAATATTTTGATGTAAAATTTTCAAAATATTAGATTTTTCCTTTGTCTTTGCTATAGGAAGTTTTTTGCCAGAAGATTTTTTTTTATTTACCTCAGTAAAAATTCGATCAGAAAAACCTTCTTTTGTCGTATCAACTAGTTTAAAGAATTTGAGTTAGTAATGTTACTAACTACAGAAATATTTTGTACATTACTTCCTATAACAGAATTATGTATATTATATGCTATCAATGTAGCAAGGTCTTTCTTAAACTTAAGGGGCAGATACATAGTCTCCTGCGTTAAAGTAAAATAATGAATAAAATTATTTATGTCACGATATAAAATGTCACTATGACGAGATGTCAAATTCTGTAAATATAAATTCATTCTGTGTATACATTTGTTGTGTTGCTCAGTGACATTTGAGCAATATGGAAAGTTGCACAGAATAAACTTACATTTTGTTTTATTTTGTAAAGAAAAAAATATACGTCATTTCGTCAGATATCTCTTACATTTAGCGAATGTCGCACGGGTTTTCTTATACATTTTAAGTATACCTTATCTTTGACAATATTGTTAATAAGGTTCTTATCTAAAGACCTCATCAATCAGATTTGTATTTTTATTAAATTTAGGTAAAATATTAACGCTTCGTTTGCCCTCATATTTGTATGAAAATATATGAAATAAAACATACCGGCCGGTTATTTCTGCCGGTGAGTGTATGAGCTGTATGAACCAAAGAGATTTGAACCTCGCTACGCTCGGTCATAGAGGGATCTGAAAAGTGTTGGCTATAGCTTGACTTTTTACTCATGTTAAGAGTCATATTAGAAAAAAAGAGATAAACATGTTTATGATTATCTACTTTCAAACGTCGCTGTAACGCTTTTTGACCAGCTAGAGATGTGCAGGCACTCGATATGACGAGTTCGATAATGTAGTATTTCGACTTTTTTAAAACGAAAGTATTAAAATTCACACATTAAATATTGACGAGGCTTTGAGCAGATGTTAGACGCTCATGATGAATTCAAAATTTTGTGACTTTTAAAAAAATCGTCTTGAATTCTAATGTTTTGTATGCTATTTACAATAATGATCTTTGAAGAGAAATCAAATGAATAGAACCAACATTTGTCGTTGCACTTATGTTTATAAAAGCGCACCCCGAACAATTCATACATCAAGCGCGAAACCACAAATCGTCAGAATTTGAAAATGACAGAGACTTACGCACGTCCACGAAGTACAACTAGGCTCGATAAAGAACCTGGCAATCGCGCGGGCGCGGGTCGCGTATGGTGAAGGAGTCTATTCCAAGGGGTGCGTAGAGTGTCTTTTTCGCATTTCTGTATTTATAGTAAATATTATAAAAAAAAGGAATTCATCAGAAATGAATTAAGCTGCTTTATTTATTCTCTCATTTAATTCAAATGAAGAGTAAATGAATAAAATTACAGAACGTTACGAAGTATATTTAAAAAATTATGAATCTACTAATAAAGTTACCTACTACCTAAAATAAAATTACAGAACGTTACGAAGTGTATTTAAAAAGTTATGAATCTACCAATAAAGTTACCTACTACCTAATATCTCTTAATAACTCTTATTTTCGTCACCGTTTTCACTCAAGTATCTCTGCAAGTGTTGTTTATTTAGTAGTTTTATTGCCTAGTTGCAATGCCGCTGCTATGCAGTTCTACTTTATCTTTAAAACTTGAAGGGACCTGAAAATAAATAAATATTGACTACCGATGATATGGTACAGTCAACAGTACGTCAAGCTTGACACATTGGACGGTGTACCGATCTTATTTCAATTGCTGTAGAAGCTAAAATCACGCTTGTAACACTCACGAGTTGTTTAGTGATAAAATAGCCCACAACAGATTAGCATGGTGTCAGGGCATGAAGACCCTATGTACCTATTGGTGATGCCAATCATTACTCCGAGTAAGATGTTTTTAAAATAAACATTATTGAACACCCTGTATTATACAAGTTTTGTCATTCGTTTATTTGACACAGAATTTGAAATAATGTCTTTTAAATCAATTAATTTAATAATAATAAAATCACACATTTCCTGAAATTTGCAAAGGTCAATACTTTTTTTCACGGAGACCGATTTTTTTTTGGTGCCATAGCAAAAGACTTTAGTGATGATTAGGTCTATTATTTGACATAGGTTTCACTTATGTACAATACTTTTCAAATTTTTTGGCTAGAGGTCTAGGGAAGAGTCGCATTGTTTTTGGTGATAATGTTTATTATTAAATATATTTTACTAACAAATAGCAATATATTGATGAATTAGACAACACAACGGAACCCTAAATCTACCAAGTCCGACACGCACTTGGACAGTTTTTATATTACTCGGTAGATTAACATGAAGCGATATAACCATTTACAGAGACCGTACTAGAATTATGAAGTGAGCATCTGATTTAATTCGATAACTTTTTAGACATTATCGATAACCACTATTTACATCTCTAATGGTGGATAATCAAAATCATTCGCGTTATGTAGATATTCTTGAATTTTTCTTGTAATTTGCAGTATATTTCTTTGTGGAAGGTTTTTTTAAATTGATTTACCTAATCTTTAATATAATTTGTTGTCATTTTAATGAGTATTACACATTTTTTTGCAAAAATAAGCTTTTAAATATTACTTACAAATGAAAGCATAAGAATTCTTCGATGTCCTGTTTCCTAGAAGAATGAGATCCGCATGCCGGTACGATTTATGTATTGTTCAGCATTTAGGCTTTTGTGTACAACACTTATTTGATTAGATATAAGTATTTTAATAACAGTAAAATTATAAAAACTACAGAGCCGGTTCGCTCACGACAACATCAAAACAAATAGTTTCATAGACGACTGAAAGTAAAGACAACGTCATACTAGTTGTCAAGAGAACAATCAGATAACTTTTTAAATTAGCAGAAGTGTAAAAAGAACCAAAACAAACCTGGTTCCAACTTGACGTTTCAAAAGTGCAACACTTGACAAGCCTTCAAATCCCTCTATGACCGAGCGTAGCGAGGTTCAAATCTCTTTGGTATGAACATGTAAGGGGCATCAAATAAAGGATAAATGAGTATTTTACAATAGTGTTATTTCATGAGATCAAAGTAATACAGTTACAAAATATTTTTCATTTTGTGAAATTTTTACTTTGAAAAAGTCCGTATTTTCATAACAGGTACTAAAAAACTTTGTATGACAGGAATAGAGAAAAAATTATTACTATAATATAAAATAAATGGTACAGCAGCACTGCACTTACTTTCTCGCAATACTCAAGGAAAAACTATCAACCGCAAACTTAAATTTGTAATGCCATGCACATAGTATGGAAATAAAAACTTTTATTTACATTTTTCCAAAAAAATGTTCGAATGAAATATACGGATCAATTCATAATTCAAATTGTCAAACATTAAAACAAACAAACCTCAAACGATTTCGAGTAAATCTCATGTTTAACTTTTGGTAGTACTGGAACACCCTTTATTCAATGGATACTTACTACCTTCTACTACTTGCATGGAGATTTTTTAATTTCCCAAAACATGTTATGGATAATTGTTCAGTTTAGTCTACTATCAACCGCAAACTTAAATTTGTAATGCCATCCACATAGTATGGAAATGAAAACTTTTATTTACATTTTTCCAAAAAAATGTTCGAATGAAATATACAGATCAATTCATAATTCAAATTGTCAAGGTGATATTAAACATTCCTTTAGAGTTTTAAATGCTGAATCCGCCTCACTAGTCCAATTGAAGATTGGGGCGTTCTTGCCTTGGGAAGTCAATTTGTTTAGGGGAGCAGCGAGAGAACTAAATTTTGGGATAAATCTTCTGTACCAGGAAGCAGTACCCAAAAATCTACGGACTTCTTTGCGAGTTTTAGGAGCAGGGTAGTCCACGATAGCTTTCACCTTTTCAGGATCAGCTCGGAGACCGTTAGAGTCTACGAAATAGCCCAGGTACTTCAGTTCTTTCCTGAAGAACTGACATTTTTTGAAATTAATAGTCAAGTTGGCCTTTATTAGTTTGTCAAGAACACGTTATAATAATGAAATGTGTTGCTCAAAAGTTTCAGAGACAACAATTATGTCATCGACAAAAACGAAGACTTTATTTTCAAATTCCGGACCGTAAAACAAAGCATCTACCAAACGTTGTTGAGTGGCAGGAGCGTTTGTCAAGCCGAAGGGCATGCGTTTAAATTGGAAAGTACCTCTAGACGGTATGTAAAAGGCTGTCTTACACCTATCTTCCTCTTTTATTAAAATCTGCCAAAAACTTTTTGATAGATCGATACTACTTAAGTATTTTGCATCTCGTAAGTTGTCTAGAATTTCAGAGATATAGGGTAGGCTATATGCGTCTTTTTTCGTTACAGAATTTAATTTTCGGCTGTCGAGGCAAAACCTCGGCTCGCCGTTCTTTTTGGGAGTTAGCAAAACTGGTGAAGACCAGGGACTTTCAGCAGGTTCTACTACATCCTCTTTGAGCATATCATCTAATTGATTAATTAATATTTTTTGTTTTTCAGGAGACATCCTGTAGTACCTCTGGCGAATAGGAGGATTGTCACCGGTGTCAATAGAGTGTGTAATTAAGTTAGTGCACCCTAAGCCACGAACTTCGTAGGAGATATCACTAAATTGTGATATTATATTATTAGCCGTTGTTTTTTGTATGTCGTTAAGGTGATCGTAGCTGCAAATGTGTTCTATTAAGTCCGGTGCAACCTCATCCACAGAAATTTCATCTATTTTTAGTACGATAGAATTTAGATGTTTGGGAAATAAGCCAAAAGATCGCCAAAAGTCCATGCCAAGTATTAAGGAATTTCGAATTTCAGGAATTACATAAGCATTTAATATATGTTGTTGGTTTTCAAAAGTGACCGGTAAGTAGATTATACCAATAGCTTTAAGTTTTTGCCCCCCAGCAGCGACAAAACTTAGGGTTGTTTCTTGAAGTGTATAACCAGCATCTAAGAATTCCTTATGAGAACTATTACCTAGGATTGTAGTTGCAGATCCAGAATCCAATAGACCGGTTAGGTGAATGTCACCTACTTTAATGGATACAAATGGACGAGCATTATTATTGTTTTGGATTGAAGCGACAGAATAACAAGAATAGTATTTCGATAAGAAGGATAGCCATTCTCTCCATTCCTGGATGTTAAATTTATTGTTGTTAGTGTTATTGCTGTCACTGCAATCCATAATTTCTAGTTTTTTCGGTTGATCGGATTACAAACTGGGCATTCTGGAAAACGTACAGCCCATTGGCCACATTTGAAGCACACAGGGTAGTGTGGTTCTGTGCATTCGCGAAGCGAGTGAGTGTCAGCACGACATCTAGGGCAAAATGGTTTTTTTGTTGCAGATGAAACAGCCGCTACCGGCACAGCCAAAGAATACATGAAACAGAGTTAGAAAGGCAATGCTGACAATTTTGTACGGGAACCGGTGTCGCCAGTTTGCACACATTTACACGATAAATTATATTTTCACTACATAAAAAAACCGCTAGCTATTTGTCGTCTACTGGTGAATCGAAAAAGTCAAAAGAGCCAAATCCAAGCAATCAAAAATTTACCGTATTACATTACGTTATAACATTATTTTCAAAAACGTCAAAATCTGACGTTTTTGGGTGAGAAAGAGACAAAGATAAAATGTGGCCATACTAATAAAGTTTGCACAAAACGGTTCAAAAAGTATCCATTTGATCTTTCTTTGTTTTAACTTTCCTTTTAAATATTTCCCTAACAATATATTTATAAATGTGTGCAACATTATGCATAATACTTAAAAAAATAATTTAGATTTTTCTTTACTGAAAATAGAAAGTTAGCGATTTTGAAATATTAAATTGTTGTGTTATACTGGTATCATTATTGTGCAAATGCTAGGGATGTATGTTTCATTGGGCAAATTATCGATAAAATGGATTATTGTACTCTGGATTAGAACTTTTCCACGAAACATAGGTTTGTTTTAGATTCGCACAGCTTGCAATAACTAACTCTAGCGATGGCGGTTAATGCGCAGAACACAAAAAACGAGTCGCGGGGGTGCGCGGGGTATGGTGGGGGAAGGACTGCGAAGCGTTCATTGGCTCTCCGCGTGTCACCATGCGCAGAAACTAATCGTCACGCTAATGTTAAGTTGTGCAAGCTGTTTTATTTTTTATATCTCACTAAAATCACTTTAAATAATAGTAAACTAACGTTTACAGATCCGACATTCTCAGGCGGCGGGGTGAAGAAGGACGTACCTGATGATAGGGAATCCAGGCGCTGGTTGTTATTAGAGGTCACACTGCATCAATCAATCTTTACACAAAACATTGTAAATTCAAAGTCACTTTGTATTATACACAGATGTTTTTGTCGTTTTAGATATTATTTTCATGAGAACAGAATTGTGCGCGCGGCCATTGCTTTTCCATTGATGTTTCAGGCAGGTACGGGGGGGGGGGGGGGGGAAGAGAGGGAAGGAAAGGATGCGTTCTTAATTAGTTTTATTGTGTTGTGCCTGGAAACGCATCATAATAACTTTTGCCAAGTATTTACTTACACCTTGTATACGAGTTTTAGTTTTATACTCATTCTTTATTAGGGTTTCGTACCGAAAGGGTGAAAAACGGGACCTATTGATATGCTTCCGATGTCTGTCTGACTGTCAGTGGGCTGGATCTCATGAACCATAATAGGTAGAAATTTGAAATTTTCACAAATTGTGTATATCTGTTGCCGCTACAACAACAAAATTTTGTTTGAGCTGTATCTCATGAACAGTAATAAATATATAAATTAAGTGTGGCTCCGATACTAAAGACCTTTTTTAGGCGATTTTTGTTTATGCTCTATCTTAAAAACGGGAACACTTGAAAACAAGAAAATTGCAATGTTTATAGTGCATAAGCTATAAAATAACAAAATATAATAAAATCTAGTCAAGCTCTTGTCGGACTCAAACAATCTAGCACAGGAACATACTGAAATTTCTAATACAATCGTGATTATGTGGTGGTACGGATCCCTCGGTGCGCGAGTCCGACTCGCTCTTGGCCGGTTTTTTATTAGAAGATCCCTGCGTGTAAATATTCTTCAACAATAAAATAGATCATGAAGCATTGTTTTGTCTAATATTATAAAGATAATTTATTTTTATATGTTTGGATGTTTGTTACTCTTTCACGACCCAGCCACTAAACAGAATTTGATTAAATTTGTCAGGAATATGGACTTAGACCTATAAAAGCATAATATCTACTCTTTTTTCGAATCCCACGCAAATGAAGTCGTGGGCAACTGCTAGTCAGCAATAAGAAGAACCAACAAATTAAATTAATATACCAGTAAAGACGTGTGTGGTAAAGTTGGTGTCCCTCCGGGAAGTGATTTCGGTTTCTAACAGGTATAGCGTATAGCAAGAGGCTTTAAATGTCTTCTTTGTGCCGAAAAGATGATGTCACTCTCCAAAAAGTGTTTGGAGCAAGTAGAACTTGTTTTGGTGGCTAACCAATCTTTTTGCCCTGTGGCATCGATCCATCTTTGCTTTTCTTTTGGATCAGCTGCCAAAAATCTCTTTCTAAAGTTGGGATTTAGTATGAGTGCAAACAATTTTTAATTTTTTAATTATTAAAAAATTATTGCTTAACTTCAAAGCTAAAAATATATATACAAGTAAGTATTCAACATTACAGGAATAATTCCAGTATACAGAAATTTATCGATATCGTTGTATTTTTGGAAGCACTTTTGCTCTGGTTTCGACCGGCTAAAAAATATTTTTGTTTTAACAAATATAGTGGATAAAAAGGTATTCAAAATGGTTATCGGTGGTACAATAGGCCTCCATTTTGCTAATTTTTATCTTTGCTGTGAGCTCGACGTGATAATATCGCACAAAACGGCATTTTCTTAAGTAATACGTCGCTGCTCTTTACGCCATTGAGTCGGGCAAATGACTGAAGGGGTCATTTTGAGGTTTTGACGTTTGTTTGTCCTACGGACCTATCCGTGACACGCGGGGCCCGCCTACTTCGCCTTTCTAACTCTGTTTCATGTATTCTATGGGCACAGCGTTAGGTGTCCTACTGGTGTCGGTATTAGTGTTGGGTTTAGTGTAATTGTTCTGAGGTTTAGTGTAAGTATTGTTAGCGTATATAGGTCTGCCGTAATTATTTGTGTTGTTTGTGTTTCTGTAGTTAGGATTATTGTATAGGTAGTTAGGTTTATTTTGATTTGTATTGTAGTAATTCTTTCTGTTCGAATAATTGTTTTGGTAACTGCTGTTGTACGGCTTGTTCTGAGATTGATTGTTAGTCTTTGGATATGAATTTTTATTACTAAAATTGCTTGTACTGGGTTTGTTGTAGACAAACTCAGGCGCTAGAGTGTCAGAGGTAGCTTTAGGTTCGTGAAATTGCAATGTGCGAGCATGTATGCATTCGTAGTTACGGCACGCGGTTTTTAGTGCATCAATACTGTTTATTTCCGGAAGAGCAGCAAGAGTACTGGCATAGCAGGGTCGTATATTGTGAAGCAATATCTCAAGTTTGTCGTTTTCCGACATGGGTTGAGTGAGACGCGCAAACATACCGTGCATAATTGACAAATATATAGTTATATTTTCCGTTTCTCCTTGTGTACGTGCACGAATTTCTGACAAAAAACGATAGTCGAAATCGCTTGTGCCAAAATCCTTATTAAAAAGTGAAACTAGTTCCTTCCATGTGTGTACCGAATCCTTGATACTGCGATACCAGTGCAGAGCATCATCCTTAAAAATTTCACCAGCGTGAGATAAAATTTTGTCTTCCTGCATATTTTTAGATTCAACGAATTCTTCGATACGCTGTACAAAAGAACGGACACACGATTTGCCAGAAAAGTTAATTTTAGAAATCTCATTAGATAGGTTAGATTTGCAAGTGACATTAATGTTAGTTACTGGAGTAGTCTCTGGAATATCTTCATTAATTTTGGCTTTATTGCTATTTTTTATGGCAATAAAATCTTTGTATTGCTGTTTAAAATTTTGTGAACAACTAGTGTATAGTTCTTGGTCACCAGCTTTTAATGAGGTTATACGATTAAACCTATGATGAACATGGTTAATTGTAGATTCAGTGCGGGCACACAAATTTCTATCAAATTTAGTTTTAAGTTGATTAATATTAGCTAGCGTTTTAGATAAGGTATCCTTAATTCCCTTAAGGTCCTCATTAGAATCTAAGTGTGACTCTAAAATGTTTTCGGATGGCATTTTTTCCGCTAAGGTTACAATTTGTTTCCTAAGTTCATCTACAGTAACACTCGGTGTAGTAGCACGAACTGCAACTTCATACTTCAGCTCAGATTTTTGTAAAGACAGGTATTTTATAGGAAAAGACATCCTCAATATTGAGTGAGTGTGATACAATAGCAAAATTTACACTATTGGTATGAAAAATTTATAAGAGGTGATTGATTGGCTTAGTAGATTAAAGATCAACGGTTAAACTGGAAGCGATTAGAACTTGTGAGTAAGGCAACAGGCAATTGTCAGAATAACTTTTTTGTCTGTTATTAGTAAATTAAGATTTCCTATTTGAAAACAATTTTTTATTATCAAAATTTCTAGTCGCTTACCAATTCAAGACAAAATCAACTTATATCTAATTACAGATAACACTCACCAGCCACCATCTAGAATAACTACAAAATGCCAAGAACGTAATGTTAACTACTCGAAACCATAAAAAACACTAAAAGATGGGCGCCATTGTAGCCGGGCAGGTGGCCTACAAGTAGGTAGGAATAGGTTTAGTGTAGATGAATTAAAAATGAATATGAATTTAACAATAGGTATTTAATTTAGAATTTAATTTAAGAGGGTAGGTTAACAATAAAATTTAGGATCTTAAAAAGAGGGGTATGGGTTCGCGTGTTCTATAAAGTCACGAGTAGATAAACGCAGGTCCTTAATTATAAATACCGCACTGTCCTTAGATCGCGTCACGGGGCATTCGCACAGGTTGTAGGTAGTAACACAACGGAGAGAAGATTCCTCGAAACCGGAGCACACTCTGGATACTCCCGACTATCAGCGTATTGTAGGTATTATAAATACCAGTTCCAGATAGAAAAAAAACCCTGAAATTCCATAATTGGGCGTTTTAGAAAAAGTCCACTTTCGTTGTCTGACTGTAACATCGGAATCGATACTAGAATTTCTTCGCGAAGCGTGAGATGATGATGAAAGGTATTTATAAAGTACTTAATAGCGATTCAAGATGAGGCAGTACAGGCAAAATCAACAAAGAATTGACTAAATTATTAGGATAAGTAGATATCTAAGCACTAGATTTACATAGTTAAAATTAAGACGAAATCAAGCTTATTTTGTAGCATTTAGCGGTCGTATGCATTTATGGAAAGCATTAGAATTGAAATGGGTGAAATACTTTTATTATTCTAAACAAAATATGTAAATCTAGCGAATGCATCTTCGAACAAAGCAAGGTCAGTTCAATGACACACGGGCCGGTAATTGACTGTTATACATTGTATAAAATAAAACACTCACCCAATTTTGGGGTTGAAGAACACTTAATCACAGGAAATTGTAATAATTAGATTATAGAATTATTATTTGAAATTCGGTTAAATATGAAATTGCGGTTCAAGTTGGGATTAGCAAACGTCTTTATTAATCCGCAGTTGGCGTAGTGAATGACGATCGCTCAGGCCTCGGAAACCGGTTCGGAGCGCCTACAAGTTTCGAACGTCGACTCTGGTTAGTTGGTTGTTTTATTCAACCGACTAAAGAAAAAAGAGTTGTGTTATTTTAGCTTTTATACTTTTAACTTACGGTAGACGGTGAGCGTTACAATTAAAACAAACAAACCTCAAACGATTTCGAGTAAATCTCATGTTTAACTTTTGGTAGTACTGGAACACCCTTTATTCAATGGATACTTACTACCTTCTACTACTTGCATGGAGATTTTTTAATTTCCCAAAACATGTTATGGATAATTGTTCAGTTTAGTCTACTGAGCAAGCCCTTTCAGTTTTTGGTACACCCTGTGTACAAAATATTATTCAAAAAAATCATAAAGAATATCCAGTCAGGTAGACAACCAATCCAGGATTATTATTATAGAAAATTTTAATAAAATCAATGGATCCAATTTTGGGTAAATCACATATTTACGATTTGGTGGTACAGGAACACCCCTTATATGAAATTACACAGATCAATTGATAATGGCGCAAGATATCTTACATGGAGATGCTTGGTCATGCAAAGTTTCATCAAGATTCTATGAGCTGTTTTTAAGAAAATTTCGATTTTTCATTTTTGATGTATGACAGCTACCCTCAAACTGAGAGCCAGCAAGAAACCACTTAGAACCCTTCAAAGGATTTGCATAAAACACCTAAATTCAAAATATGGTGTCAATCGGACCATTTGTTTAGCCCATAGAATACATGAAACAGAGTTAGAAAGGCGAAGTAGGCGGGCCCCGCATGCCACGGATAGGTCCGTAGGACAAATAAACGTCAAAACCTCAAAATGACCCCTTCAGTCATTTGCCCGACTCAATGGCGTAAAGAGCAGCGACGTATTACTTAAGAAAATGCCGTTTTGTGCGATATTATCACGTCGAGCTCACAGCAAAGATAAAAATTAGCAAAATGGAGGCCTATTGTATCACCCATAACTATTAAGAATACCTTTTTATCCACTATATTTGTTAAAACAAAAATATTTTTTACCCGGTCGAAACCAGAGCAAAAGTGCTTCCAAAAATACATCGATATCGATAAATTTCTGTATACTTGCATTATTCCTGTAATGTTGAATACTTACTTGTATATATTTTTTAGCTTTAAAGTTAACCAATAATTTTTTAATAATTAAAAAAATTAAAATTGTTTGCACTCATACTAAATTCCAACTTTAGAAAGAGATTTTTGGCAGCTACCCAGGTGATCCAAAAGAAAAGCAAAGATGGATCGATGCCACAGGGCGAAAAGATTGGTTAGCCACCAAAACAAGTTCTACTTGCTCCAAACACTTTCTGGAGAGTGACATCATCTTTACGGCACAAAGAAGACATTTAAAGCCTCTTGCTATACGCTATACCTGTAAGAAACCGAAATCACTTCCCGGAGGGACACCAACTTTACCACACACGTCTTTACTGGTATATTAATTTAATTTGTTGGTTCTTCTTATTGCTGACTAGCAGTTGCCCACGACTTCATTTGCGTGGGATTCGAAAAAAGAGTAGATATTATGCTTTTCTAGAAGTCCATATTCCTGCCAAATCTAATCAAATTCTGTTTAGTGGCTGGGTCGTGAAAGAGTAACAAACATCCAAACATATAAAAATTCAAACTAAAATAAATTATCTTTATAATATTAGTGAGATATAAATAAGAAAAATGTAAATATCATGTAAATAATAAAACAAAACAGTGCTTTATGATCTATTTTATTTTTGAAGAATATTTACACGCAGGGATCTTCTAATAAAAAACCGGCCAAGTGCGAGTCGGACTCGCGCACCGAGGGATCCGTACCACCCTATAATCACTATTGTATTAGAAATTTCAGTATGTTCCTGTGCTAGATTTTTTGAGTCCGACACGAGCTTGACTAGATTTTATTATTTTTTGTTATTTTATAGCTTATGCACTATAAACATTGCAATTTTCTTGTTTTCAAGTGTTCCCGTTTTTAAGATAGAGCATAAACAAAAATCGCCTAAAAAAGGTCTTTAGTATCGGAGCCACACTTAATTTATATATTTTTTTTATTTTTAGTATTTTTTGTTATATTGGTAACAGAAATACATAATCCGTAAAAATTTTAACTGTCTAGCTATTACTGTTCATGAGATACAGCTCAAACAAAATTTTGTAAAAACAGATGACTTTGGTGGCATCTTTTTCATTTGGTTTAAAGTATTTTTTAAAACAAAAAATACATTATTTATTTACTCAACAAGCTCCGGGGTGGGTTAAACTTTTTTTTACGCTCCCCCCTTTAGCTGTTTGGGAGCCCCCTTCATTTTTTAAATTTTTAGTATTTGTTGTTGTAGCGGCAACAGATATACACAATTTGTGAAAATTTCTACCTATTACGGTTCATGAGATACAGCCCACTGACAGTCAGACAGACATCGGAGGCATATCAATAGGTCCCGTTTTTCACCCTTTCGATACGAAACCCTAATAAAGAATGAGTATAAAACTAAAACCCGTATACAAGGTGTAAGTAAATACTTGGCTTCTCAAACAAAAGTTATTATGATGCTTTTCCAGGCAATACACAACACAATAAAACTAATTAAGAACGCACCCTTTCCTTCCCTCTCTTCTCCCCCCGTACCTGCCTGAAACATCAATGAAAAAGCAATGGCCGCGCGCGCAATTCTGTTCTCATGAAAATAATATCTAAAACGACAAAAACACCTGTGTATAATACAAAGTGACTTTGAATTTACAATGTTTTGTGTAAAAATTTATTGATGCAGTGTGACATCTAATAGGAACCAGCTCCTGGATTCCCTATCATCAGGTACGTCCTTCTTTACCCCGCCACCTGAGAATGTCGGATCTGTAAACGTTAGTTTACTATTATTTAATCTGTGATTTTAGTGAGATATAAAAAATAAAACAGCTTGCATAACCTAACATTAGCGTGACGATTAATTTCTGCGCATGGTGACACGCGGAGAGCCAATGAACGCTTCGCAGTCCTTCCCCCAACATACCCCGCGCACCCCCGCGACTCGTTTTTTGTGTTCTGCGCATTAACCGCCATCGCTAGAGTTAGTTATTGCAAGCTGTACGAATCTAAAACAAACCTATGTTTCGTGGAAAAGTTGTAATCCAGAGTACAATCCATTTTATCGATAATTTGCCCAATGAAACATACATCCCTAGCATTTGCACAATAATGATACCAGTATAACACAACAATTTAATATTTCAAAATCGCTAACTTTCTATTTTCAGTACAGAAAAATCTAAATTATTTTTTTAAGTATTATGCATAATGTTGCACACATTTATAAATATATTGTTAGGGAAATATTTAAAAGGAAAGTTAAAACAAAGAAAGGTCCAATGGATACTTTTTGAACCATTTTGTGCAAACTTTATTAGTATGGCCACATTTTATCTTTGTCTCTTTCTCACCCAAAAACGTCAGATCTTGACGTTTTTGAAAATAATGTTATAACGTAATGTAATACGGTAAATTTTTGATTGCTTGGATTTGGCTCTTTTGACTTTTTCGATTCACCAGAAGACGACAAATAGCTAGCGGTTTTTTTATGTAGTGAAAATATAATTCATCGTGTAAATGTGTGCAAACTGGCGACACCGGTTTTCGTACAAAATTGTCAGCATTGCCTTTCTAACTCTGTTTCATGTATTCTATAGTTTAGCCGTTAGACCAAAGCGTGACGGACAGACCGACCGACCGACGGACCGACCGACCGACCGACCGACCGACCGACGGTCGGACATTTTTGGGAGCCTTGTTTTTTATGATGTATAAGTGATATAGAACAAATTTTTGAGAAAATTAGAAAAACTTTTTTTTTTCACGAATACAATACCTTTCTCGCTCCGCTCGAACGTAAAAACCGTGAATTGATAGGATTGAAAATGCTTTGGCAGTGCTGCTTTTAGTTAGACGCTCTGATCTCGACGTCAGTGTAGTCTGGTATCGAGCGCAATGACTAATCAAATATTAATAGGTAAACCGGTTATTTTAATATTATTTAAGTATATTTATGACGTCATGGAGATCTTAAGGGGAGGCCTATATCCAGCAGTGGACGTCTTTCGGCTGATATGATGATGATATTTATGTACGGTTTTGTTGTATTCAGCTGCATTTATTTATATATGCGTGACTTATTATTTATTAAGTATAATATCTAAATATGTATTATGTATTATTTTAAATATGTAATATTAGGCCCAACGCTCTTCTTTATCTACATAAATGAACTTTGCAAAATGTATATTCCTTAATGTAGTGTCTTCACGTATGCTGATGACACCGCTATTCTAGTTCGCGGACGTAGCTGGGATGAGGTCAAAACGAATGCTGAAAGTGCGCTTGGAAGAGTAATGTGTCGGTTAAATAGAAATCTTTTAACAGTAAATCTTGAAAAAACCAATTATATAACCTTTTCTATTCGCAAAAATGGCATACCTTCACATTCCTTTACTGCAAACTGCTGACTGTCAGACAGATCTTTGTGCTCCAATAGTTTTGTCCCTCCCCCCTGGAATGACAGGCGCAGAGCAGATATAACTAGTGCGCCGCATAACACATCGTTTGCCAAACGTCAATTTTACGTATTAAGTCCTTATGTCTATACCAATTTAAACAAAATAGATTAGGCAAGTTACCTCGAAAAATGGACTAACGTCAAACTTATTGCAATACAATTTCTGTGAGTGGTCTCCTAATGGAAATTTTCTGTAGAAAACGATGGTGAAAAGTCTACCACTCTATGACGGCGCGTTTAGCCAAAATCCTGCCATATTTTTAGTTTTTTCTTAACTGGTGACATTATGTGAATATCGTCATAAAGCTGTGCTCACCGAAAGCAGGGCTAAATTATTCTGGTCACGTACCGTTCAATAAACCTTTCGTTAAATCACCAATCAGGGTTGCAATGCAATGTTTTTAACAGAGTTGCTCTGTCTAGCTCCATCTTCGGACCCTGAAAATTTGCAGGTGGAGAACTGTGGTCTTCAAAAATGATATTGAGGTTTCTAATTTTTTTTTTTCTATTCTGAATAGTTTGCGCGAGAGACACTTCCAAAGTGGTAAAATGTGTCCGCCCCCCCCCCCCCAACCTTCTAAAATAAGAGAATGATAAAACTAAAAAAAATTATGTACATTACCATGCAAACTTCCACCGAAAATTGGTTTGAACAAGATCGAGTAAGCAATTTTTTTAATACGTCATAATTCGAAACCGATTAAGGTGAGCTCCCGTTTCAAGAACTTTTCGAAGTTTTTAAAGTCAAAGAGCAAAAGATTTTAGTATATCATATGGTAAATAGGTACGGAACACTCGGTGCGCGAGTCCGACTCGCACTTGGCCGTTTTTTTTTAATTTGCTTTTAAAAGTGAACTTACTTACATTTTCATCAAAATTTATCGAGTTATATATTCTTGGTATCTGATATAATCGTGTTCTTTCCCCATAATAATTTGTACATTTATGCTCTTCGTACTGCTTACGCATTGCTGTTCTAAATGTATGGTTGTATATTTTCGTTACTTTAAATTCAGGATTTTCAAAATGTTTTACAGCCAATGAGTACTTGACTTTGACATGAGCTGAGTTCCTATGGGCAGCTTCCGTCTACATCAGCAGACCAGCTCGATGTTACCATAAGATTGTATTGTCACCGAACTTACATAAGTATGCCAAATTTCAGCACGATCGAATAAGGATAACTGGTCTAAAATGTAGTTTCAAGATTTGACCCACACAAACTAACATACTAACTAATTAACAAGGCAAGTTAAATAAAAGCTACTTAATCCTATTTTCCACACTTATTATGTAATATACTATCATAACTAACAGTAACAGAAAATATATACATATCAATATCAATAATTAACATAATAACATTACCATAACATAATAAATGTTGTTCGCTCCCCGAGGCCCGGGTCCACTACGCGTGCTGGGCCCAATTTTCTTACGTAGCTATGAAGTGGACGGATGTCCACTCGTGGACCTGAGCCGGGGCGGAACGTGGGCTGCGATACACAGCGCTAAACTTATAACTAAATACCTTAACTATATTACCCGTATCGTACCCAAGATGGTACGCTCGTGACCGGTGTCACACCCGTTACGTGCAGAGTAACCCCCCGTACCCCACTGCGGAGGCACCCGTTGCCGCTAGTATGCACGCACCCTAAGGACGACCTCCCAAGCAACTATCATCGCGCAATAAACTCTCTCCAAACGGCTTGGAGTATCCAGGGTCAATGACCGAAACAATTATAATGTTAATTTCGAGAGCACCAAAATTCCGTTAAGAGCACCAACCCGAACTACGTCCCTAGATGACCGCCCGGTGGCCTCTAACCCGTTGGACCGTCAAATCTGCTCCGAATAAATTACGCACCGACTAATATAATTTTGGTGCCTCGGATGACTCGCGCTTGACCGAAATTGCAACCCTTTTCACAAGTAGGCAAAGTGACTTAACGATAATATTCCCGTGGTCGCGACGAGTTGAAACGTACATTTGGAAGTGTACCTACTATTTGTGTGCAAGTAGGAATGTCCAATAAATACAATAACATAGAATAAATTATAATGTGTACTGTGGTGTCGATGCGATGATCCGATCCCAGTACGGGCCGCTCCCGCATCAGGCACCAAGGTCAATCCCCAGCCTCGTGTTTCAAGCACACAACGCTTTCCGAATGCGCGGGTTGGCACCCGTATAGCAGATAATTCCGAAACTCTGCCTTCCAATTACAAGTCCATAATAAATCCGCGGCGATTGCTATTCATCGTCCCACACACCACGCGGATTACCAAGATATGGTCAAATTATCACCGGCCACGCCCCGACCACGCGGTTTGGTAACTATACCAACGTGCTTCGCACAATTGTCCATCCGCACTTCCTGAGCCTTCCGGTCTCCCCGCGAGCGAACCCGTCCCGAAAGGAATTCTCGAAGACACTTATTTGTTCCAAATAACACGAAATATGAGTCCAAAATGCCGCCTACGCAGCCACCAAATATGGCTTCTCGTTTACACACGCGAGTCCACTTTACGCCGCCCGAAGTATATTTCACCACTAAAATTACTTATTTAATCGCCCCGAGCAAACCAATATGAGAGTCATCCAAATCCCGATTCGGGAATAAAACAAAATCCAAGCGCGGCCACTGATTCGGCCTTCCGATGCGCGCACACAACCGTCCCTCGTTTCTGTGGAATGCGACTGCTAAATGCTAACTGGTATGGCGCCGGCCCGCCTTCCTTGGTACGGACGCGCCAAGCCTCGGGTGACACTCGAGACGCCTCGTACATTTTTATTTGAATACCCACGTCTAAGCTAATATTTCTTATACAGAAAATAAACACCGACTTTATTTTCTACCTACATGAATAGACCCAAATTGGTTCTAAACAATAAATATCAATATTAACATTATTAAAATAATATGTCTCAAACAATGGTCAGCCATTTTGGAAAATCCGCCATATTGGCTAAACGCGCCGTCATAGAGTGGTAGACTTTTCAAAATCGTTTTCTACAGAAAATTTCCAATAGGAAACCACTCACAGAAATTGTATTGCAATTAGTTTGAGGTTCCACATTAACTTTACTAGTCTCAAACGCTAAACTTGTCGCACCTTACTAGGCACGAAATTAGATATAAGCTCTTGCAATGGCTTCTTACAAAAGATTATTTACAAACAGAAGAACTATTAAAATTTGTATCGTAATAACTTCCCTAACTGAGATGCGGACTTGTTTCATTACCCTTCACATACTTACTTGGAGGAGCTACTCTTCTAAGCATACTTACATACACTAACACACTCTCGCACACCTCCACACAATCTTCGTACACATTCCCACACGCACACACTCCTTTTTTCTCACACACATACAAGCTCACTACAACACACTCCACATACTAATAACTATTATGATTAAGCACACTTAGCATCACATCATCATGGAAACATGTTGCTTCTAACTCCACGATAGGATGCACTGACTCCCAAGTCACAGGTTGTCCTAGTTTAGGAACCAGGGCTTCCTTTTATTAGTCAGTATAACTAGATTAAGATTTTGTTTAAATCACTTTAAATCACTTTTGTTATACCTACTTTTTGTCTCAAATAAAAAACCTTTATTTATTTATTTATGTTTTTCTGGCTTTTTAATTTTTTTTTAATAAAATATACCCTTATTATTTGTATGTGACTCACCCTTCCCGCTTAGCAAATATCTTCTTGACCAAGGTTTGCTGACAAAATCTTTTAGAAAAAATAAGGTCATATCGGCAGGCTTTGAGGTCTCCACCAACTATATAAAATAGTCTGCACCTTATGTTTAAATGTTCTTTTACATTGCCCTGCAATGTGCCTTGTTCGTAAAATACTGCAGATTCCTTACTTTGGAGAAAAATGATACTATTCTTGCTGATTTCACGATACTTTTTAATAATTGAAGAGATGATCACAAATGATTCATTATTTTAATATTTTAAAGACAAGAAAAAAGCCGTAACAATATATTGCTTGATCAGTCTAGCTGGAGGGATTGTGTCTGACCGACGTTCTGGCTGACGTGCCGCCCCCCTCCTTCAGTTCCCCGCGCTCGCTCTGCAGTTGCGCGCCAACATCTTCCCCCCCCTCGAAGACTGTGGGATTTCGAGAAACTTCATCATCAGAAGATTTCCCAACCGGTAGGGGACACAAATTGCTTACAGCACGACGAACGACGCCCTTAAAGTCATGACATCTGCCACACGCGCGATGCCATCAGGTCCAGGGTAGAGTTGATGAATCCTCCCCATTCGCCATTTAAGTGGAGGTAGATTAGCTTCCTTTAGGACGACCATATCTCCATGTGCGAGTTCGCCTTTGTTGATTCTCCACTTGGATCTCTCTTGTAATGAAACAATCTGTTGGTATCTGTTGAGTCGGGTAAAAAAAAAAAAATGGGGGGAGTAAGCCGGCGAGAATTTAAATTTAATGCTTTCATTGGCAGCAAATAACGAAATTTATTCATTGCATGTATTTAAAAATTGATTGATCTCATTGTTTGCGCCAACAAAGTTACGGCCGTTATCGCAATAAATTTCGCTGGGTTTGCCCCTACGCGATATGAAACGTCTTAAGCAAGATATGAATGCATCAGTGCTAAGATCGCTTGCAAGCTCGAGATGTAAAGCTCTAGTAAAGAAGCAAACGAAGATGCAGAGGTAGCTTTTTATGAGTTTACATCCGCGACCGATGCGGTCTCAAAATTAAGAAAGGGCCTCCGAAATTGACACCAGAAATCTGGAAAGGTAAGTTTGGAGTCACTCTAGAGACGGGTAAGTTTCCCTTATTAGGAGTAAAAGTTTCAGCTGTCATGATTCTATATACTCTGCAATTGGTCTCAGTGCTCCTTGCTAATCGCCGACCACTGATAGGCCAGAATGTTTGTCGTAAATTTGTCAGTAGCAGCTGTGGACCGCAATGCATCAGCTTCTTATGTTCGTGAGCAAACAGTAGTTTAGTAAATGTGTGACTTGGCTCTAGTAAAATTGGGTGTTTTTTTTATTATAACTTCTTCTTTTGTAAGTTGAGTTCAGATTCAAAACACTCAGCTTGATGTTGTTTTACTAAAAACTTCAAAGAAATTTCAAGTTCTTTGGTAGTTAAATGACCTGTTTGTTTCGAGTTTGAATGCTTCAGGTTATAAAAAAATCGCAGGACATACGCCATAGTTCGAGCTAAGATTGTAAATTTCGAGAATCTTCCGAAATTTATTTAAGGAAGGCAAGTATTTTTAGGATAAGTAGTAGTCGTAGTGCATGTAGTAGTAGTAGTTTTAGTTTTAGGAATACAATAATTAGTGTAAACTTTTCTTTCAGTTAAATCATTTACTAGCTCATTAGCTAATTTTATGTTTTGTGGCCACTCAGATTCATCCTTAAAAAAGAAATCCAGGCCTTGCCACCACGGTGTGGCTGTATAAATAAGCTTGGGGTCTAACCCACGTGACGCGAGATCTGTAGGATTGACCGTACCAGATACATGGCGCCAACAGCCAGAAGACGTAAGTTGCTGAATTTCAGCGACTCGATTAGACACAAATGTCTTTAGATCTCGAGCGTGGGAATACAACCAACCAAGAACCACAGAAGAGTCAGTCCAGATAAATACTTTAGTGAAATCGAGCCTTAAGGCTTTGATGACCTTGGATTATAAACGAGCTGCTAATAAAGCTCCGCAAAGCTCTAGACGAGGAATAGTCTGAAGTTTTACTGGAGAGACCTTGGTTTTAGCACAAAGAAGATTGAATTCGATCCTTCCTGAATTGTTTACTGAACGAAAATAAACGCAAGCTGCGTATGCGTTTTGCGAAGCGTCACAAAATGCATGGAGCTCGGTATTTTGTGATGACTCTTTACATAGAACGCATCTGGGAATTTGAAGAGTTGATAAATTGTTTAAACCGGAAAAATAGTTCAACCACATTCGTTCTATGTTGAAAGGAATGGTGTCGTCCCAGTTTAGCTTCGTAAGCTACAGTTTTTGTAGGATAATTTTAGGAATGATTGTACATAAGCTAAGAAGGCCAAGAGGATAGAACAGCTTTGCTGAATTCGATAAAATTGATCGTTTCGTAGCCAAAGATGGACTTTGAAAGTCAGAAAGCATAATACGTCAGCAGCTGGATCCCACTTAAGGCCCAGTGCGCTGGATTGTGAACTTAAGTCCAAGTCCTTTGGAAGAAGAGAACTTAGATTATATTGAAAAATAGAAGGCACATTTGTGCGGAACTTACGCAATGAAAAGCACGCAGTGTGCAGAATCTCCGTCACCGTGTTTACGATACGCGCCAGCTCATCTTTACAGCTACTTCCTGAGAGAAAATCATTCCACATAAAAGTCCGATTTAATCAGTTCCGATATTTTCTCGTCGTTGCATTCATGAGATAGCTGAAGAAGGCACCTTGTACTCAGGAACGGCGCAGAAGCAGTTCCTTAAGTAACCGTGTTCAACTGAAATATTTTCACAGGAACATCTTCAGAATCGTGCCATAAAGTCATTTGTAGAGGGCGCTGATGGGGCTGTACTAAGACCTGCCGGTACATTTTTTTGACGTCGGCTGAAACAACGTATTGGTGTTGCCTAAATCTTAGTAATATAGAAACTAAGTCATCTTGGACTACAGGTCCTACATATTGAATGTCATTAAGGGAGACACCTGTAGTTGTTTCAGCTGACGCGTCAAAGACTGTATGAAACTTACTGGTCTCACTGCTCTGGCGGATAACAGCGTGATGAGCTAAGTAACAACCACGTGACGGCTTTGTGACCTCACTCATGTGTCCTAGGCGCTCGTACTCTTGCATAAACTTATTGTACTCCTGGCGAAAGTTAGGATCTTTTCTCATTTTTCTTTCCATTTGAAATAATCTTTTTTCAGCTACATAGTAAGAGTGGCCCATTACATCGGGTGATTCACGAAGAGGGATTTGTACATTGAATCTACCATTCTCTTCGCGGTAGAAAGTTTCCTTAAATAATTTTTCACAAGGATTTTCATCAAGAGAAGAACAGAAGTCAGGAGGTATTTCTTCTTGTTCAAAAAACTTGACAGTACGTACGAGGATAAGAATTGCAATATTTAGCTCCAAGAGGACCCGCCACAATCCAGCCGAGTTCAGTTTCTTGTAGGAGTGGTTTATTTGTACCTAGTTTTATTTTAGATGGACCAATCAGGTCCCAAAAGACGTCAGCTCCTAGAAGAACGTCAATCTGTGACGGGTAACAGAAGCAAGAGTCTGCCAATTGATTATGACTTGGTATGCCAAGGTCATCATGAAGAATTTGCATTCGCGGTAGCGAGTCTGTAATTAAAGGAAGAAAGAAGCATTTCACAGAAGTGCTAAAAGAAGAGCAAGAAAATTGTATTCATAATCATCATCATATCAGCCGAAAGACGTCCACTGCTGGACATAGGCCTCCCCTAAAGTACTCCATGACGACCGGTCCTGCGCTGCTCACATCCAGCGGCTTCCCGCGACCTTGACCAGATCGTCGGCCTACCTTGTGGGGGGCCTGCCAACGCCAAGAAAATTGTATTACAACATCGCAATGTTCTGTAATGTTGATAACAGCATTTTTAAGACCGCATACACTCTGAAGCCGATTTTGTTGTTTTAGGTAAACCGGTTTTAGCCGCAGCTTCCTCGGTGATAAAAGAAGACTGGCTGCTACTATCCAGTAAAGCTGTCAAGCTGAATGATTTGCCATTGTTTGTCACCTTAACCACGGCCGTAGACAGAAGAGCCTGGTTTGAGGAGACAGCAGACATACTGACAACATAATGTTGTGATTTGTTTAAAATTGTCAGGTAATTTGTTTATTTTAATAAAATAATTCGCTCTAAATTAATAACAATAAAATAAAAGTTGCTCATTGTTTACAAACCGTTCACCTCCCATATTCACTACATTTTTTTACTATGATTCCGAAAGTAGAATTTTAAATATTTATCTATAACTAGTTAGTAATTACAAAATGTCCTTAGATTTTATTCGTAATTAGTATCGTGTGTAATTTGATGGTATGATTTATATTAGCAGTTAAATTAAGAAGTTGATGTTTTGACTAACTTCCGCCGTTCGCCCATTGGTCGTTGTTGCGAGAGGTGGAAGGTGGGGTGCCTGGAGGGGCGATCGAGTCACACCACACCTCGCAGCAACGAAGGAGCGAAAAGAATCAGTTTCTTTGTGACAGTGGTAGCGTTAAGACGAGTACAATAAATATCTCTACATCGAAAGTGGTTTATTTTCATTATAAGTCAGAAGTGTTACGACCCGCGGGCTATGTCGGATAAAAACCGTAAGTAATTTTAAAATATTTTCTCTAATGGTTATAATTTGAGTGGTTCCTCATATAGTAATACTAAATAGTATTTGAAATTGGTAAAAATATACATAATATATATATATATTGGAAGTGTTGTTCCCAGGCGATAATATTAATTGTTGGTACAATGCATTCTGCTACACTTGTCCTGAGTCACTGTTCGGCAGTGTTGCTGGTGCATTGAATTAATCAAAATACATGTCATGCAATAAAATAAGGCCGGGGCAACTCTCTTGCAATTTTATTGTATCACGATTACTTTGGAACGAGCACGTGGTATTTTCGGATAGAACGAAAATATTATCGCTGCATTGTTCTTACTTAATTAATAATGTTACTATAGAATTTGGGCGGGGCACTCCCCGCTAATCCTATCGTAACGAAAATCTTTTATTTTTACTTCATATTCTTTCGCCTGGGATTTGCAACATGCAATTATTGTTTTTAAGTAAATCTTTACTTCTTAAAATATTATTATTTCTTGAGGACCACTCACTTTATCATTTCAATTAATTATTACTGACCATACAGCCATGTAGGTGTGCTGTAATGCTCAGTTTTATTAAAAACAGCCATGTAGGTGTGCTGTAGTGTAGAAAACAGCCATGTAGGTGTGCTGTGGTGTTGAGAACAGCCATGTAGGTGTGCTGTAGTGTTGAAAACAGCCATGTAGGTGTGCTGTAGTGTTGAGAACAGCCATGTAGGTGTGCTGTGGAGTTGAGAACAGCCATGTAGGTGTGCTGTAGTGTTGAGAACAGCCATGTAGGTGTGCTGTGGAGTTGAGAACAGCCATGTAGGTGTGCTGTGTAGTTGATTGCCATGTAGGTGTGCTGTGTAGTTGATTGCCATGTAGGTGTGCTGTGGAGTTGAGAACAGCCATGTAGGTGTGCTGTGTAGTTGATTGCCATGTAGGTGTGCTGTGGAGTTGAGAACAGCCATGTAGCTGGGCTGAAGTTTAAAAGTCTATAGTGTTGAAAATAGCCATGAAGGTGCACTGTGGTGTTGAAAATCAGGCATGTAGGTATGCCATAGTGTTGAGTATTGCCCTGTAGGTGAGCTTTTGCGTTAAAAACGGCCACATAAGTGTGCTACAGGCTGCAATTTAGTTGAATAACTAGGTAGATGTGCAGTAGACATGCTAACAAGTCAGTCTGTGTTCTTTCAAATTGATTATAATACTTCAAGTAGAATGGTGAGCGAATATGTTAAAATCAATGCAGCAATGACGAACTTATGATATTTAAAACAATAGTAAAATGAATTATATATAATTAATTATAGTCAAAGAAAAGGTCAGTAAATGTTTATCATTTTAGGTGACGATGACAGAAGTTATACTCCTCCTCAGCGTCATAGACGACGCCGAAGGTCTACGTCCAGTGAGCCTGAAGAGACATCAAGTAAAAGGTCGAAGCCTACTCCAGGTTTGTCAGCTGACGATTTGCTGAAGATTGTAGCTGCACTACAAAACAATCCAAGTAAGAATGTTCCTACTTCTAACGTTGTCCCCGAATTTGATCCCAATAACAAATCCCAGGATGTCGAGCGATGGTTAAGGAAAGTTAACGAATGTTCGGTAATTTATAATTGGGATGAGAAGCAAACCATCCATTATGCCCTTCAGAAATTAAGTGGTCTAGCAAAACGCTGGTATGAATCCCTTCCCTCCTTGGATTTCTCTTGGGAGCAGTGGCAGTCGAAGTTTAGGAAAGCTTTTCCGAATGATGTAAATTATGGTAAACTATTAGAGGAAATGTTAAACCGAAAATCTCGCACCGATGAAACTCTTCGAGATTATTTTTACGATAAGCTGTCATTACTGAGTCGGTGCGAGATTGTCGGACGCAAGGCAGTTGATTGCATCATATACGGTATAAATGACAATTCAATTAGGAGTGGAGCTCAAGCTTTACGGTGTGAAGAGCCGGAGGATCTTTTGAATTATTTAGCATCACAGCAGCCCACACAGTCAAAAGATACATCTCGCGGAGGCTCCACAATAAATTCTTTTAAAAGACGGGAGTTCCGATCCAACAATAGCAGTCAGAGCAGAACCACATCTTTTAGCAAGAGTGAAATTGTTTGTTTCAATTGTAATGACCAAGGCCATACTTATCATTCTTGTAGCAAACCCCTAACGAAGTGTGTAAAATGTAGTAGGGTGGGTCACAATTCTGAAAATTGCATGAGGAAACCATTACGATCACGCGAAGCAGGCAGTCAGAACAGTCAAACATCTGAGAATGAAAAGAAGGTTTTAAGGGTGACCTCTAATGAGCCACTAGACCTGGCGGTAACGCAAGAGACTAGTCAAGAAAACATGTTTGATGTCAAAAACAATATTCAGTCTAAGGCTCGCACTCCTTCTAGCGTTATTGTTGCGGAAATTCCAAGTGACACTAACAAGAAGTTTCATAAAAACGTTTGTATTAATGGAACTATGCTAAATGCTTACATTGACTTTGGAAGCGAATGCAGCCTGATAAGATATTCAGATGCCAAACGTCTTGGTCTTCCTGAATCCATCTGTCGCTTGCCAACAATAAAAGGCTTTGGAAATTCTACCGTAACCCCAAAATTTAAATCTCTTGCCCAAATTAAAATTGATGAGGTAGAAACCGAACTGACTATATTGGCTGTTGATGATATTTACTTGAACACTCCGATGTTGATAGGACAGAACTTTACCGAGTTAAGTTCAGTGACTGTCCTGAAAGACAATGAAAAACTTAGTTTTTACCACACTCCTCCTGGTGCCCTCGAAGACGGTGATATTTCCCTCGATCTTTACGTTGCAAAAGACGTGACAATCACAAAAGGGGGTTTAGTTGAAGTTTATTCCAAAGAATCCTATACGGGTGACATCTACGTTGACGGGAGCACCAGGATGAGCCCAAATCAAGAGTACCACTTGCATCAAGGGTGCTACAGAATTGATGAGAGTAAGGGAGTAATATTTGTTACTGCACTGACAAATGTGCCCCTCAATTTCAAAGCAAATAATTTAGTTGCCAGAGTCAGCCCTGTTGCCGAGACTAAGGCTTTCATTGTAGAAACGGACAAGCAATCGGTTGAGCTACCCCCTTTGGTTAAGTCGGACGTCAAAGTAAGCGAAGAAGTTGATCAGGCCGTACATGACAAATTATACCAACTTCTGCAAAAGCACAGAAATTGCTTTGCCACCAACCTAAGCGAGCTAGGCTGTGCAAATGGTGCCATAATGAACATAGACTTACATGACAAAACTCCAGTCGTTTATAGGCCTTATCGTATGTCACACACTGAGCGTCAAAAGGTCAGAGATATAGTTGACGAATTAATTCAAAATGATATTGTACAGGAATCTGATTCTATGCGAGCCCCATATTATTAGCAATTAAAACAGTTACTGATATCACAAAGCCAAAAATGCCTGCCGAAACGTTAATTAACTCTTCTGATCGTGCAGCCTCTATTAATAGTATCAACACTTACTTCTCAAACGTTGGTAGACAATTGGCGGAAAATTTTGCTCCGAATATCGACCTTCAATCGTTTCAGGTCCCTTTTATAAACAATACGATTGTTTTACTTCCTCCAGATGAGAGTGAGGTTGAATGCATCATTAACAACCTTAAAAATGACAGTGCGACTGGTTGGGACTCAATTCCATCAAAATTTATAAAACTAGGTAAAACTTGTATTGTGCCCCCACTGACTAAGTTATTTGAACTTTGTTTTAAGCAGGGTATTTTCCCAAATGCTTTTAAGAGATCACTTATAACACCCGTCCACAAGAATGGGGCTCGAGACGAGGTCACCAACTACCGTCCAATATCTGTGCTAACTACTCTTTCCAAAATTTTAGAAAAACTTCTAAACAAAAGACTAATAAATTTTATAGAACATAACAAAATATACTCAGATAATCAGTTTGGCTTTAGGTCGAGTAGATGTACTGAAGACGCTGTAACTAAATTAACTGAATTTGTGACGGTACAGTTGGACTCAAAACAAAAATGTCTGGGTGTATTTCTTGACCTTGCCAAGGCGTTTGACTCCGTCTCGATACCTATTCTTGTGAACAAATTAGAGCGATATGGCATTCGAGGGGAGGCTCTTATTTACAAGGACTTTCTTAGTGATCGTATTCAGCAGGTAAAAATAGGGGAATATATAAGTTCTGATGCATCAGTAACCTTTGGAGTACCACAAGGCAGTGTCCTCGGCCCAAGTCTCTTCTTATTATTTATAAATGATTTATGTAATTTGTCAATTACAAATGGAAAAATTTTTACTTACGCTGACGATACTGCGTTGGTTTTCCATGGCGAGACTTGGGATGAAGTATTCCATCACGCCGAAACTGGACTCCATTTGGTTGCCCGCTGGTTAAGAGCCAATTGTCTTACCCTTAATGTAAACAAGTCGGTATATCTGCAATTCTCTATAACGAAATTTAAGCCTGACTTACCGGACCTTAGGGTTCATTACTGCGATTACACTTATGGTGACAGGTGCTCATGTATAACTGTCGCAAAAGTATCTGCAGTGAAATATCTTGGTGTCCTCTTGGATGATCAGCTTAATTGGTACAAACATTTGGAGCTCGTCACATCGCGGGTTAGGAAAACTATTTGGGTCTTTAAAAAACTAAGATACGTGGCCGACCTTGAACTCATTCGTTCGGTATACTATGCGTTGGTCCAATCTATCCTAGGTTATTGTATTCGAGTTTGGGGAGGAGCTTGCAAATCTTACATGATTAATCTTGAGAGAGCACAAAGATCGCTACTCAAAGTAATGACCTTTAGTCCATTTAGGTTTCCTACAAAATCTCTTTATGAAAAAGTTAAGGTTCTTACGGTAAGACAGATTTTTATTCTAAACCTTGTTTACAAGCAGCATTCTAAGACTGAGTATGATGAAAAGAGCTACAACAAAACACGTACAATCAGAAATGTAGGCCCATCTTTGAATTGCAGTACTGCATTCGCAAGACGCCAGCACGCATTCTTGGCTATATCATTATACAATAAAGTAAATCGGCAAATCAATATATTTCCCCTCACCCTGCGTGAGGTAAAACCTAAACTTATGACGTGGTTGCTGTCATTAGATTACAATCAGACAGAATTACTGCTTCTGTGATTCCTCTTGTGGGTTCTATTTATATTTATCTTATTTAATTTTTATCTCATAGGTCATACAAACACTCATACACACACACACACACAAACACATACACGCCTTTCTCACAATACGCACGCACGCACTTTGATTGTTAATTTTAGCTTACCTATAATAGATTGTTTGTTTTATTATTCATATTACTTAGTCCATCGGTTAAGGAGAAGCAAACTGGTCACCGTAACACAAGTTTTTACTTAGCTCGGGACCAGTGTTTAATTTAATTTGTTCAATTTTTGTGAATAATAAACTATTTTATTTATTTATTTTATTTATTTATTAGTAAAAAAGGCAAACGGGGAGCCTCGCCTCTGTGTTGATTACCGTGCCCTTAACAATAAAACCATAAAGTATAAGTATCCATTACCGTTAATTGATGACCAGCTTTCAAATTTAAGCGGCAACAAATTTTTTATCACGCTGGACTTGGCCTCCGGCTATTACCAGATACCGATGGGAGAGGAGAGTCGTCATCTGACTGCGTTTGTCACTCCGGACGGACATTACGAATTTAAGCGTATGCCGTTCGGGTTGGCAAACGCACCAGCCGTATTTCAAAAATTTATGAACCGATTATTGGGATCGCGAAGATTTGGCTCTGCGTTAGCATACATGGACGACCTGCTTATCCCATCTGCGACTATTGAAGAAGGCTTCGAAAGACTTGAAGATGTATTGAAATTGATTCAGGAAGCTGGTCTGACGTTAAAGCTTTCTAAGTGCAGTTTTTTCGATACGAAAATTGAATATTTGGGATATGAGATCTCTTCAGACGGTATAAAGCCAAGTGAAAAAAAGATTTTGGCAGTACGAGATTTCCCGGTGCCGCGTAACATCCACGAAGTGCGCCAGTTTCTGGGTCTGGCGAGTTATTTCCGTAGATTCGTAAAAGGTTTCGGAGAAATTGCCAGACCGTTGACCGCACTTCTTAAAAAGGATGCACAATGGCGGTGGGGTTCAGAGGAAGAAAAATCTTTCACGTGCTTAAAAAATCGTCTAGTTGAGCGTCCTATTCTAGCACTGTACAATCCTGAATTGGAAACAGAGGTGCATACAGATGCCAGTTCACTAGGATTGGGTGCCATTCTAATGCAATGGCAGGTGAATCCGAGGTTATTGAAGCCCGTTGCCTACTTTAGTAGACAAACAACAGCCGAAGAACGTCATTTTCACTCATACGAGTTAGAAACGTTAGCTGTGGTTTGTTCTTTAAAGAAATTTCGTCCTTACCTTTTGGGGCTCAACTTTTGCGTCTTCACGGACTGCAATGCTCTGCGGACAACCTTGACAAAAAGGGACTTGATACCCCGGATAGCACGTTGGTGGCTGTTAATCAGTGAGTTCAACTTCACAATCGAGTACCGACCAGGTTGTCGTATGGGCCATGTAGACGCTTTAAGTAGAAACCCTCCGAATAACGGCAATACTGCTTCGATCTTAAACACTCTTAGTATAACCAGTGAAAGTTGGATACTCGCACTGCAAATGGCTGACCCAGAACTCGATCGCATTTTCAAAATTTTGAAGCCAGATCTTGACGAAGAGGTTTTAGAAATAAAAAAGAATTATGCTGTCAAAAATCATTCTTTGTACAGAAAGGTTGGAGACGACCTGCGCTTAGTAATTCCCAAAGACGCTAGATGGCAAATTTGCAAAGCAAACCACGACGACGTAGGGCATTTTGGGTTTGCTAAGACATTGGAACTAGTTCGGGGCAGGTATTGGTTTCCTAAGATGAGGAGATTTGTGAAAAAATATGTAGCAGCCTGCATCGACTGCGCGTATAATAAGGATAATGCGACTCGAGCACGTTCTGGCTTCTTACATCCCATACACAAAGTTGAAGTGCCATTTGATACCTTGCATTTGGACCATTTAGGGCCATTTGTAAGGAGCAAATCGCAAAACAACTATATTTTGACTATCGTAGATGGTTTCACAAAGTATCTTTTCGCACGACCGGTTAGAGATACCAAAACAAAAAATGTCGTCAAAGAACTGGAAAATATATTTTATGACTTCGGTGTACCACGTAGAATTATTTCCGATCGAGGAACAGCTTTTACGTCCATACTGTTCAAGGATTTTTGTAACAAAAATGGTATAAAACATGTTCTTAACGCAGTTGCTTGTCCCAGGGCAAATGGACAGGCTGAACGGTTTAATCAAACTATTCTCACAGCCTTATCATCTCAAAATTCTGGTAAAGATGAACGCATTTGGGACAAGCAGCTGGGTAAGGTACAATGGGGAATAAACAATACAATCAATACTTCAACTAAGAAAAGTGCGTCAGAAATATTATTTGGGATTAAATTCAAAAGCCCTATCGACAATATGTTAACAACTGAAAATCTCGAAGATAGCAGCGAATCTGGTTCATTATCAACTCCTACTGCCGTGCCTGAACAGTATTCACCATCTTGCCCTGATTCCCCTGAAGTTTCCCTTAGTAATGAACCACTTACACAATCCTCGATAGCTCCCATTGCAGCTCCAACGGAAATTGAAAAAATTAGAAATGAGGCTGCAACAAATATAAAACGCAATCAGGAGCATCAAAAGGTAACCTATGATTCAAAAAGATCTCCTGCAACCTTATATTCTGTAGGTGACTTGGTTAAAATAACGAAAACTAATTTCAAAAATGATGGTAAAAGCAAAAAGCTCTTACCAAAATTTATTGGTCCTTATAAGGTAACAAAAAGCTTAGGAAATGATCGTTATGAAATTTCTAATGTGCCTGGGTTGTTGCATGTTATTTTCTACAATGTGCAATGTTGTAAAGAATCACCTGGGAAGGCGTGTACGTTGCTGGTGATTCGTAGGACTGTTCGCAGGAACTGCGCTGGAGTACGTCCCACTCAGTGAAGCCAAGACGCTCCAGCAGAGTACACGGTTTCACCGGTAGGTCTATTGCCTTTGGCAAGGTTGATCTATTGTGTAGGACTTACGTGGAATAGGTTTGCGGCATTCTAGGTGGACTAGGGACAGAATAGCAGAGCTCCACTTGCGTCTCGTCACATAGAATCTGTAGTATACCGGCAGAAAACCAGTGATACAAAACAACCTGTTGTTTCGTCAACGTTCGCCGTCGTCTTATTCGCCTCTTTGTGTTTTCACTACCTCATTTCACTTCACAGTACCGGAGTGATGTCGTCACATCGTCCCCTATAGTTTTAAATACGTTTTTCTTAACATTAATGTGTTTTTCGGTGTATTTTTGTTAGGATAAACAGACACTGTTTACATTCGTCGACTGACAGTTACCATAGACAGTCGCCACAGAATGTGGAGACGAGTGCGTTTTCCACGCCATCATTCCGATACCGGTCTTTCTCTTAAATAATATTTCCAAATTAGAAAAGCAGAAGTAAATAGAAATTATTAGATAAACCCCTTCGTAGAAATTATTCCAACTGGATTGTATAGTTCTTATTGAATTTGGTGCTTTGTTATTTTTTTTTATCCGGTCCTCGCACTTTGTCGATTGACAAAGAGAACTAACTAACCTGTCATTCATTTTCCGTGTAACTGAGCACACACATCTCGGACCCATTCCAAGAAAATCGACAAATATCCAGGGTAATCCTGTGGATCACCCATTAGTACAATGTCAGATTGACAAACAGAACCAGGAGGCGACAGGTCGGTGGTTTATTTTTGTATTCCCGTTAGGTAGAATTCGTAAAATGTGGATGACATTCTGTTGACGTAATTCCTTTGTTACAGGATGTCGCCTTCTTCTTTTACCTGGTAGCTTAGGCTTCTTTCACATATCGTGAGTCTCGTCATAAGCCCACGCGTGACGCCGCGGCGCTGACTCGCATTTTTTTTTTAACAAAAGAGAGAATCGTCATGTCATCGGTACATCGTCATGGGAGGTAACGCAATGCGCAGACCAAGTGAGTCATCACACGTTTTATTCTGAACCTCGACACAACCATTCTGTGAAGATCTGTACGGGAACGTCTCTCCGTTGTTTGCAATGCCAGGTCACCCGTTGTGAGTGAACGCTACCCCCACACCGGTGTGCCGTATTCGGGTTGGTGTATTACTTGTTTGGCTTCGAACCAACTCGTACCCCAACATGTATTAGAATTAAGGATATATGTTCTCGTCACGTCACTCATTTACATGGAGAGGCCTATCCATGTAAATGTCGTTGTATGTAAAATAGTAAGTAAGCTTATCGTCATAAGTTTCACATCCCTTTAGGGACTATCTTTAGAAAGAAATATTTTTAAGAAAGAATTGTTTTTTAAGAATAACTCCTAGAAGAAGTAGTTGATTCGAGAATTGTTTTTGAGGATAAGCCTATTGTTCCTCGTCAATTGTAACACTAATGTATTTGAAAGGTACGAAATAAGATGCTCTCTCATTTATTATAATTAAGTTGTTTAATTTAACACCTTTATTTGTAACACATTTCCAGTTTTGTGACTGGTGGCGCCCTGAAAGTAAGTGATGTATAGACACCGCTTCCAACCTTCATTCACCGACGAGTAAGATGCCTATCGGACTACGGTCTTAACACCACAGGAACCCACGCGCTCTCCACTAGCCGGTAAACCAGCACAGTTGTTGGTTTAATGCAACAAAATAGCGCTCACAACGTGTGGCGAGGTATCGTTGGAACAAGTGGGAGGTTAGTGTCTTGTCATTGTTTATGATAGAATTGTTTTAAGAATAGAAGTACTCGGTAGTCTTTCACCATGTCTGGTCCAAAGATTTACTTTAGAGATTTGTTGGGTGATGAACTCAAATATGAACTCCGTATTCGTGGACATTCTGATGTCAAGACTGTAGCCGAGATGAGAAGAAGAATTTCGATTTTGATATCGACCTCACAGATGGATGTCACTATTGATCCACTACTGTTAGACTTAGAATTAGAATTAGACATCTGTGGAGACAAACTAAACGAGATAGGCTCTAAAATAGCTGCTGGAGATTATACCCCATCACAGACTAAAAGACTCATATCTAGGCTCTTACATATTCAATTCAGACTTGGTCGTTTACCCTCAGATGAAGAAGATTCGAAGAAGAAGTTGGAGTTACTTAAGAGGAAGTGCGCTCTGTGCCTACAGGCCTTAGATGTGACCGCGGTAAGCGAGGAAGGAGTAGAGTACGAAGATGAGGATCGAGACCGCGGAGAGACTCAAGACGCCTCAGTTGGCACAGGTGAGCTTCGAGTAACTATTGACCCTATGCGTTCGGTTTCTAGATGGGGAATCAAATATTCGGGACGCGACAGCAGACTTAGTCTACATGCTTTTATAGAACGGATAGAAGAATTACGTATTTCTAAAAACGTTAGCAATTCAGAATTGTTGAGAGGTGTAGCTGACCTTTTCGAAGGAGAAGCTCTAGAGTGGTATCGCTTTTACGGTAAACAACAAGTGACTTGGCAAGACTTCGTAGAAGCTTTAAAAAGCGAATTCTTGCCAACGTCCTATAACAGAAAAACTCTTAAAGAAATTTACAATAGGACCCAACACCCATCAGAAAGCGTGACCAGCTACATCTACTTGATGAAAACTTACTTTAGAAGGCTAGATACACCGATTCCTGAGAAGGAACAGGTAGAAATCATTAAGGATAATTTAGCCCCCTTTTACAAATCAAAAGTGTTTGGTGAAGCATATTCGAGTGTAGACGATTTGCGAAACAAGTGTAAACAGATAGAGGAAATGAAAGCTGAATGCTCGTCATATGTTTATCCTTCAACATCCACGCAAAACTCTTTACACTCGGATCTGTGTTACAAAACACGAAATTTTCGCCAGTCAAACCCAGAAAAGAAGGAAAAGAACGTAGGAGCGGTCGGTGGACCGAGAATTTATCGTATTACTTGCAGTAAATGTAAGAAAGAAGGACACATCGCCAACGACTGTAAATTCAATGGCACGTTGCATTGCTACGGCTGCGGGAAGGAGGGAGTTATCCGACCCAAGTGTCCAAAATGTAACCCTCAAAAGAATTTAAACGGAGGGAAGGCCTCGGACGCAGAAAAAGGATAGAGTCCCCTGGCCGCACCCGTAACAATCAGCAAAAACCATCTGTCGGCGATATGTCAAAAATTCAAGAAGTTAAGTTTTGCCCTAAACCTGAAGAAACCAGACCATTTTTAAAAGTTCTGATTTTAGGTAAAGAATGCAAAGGTCTCTTAGACTCGGGGGCCGTGTGCAGTGTGATCAGTGGCTCTGCTTTCCGTTACTTGAACCAGTGTGGTGCAACCCTAGAAAAAACAACATCCACTGTTAAGATCATAACTGCTAATGGATCGGAAAGTACAGCTGCTGGTAATACTCGCCTGCCTGTAGAATATAAAAACATGACCCATATGGTTACATTTTTAGTCGTAGAAGAAATAAGCACACCAATTATTTTTGGAATCGATTTTTGGCAAATGTTTAACATCGGTTCAGAAGTATTACAGTTAATAGAAACGAATAGTTTGACGTTAGAAAATTTCATAGAAGCTGGTGTACTTAAAACTTCGACGGATTTAACTCCAGAACAAATCAAGCAATTAAATTTGAGAATAGAAAAGTTTAAGAATTTAACTTCTAAGAATACTTTAAATAAAACTGACTTAGTTCAACATACGATCGATACTGGTGATCATCCACCCGTGCGACAAAAGTGTCATCAATATTCGCCCGCCCTGCTGGAACTCATTCACAAGGAAGTCGATCATATGTTGCAACTAGGAGTGATAGAACCGTCTAACTCACCGTGGAACAGTCCGTTGGTGGTAGTTAAGAAACAAGATGGGAAACCACGCGTATGCTTGGATTGTAGAAAACTTAATTCCGTAACAAAATTTGATAGTTACCCACTACCAAACATAGACTTTATCCTCAATAGTCTACGAGGAGCGACATACATGACTTCCATTGATCTCAAGTCTGCTTACTGGCAAGTAGAACTGAGCGCAGATAGCAGGGAGAAAACGGCTTTTAGCGTCCCCGGTCGAGGATTATTTCAATTTAGAAGGATGTGTTTCGGTCTGAGTACTGCAGCACAAACCCTCCAAAGATTGATGGACCGCGTTATAACGGCGGAATTTCAGAACCCAGACTTAACCCTATCTGTTTTTACGTACCTAGACGATATCATAGTGGTCTCTCGTGGCGATTTCAATAACCATCTAATTCTGTTAGACCGTGTTTATCAGAAGTTAGAAAGCGCAAGGCTTACTATTAATATAGAGAAGTCACACTTTTGCCGAGAGGAACTGGATTATCTAGGATACAAAGTTGATAGGGAAGGCCTGAGAACTAATTCAGAAAAAACGAGGGTAATTGTTAAACTAGCAGAACCTAAAACTCCGAAAGAAGTGAAAAGTTTTCTGGGAATGGTAGGTTGGTACCGCCGCTTCATTCCAAATTTTTCAACGGTGGCAGCACCATTAAATCGGCTGACCAGTAAGAAATTGAAAAGGTTTGAATGGAGCGACGATGCTCAAAGGTCCTTTGATAAACTCAAAGAACACTTAATAACCTCACCAGTCTTGGCTTGTCCAGACTTTTCAAAAGAATTCTTCATACAATGTGACGCTAGTGATAAGGGTATAGGGAGCGTACTCACTCAGAATATAGAAGGAGAAGAGAAGGTCATAGCGTACGCTTCGCGTAGCCTTACCGCAGCGGAGAGGAATTACTCGGTGACAGAGAAAGAATGCCTAGCAGCCCTGTATAGTGTTGAAAAGTTTAGATGCTATGTCGAAGGACATCCATTCACAGTCATTACTGATCACGCATCACTCCAGTGGCTGCTAAACATAAAGTCACCAAGTGGTAGATTGGCGAGATGGGCGATGCGACTCATGCAATTCCAGTTTGATGTCAAACACAGGAAAGGCCATCTGCATGTAGTGCCGGACGCGCTCAGCAGGCTAGAAGTCAATGTCGTAGAAAGGATTACATTCCCGTCGAATGACCCATGGTACGATAAGCTGTATGAGAACTGTGAGAAGCACCCTCACCGCTACCCTAAATTCAATATTATCGACAAGAAGCTATATAAATTAATAAAATGCAAATACGCCTTAGAAAATGACACCGCTTGGAAATTAGTAGTACCCATTCAGGAAAGAAAGCAGATTTTATCTGAGAACCACGACAAGCCAACAGCGGGACACTTTGGCATTAATAAAACGTTAAAGAGAATCGCTTTACGTTATTATTGGCCCAAATTATTAAAAGATGTCAAGAGCTATGTCAAGAAATGTGAAGTCTGTCTTGCTAATAAATCTAGTAACCAAGCTAGACCAGGATTAATGGGACAGCCTAAGAAGGTGCACAGGCCATTTGAAACTATATCAATTGATTTACATGGTCCTCTGCCCAAGTCCAAGAAAGGCAATACCTTTATTTTGGTAGTCGCCGACTACTTCACAAAGTATGTGTTTCTTTTTCCTATACGAAGAGCTGTGACTTCTGTTATTAACCAGAAGTTAGAAGAGAATGTATTCCTAGTGCACGGAGTACCTAGAACTTTAATTTGCGACAATGGTAGTGTCTTCACCTCTAAAGACTTTAGGGAATTTGTAGAAAAATACAAAATCCCTAATCTCTTCTACACCGCGGTGTATACGCCACAGGTAAATCCTGTGGAGCGAGTTAATAGGGTAGTCGGAGATACCATTTCAGCATTTCTTAAGAAAGACCAAAGAGAATGGGACGTCCATATTCCACATATTCAATCAGCCATGAATAATAGTGAGCATGATGCCACTGGGTTCACACCATTTTTTCTAGTTCATGGGAGAGAGATTATCTTGGAAACAGAACATTACAATCCCAATTCTCAAGAACAAGGTGAACTGACCTTCTCTGGGAGAAATGAATACGCTGAATCCTTGAAAGAACTTCGGACGATTTATTCAAAAGTTAGAGAAAAGCTGGCCGCAGCATATGAAAGAGGAAAGCGAATCTATGATAGGAGAAAGAGAGACGTCAATTTGAGAGTAGGTCAAATAGTCTGGAAGAAAGACTATATACAGTCGAAAGCTAGCGAGAACTTCGCAAGTAAACTAGCACCCCGTAATATAAAGTGTGTAGTAGAAGAAAGGATTAGCCCGTTAGTGTATCGCTTACGCGCACTAAACGGAAAGAAAGTGGGACTTACCCATATTAAAGATATTATACATGTAGAAGAGTAGAATTATCCTTAGCGAGTAAATATTTTTGCATGAGTAGGTCAACAAATCGTTAACATTTAAGTGTAGTTTAGGTATCCAAAGGGGATCCCCAACCAAATATTTTAGTATAGTCGCGCGCGCATTAGGATAAGGAATTAACATATAATCGTAACAGAGTAGTAATTTACTTAAGAGTAGGGTAAAATAGTATACAATAGTAACAATAGCCGTAAAGTTAAATATTTGCAAAACCTGAGTTGGTTAAGACTTAAGTATTAGTTAGTATAGGACTATTTACAAAGACTTAATCTTAAGCTAAAGGATTCGTATGTTTTCCTAGGTGTTATAAACTTACAAATAGAACAGGATTTATAAAAAGAATAGAACGCGTTCGGTTACTTAACCAAAAGTAGCTTAGAAGAAATGGTGCGTTGTAAAAGCAAGGGTCAGTGGTTCTTCGTTGCTTACACGTAACTTGTTTATAAGAAATATTTACCTTTAGTTTCTCCGTGTATCGCGAAAATTCTACCTCGCGGTACTCGAAACTATTTTCGCTCTTAGGAGGGGAGTGTTGTTGCATGTTATTTTCTACAATGTGCAATGTTGTAAAGAATCACCTGGGAAGGCGTGTACGTTGCTGGTGATTCGTAGGACTGTTCGCAGGAACTGCGCTGGAGTACGTCCCACTCAGTGAAGCCAAGACGCTCCAGCAGAGTACACGGTTTCACCGGTAGGTCTATTGCCTTTGGCAAGGTTGATCTATTGTGTAGGACTTACGTGGAATAGGTTTGCGGCATTCTAGGTGGACTAGGGACAGAATAGCAGAGCTCCACTTGCGTCTCGTCACATAGAATCTGTAGTATACCGGCAGAAAACCAGTGATACAAAACAACCTGTTGTTTCGTCAACGTTCGCCGTCGTCTTATTCGCCTCTTTGTGTTTTCACTACCTCATTTCACTTCACAGTACCGGAGTGATGTCGTCACATCGTCCCCTATAGTTTTAAATACGTTTTTCTTAACATTAATGTGTTTTTCGGTGTATTTTTGTTAGGATAAACAGACACTGTTTACATTCGTCGACTGACAGTTACCATAGACAGTTGCCACAGAATGTGGAGACGAGTGCGTTTTCCACGCCATCATTCCGATACCGGTCTTTCTCTTAAATAATATTTCCAAATTAGAAAAGCAGAAGTAAATAGAAATTATTAGATAAACCCCTTCGTAGAAATTATTCCAACTGGATTGTATAGTTCTTATTGAATTTGGTGCTTTGTTATTTTTTTTTATCCGGTCCTCGCACTTTGTCGATTGACAAAGAGAACTAACTAACCTGTCATTCATTTTCCGTGTAACTGAGCACACACATCTCGGACCCATTCCAAGAAAATCGACAAATATCCAGGGTAATCCTGTGGATCACCCATTAGTACAATGTCAGATTGACAAACAGAACCAGGAGGCGACAGGTCGGTGGTTTATTTTTGTATTCCCGTTAGGTAGAATTCGTAAAATGTGGATGACATTCTGTTGACGTAATTCCTTTGTTACAGGATGTCGCCTTCTTCTTTTACCTGGTAGCTTAGGCTTCTTTCACATATCGTGAGTCTCGTCATAAGCCCACGCGTGACGCCGCGGCGCTGACTCGCATTTTTTTTTAACAAAAGAGAGAATCGTCATGTCATCGGTACATCGTCATGGGAGGTAACGCAATGCGCAGACCAAGTGAGTCATCACACGTTTTATTCTGAACCTCGACACAACCATTCTGTGAAGATCTGTACGGGAACGTCTCTCCGTTGTTTGCAATGCCAGGTCACCCGTTGTGAGTGAACGCTACCCCCACACCGGTGTGCCGTATTCGGGTTGGTGTATTACTTGTTTGGCTTCGAACCAACTCGTACCCCAACATGTATTAGAATTAAGGATATATGTTCTCGTCACGTCACTCATTTACATGGAGAGGCCTATCCATGTAAATGTCGTTGTATGTAAAATAGTAAGTAAGCTTATCGTCATAAGTTTCACATCCCTTTAGGGACTATCTTTAGAAAGAAATATTTTTAAGAAAGAATTGTTTTTTAAGAATAACTCCTAGAAGAAGTAGTTGATTCGAGAATTGTTTTTGAGGATAAGCCTATTGTTCCTCGTCAATTGTAACACTAATGTATTTGAAAGGTACGAAATAAGATGCTCTCTCATTTATTATAATTAAGTTGTTTAATTTAACACCTTTATTTGTAACACATTTCCAGTTTTGTGACTGGTGGCGCCCTGAAAGTAAGTGATGTATAGACACCGCTTCCAACCTTCATTCACCGACGAGTAAGATGCCTATCGGACTACGGTCTTAACACCACAGGAACCCACGCGCTCTCCACTAGCCGGTAAACCAGCACAGTTGTTGGTTTAATGCAACAGGGTTCAAATCAAAAAAATATCAGACTGTTGTGGCTGCTGATAGAATGCGACCGTGGATAAATATTCAGTCTTTAGAAATCGGCAGATCTTCTCGTTCTCCATCCATTTCCTCATACTCTAGTTCAAACGAAGAGTGACAGCATAATAAACGTCAAAAAAAAATTTTGTATTGTAGGTATAATATGTAAAAAAAAGTTACAGCGGATACACATTTTACTGTATACATATATTATTTTTATCTATGATCTAATGTAAATACCATTACCATTGTAGTAAAGTTAACCTGATTATAATCTATATAATAATATAATGTTATTTAATGGTGTTACATTATAACTTAATTTGTAACAAGTAGACCTAGCTAAAAAAAAATCTAATGGAGTAAGTTAATTTCTATAGTAATTGCTCGCAAAATCATCATAATTATATTTTACATTTATTATGTTCATGTTGTGATTTGCGTGCTTCGGAGTTAGCACGCAATCGGATGGCCGAATGTTGTGATTTGTTTAAAATTGTCAGGTAATTTGTTTATTTTAATAAAATAATTCGCTCTAAATTAATAACAATAAAATAAAAGTTGCTCATTGTTTACAAACCGTTCACCTCCCATATTCACTACATTTTTTTACTATGATTCCGAAAGTAGAATTTTAAATATTTATCTATAACTAGTTAGTAATTACAAAATGTCCTTAGATTTTATTCGTAATTAGTATCGTGTGTAATTTGATGGTATGATTTATATTAGCAGTTAAATTAAGAAGTTGATGTTTTGACTAACTTCCGCCGTTCGCCCATTGGTCGTTGTTGCGAGAGGTGGAAGGTGGGGTGCCTGGAGGGGCGATCGAGTCACACCACACCTCGCAGCAACGAAGGAGCGAAAAGAATCAGTTTCTTTGTGACAGTGGTAGCGTTAAGACGAGTACAATAAATATCTCTACATCGAAAGTGGTTTATTTTCATTATAATAAGAAGGGTCCCCAGATTGTTGATTGGGAGCAGAAGGTGCTCCGACACTTGGAGTAATAGGAGCAGGAGGAACAGATACAGAAGAAGCCTCGGATGGTTGTTGCTGTGAGTGTAGAGTGGCCGGTGTGTAAGATATTGCTAACTGTTTGTGTAAAACTGTATAGTGTGTTTCCTTACAGATGCGACATCCACCGAGTGTGGATTGAAGGGATCTATGACCTCTGCGAAGACAGTTTTGACATAATTGCCACTGAAAAACTCTCGATACTCCTTCGTCAACAGGCAAAGTTTTAAATTTCGGACACTCATACAATTTATGATTTTGTTTCTAATTTAATTTATTTACTAAGCAAACTTAACAGCATTTATTATTACAATTCTTGCCTTAAATATTTATACAGCCTATTACAAAGTTTGTTAATGGGCATACTACATTAAGGTATTTGAATACTAAATAATACTTATTACAAATTATATTATAAGACAAACAATTATTATTTGTATGAGGTGTAGTAGCGGAAGTCGAAGTTGCTGTAAAATATTTGGATTTAACGAAGCTATTACGTTTTTCATGTTTTTCAGGTTTTCCTGTTTTACTCGCAAGAACTGTTTCTAATATGGTTGCTCGCTGACGAAGAAAATCAAAGAAGTTTTTCAAAGAAGAAGTTTCTAGAGTGCTCCTTAACTCCTCCCAATCTCTAGCCGTTTTCGTATCTAATTAAGCCGAAGCCATGTATATTATAAGAGAATCCCACTTGCCTGTGGGTTCTCCTAATGAATTCAAAGCACTTAAGTTTTTAGAAATTGAATCAATTAAGTCCCATAGGCCCTTTACAGATTCCTTCGACAAAGGTTCAATCGAAAATAAACATTTGATGTGTTCATTTATAAGTAAACGCTTATTATCGTACCTATCGCATAGAAGCGACCAAGCGATCGAGTAATTGTCTGCAGTTACTTTTACCGAACTGATGGCTGCTGGAGTACGCCCATTGACGCTTGGCTGTATTTTTATGCGATAGTCCTGTTTGTCGTACTAACATAGTTTTAAGTCCAATTGTACTAACCATTTTTATTTATTTATCTAATTTGATTTTAATTGTAATTATGGATGTTTTTCCGAAATAAATGAGTATTATTATTATTATTGTCTATGGTTCGATGATACGTTCGTCTTTCGACATTAGCATAGAGTAAGTACCACTTTTTCGATAAATCGAAATAGTCCCATAGGCCCTTTACAGATTCCTTCGACAAAGGTTCAATCGAAAATAAACATTTGATGTGTTCATTTATAAGTAAACGCTTATTATCGTACCTATCGCATAGAAGCGACCAAGCGATCGAGTAATTGTCTGCAGTTACTTTTACCGAACTGATGGCTGCTGGAGTACGCCCATTGACGCTTGGCTGTATTTTTATGCGATAGTCCTGTTTGTCGTACTAACATAGTTTTAAGTCCAATTGTACTAACCATTTTTATTTATTTATCTAATTTGATTTTAATTGTAATTATGGATGTTTTTCCGAAATAAATGAGTATTATTATTATTATTGTCTATGGTTCGATGATACGTTCGTCTTTCGACATTAGCATAGAGTAAGTACCACTTTTTCGATAAATCGAAATAGTATCGTATCGATCCGATTGTTAGAAGTCGAACTTTAAGAGTAGACCCCCTGACGTCGGTGTAAATTGCGGTTCCACTTCCGCGGACACAAACAATTTTTTTTTCCAGATGCTTAAATATAATTTCAAACCAGTCCTTGACACCAGAAACACACATCCAGTCATTGACACTTGATTTGGAAACTAGTCCTTGACATTAGCTAAACGACTCTGATTTTGTATGACTGAAGATTGAAGTGCTAACGATACATGGACCAATGCAATGAACTTAATATATTTGCTTCTGAGGTTAGAGAAGTCTGAACATCAGTAAGTTTTACATTTTATTTTCATAGCCCGCGATAGAAATTGTTGTGTAGTTGTGTGTCGATTCTTTTGAAGGAGACAATAATCCTTGATTGTGGTTTCTTTCAATTGTTGAGTTGCGTGCGCACGATCTATCGAGGTGTCACGTTTTGTGCGTCCCTGTACTTAAAAAATACATTTAAATAGTTTACGTCGATAATTATTGCCGGAAACTGTACAATATCCCCAAAATAGTGTTTAAAATATAATAGTCTGGACATAAATCTATTTTAGTGAGTGGTTATATGCTAAATTCTAAATTATTTAACTATCTTGACCGGTGAATTGTACTGTCGGTGTAGTGCGTGAACTGAACGCGTAAGTGACGCGTATTTCACGGCGCTTGCGACCTTTTGATCGCGAAGATTGTGGAACGTAGGTCGACGGTAGGCATATTAGCACGAACAATCGGCAGAGCCAGCTGTTTATTTGTTTATCTACCTTCAACCTAGTAAAATAGTTAAGGCAAAATATTTCTTCAACACAATAAAACAAAAAGTCATCGAAATATAAACATGGAAACCTGTCTAGGCTGTAACACCATGGTACCAGTGGCCGACGTAATAAAATGTGCTTCCTGTCAAGGCCCTTTCGACTTTCGCTGCCTTAACATGGCTAAAGAAGAATTTGCTGCCCTAACAGCTGGTCAAAAATCTAACTGGATATGTTTTTCCTGCATGAGCGTTAACCGACACAGAGGAGACAGAAAAATTACCCCCGTTCTTCAGCTTCAAGATTCAATGACCGAACAAACACAGAATATGTCAATTTTTGAAGACTCTAAACATAACAGTTCTGTATCGGAAGGGGAAATTTCTACAAATCAAGTGCGTTCGGACGAAGCGATACCGTACAAACAATTTAGTGATCTACTCGACATAAAACTGGCAACCGCAAAAAAAGAGCTTGCAGGTGACATAGAAGAGAGCCTCCAAAAAGGGTTGAACATGATTTTTGAGTCAATGAAGGCCGAGTTCATTCGTACAAAGAACGCCCTGCTAGAAGAACACAAGTTACTGAAGAATAAGCTAGATCACGCTATGGCAAAGATAACCCAATTGGAGGGCGACAAGTCGAAGTTGGAGAAAGAAATAAATTATACAGCTCAACTTAATCTTCGAAACGAGGTTGAAATCACAGGAATTCCTGAATCTTCATCTGAAAATTTGAACCATCTTGTTTTGGTAACTTCGTCAAAAATTGGTGTTTCTTTAGATGAAAAAGATGTCGATTGGATAACCCGAGTTGGCCCTCGTCGCCCCAACACAGAGACCGGAGAAAACTCCTCGTTAACTGCATTTTCGCGTCCAGTGGTGGTGCGCTTCGTGCGTCGAGCAAAGAGAGACGAGTTCATAAAAGCTGGAAAGCTGCGCAAAAATATTACATCCGCGGACATTGATATCGAAGGCCCTTCTCAGAAGCTCTATTTTAATGAGAGACTGACTTACTCCAACCGCGTCTTATTTCGCGACTCAAGAAGGTCTGCAAAACAAATCGGCCTTCGCTGCTGGACAAGAAATGGAACTATTTACTTACGAGATAACCAAGGATTGCGCCCGGCCACACAAATTAAAACCATTGACGATTATCGCCGCCTTTTTGATGACGACACTGATAATTAGGTTCCTGCTTCGTCAAACCCTCGTTCACTCAAATATAATTATTATTCCATTAATTGTTTTATCTCTATTTTATAACTCATATTTGGCATTTAACATTAATTTTGCTATCACTACTCAGCAACTTACTGTACAGTCAACTCTCGATTTGCCTGGCCCCCTTGTATGCAACATTGTTATTAGCGTGCAGGGGTGTCGAGTGAATCGAGAGTTGCCCGTACATAACATACAAAACTCACTACTGCTCTCTGAAAATACATGTTTATGCATAAACGCAAATGCACTTATCTCTCTGCTTATGGTCTGCTACGCAAAAAGACCACTTTTATATAGGAATTTAACGTATGCCACCGCCAATATAAATAAAAGCATATGTTTGCTACCTGGATTTAGTATATCTAAAATAAAACAGAAAATGAAATTGACAGGGAATATGATACTTACTCAAAAATCTTTTTTTCTTATTCTAAAATTATCATATTATAATGATGTCTTTGGATGAGTATACAACAGCTATCGATAAATCATTAAATATTCCCTGTCATATTATAAACCGTCTTGAAGACTGCGCGGGTAAGCTCAGCAAGTCACATGATCTAAAAATTCTTTCTGTAAATATCAGAAGTATTTACAAAAACTTTAACAACTTTCTTATTGCCCTTCATAGACTTGACATTACTTTCGATTTAATTATCCTGACTGAGTGCTGGCTAAATGAACTGCGACCTATTATGCAAATAGATAACTATGTTTCTTTTCAAACTTCACGCCAAATAAATAGAGCAGGTGGCGTAGTTATCTACGCACGTCAAAATTTAAAAGTCTCTGTGACTGAACCTGACTTTGGCGGCGAGGCTAACGGTTTACTTATGGAAATACAAGATAATTATAGTGTGCTTGGCATATATCGCTCTCCGTCATTCCATAGAAAGGAGAACTACACGCTCTTTCTCGAAAACTTAGACCAGGTACTTAGCGAAATAGACCCTGCTGTCAATGTAGTTCTATGCGGTGATATTAATGTGGATATACTGCCTACAGCTCATGATTCCTCTACTTGTTTGGAGTACTTAAGTCTAAATGCCTTTCATGGTATGCTTCCCGCTGTAACAGTCCCGACAAGACTAAATTCCTGTCTCGATCACATTTTTGTAAAGGCCTCACCAGAATCAGAGCCTTTGGGCCTAGTGTGTCACACTGATATCACCGACCACGCATTTGTTATGGTCGCGTTGTGCTCGAAAAACATAAATAATACAGTAAAGGCCAAATTTGTCTCAAAGATTGACTATCCCTCAGTGATACAGGAACTGAAAAACTTAGACTGGACTCCTGTGCTAAGTCAGTCCGATGCGTCTGAAGCCGCCTCTAAATTAGTAACTATGATTACAACCGTTATAGCTAAACACACGCGACAAGTACGTATAAAGCGTAAGCATGTACCAATAAAACATTGGGCAACACCTGGCTTAGTGAGGTGTATGAGAAACCGAGATCAACTTCATCTAGATGCTCGAAATAATCCGAATAATAAAATTATACAAAAAACATATAAGCGATACAGAAACTTTTGTAACGACCTTCTTAGAAAAATTAAAAACGAGCACGATACCAATACATTGTCCGAAAATAAAAATAACTCTAAAAAAATGTGGTCAACGGTTTGCGACATCTGTCACTTGAAAAAGTCAACCTCTCCCAGTGGCGCAGAACTTTTGACTACTCATGCTACTCCGAGAGAGTCCCTTTCCGCCTGTCATACATATTTCTCCACAGTCGGCCAAAGGTTAGCTGAAAAAATTCTGTCTAGACTGGCAAAAACGCATGCGGAACTGACCTCCAATATTGTCTTTTCCGAACCTCCTGTTAACTCCTTTTTTATGAACCCAACAGATTGCTACGAAGTAGATAGACTTATCAAAAACTTAAAAAATAACAGTTCTCCAGGCTTGGATGGTCTTAGTAATATCTTCATTAAACAAATCAGCGGTCAAATATTGGAGCCATTAACGCATGTGTTTAATGCAAGCCTTTCGACTGGCATATTTCCAGAAACATTAAATGGAAAGTGGCTGTGGTCGTACCTATATACAAGGCTGGAAATAAAGATGATCCTGCCAACTACCGGCCAATCTCTTTACTTGGTGTATTCTCAAAGCTGCTCGAGAAAATTGTTAATAAGCGCCTTGTGTCATTCTTGGAAACTCAAAGCCTTCTCTCAAATAGACAATTTGGTTTTCGTCAAGGTCGCTCCACCGAGGACGCGGTATCGCTTCTTACTCAGCACATAGTTAATCATCTAGATAAAGGCCGATGTTGTGCAGGAATATTTCTGGATCTTGCCAAAGCCTTTGACACGGTCTCGGTGCCAATTCTTCTAGCTAAGCTAGAAGGAATTGGTATCCGGGGCCGTGCTCACGATTGGTTTCGCTCCTACCTAAGTAATCGGAAACAATGTACTCGAGTTGGAGATGGTATCAGTGAGCAGTCAAAAACCAGCTTTTGAGTTCCGCAAGGAAGTATATTGGGCCCTAGTCTCTTTATCATTTACATAAACAATTTGCTTAACCTCTCACTCCCAAATTCAGAAATAATCTGCTACGCTGATGACACTGCAATTCTAGTGCATGGTGATACTTGGCAAGAAGTTTTTTCTTTTGCTGAACAAGGGCTTAGCTCAGTGGCTCAATGGCTAGACCATAGCCTTTTATCGTTAAACACTGCAAAGACAAAATATCTCTGCTTTTATAAAACGGCTTTAACCAAGCCTCTCTCTTACCCACCCATTTCAATCCATAGATGTTCCTGGGCTCCATATAACACTCCCTGCTCCTGTGACGTTATTGTCCACACTGACTCAATCAAATATCTCGGAGTCATACTTGATGAAAGATTGACCTTCAAACCCCATATTGATGTAGTCGCGGCTCGTGCTCGCAAAGTTATGTACATTCTTAACCTGCTCCGCGAATGCGCTGACAGAAATATTTTACATCTAGTGTATACGAGCCTGTGCGAGTCCATATTCTGGTACTGCATATCAGTATGGGGTGGTACCTGTAAAACCTTTATGATTACAGCTGAAAGGGCACAAAGAGCTGTGCTCAAAGTAATGCTCTGTAAACCCTATATGTTTCCAACTGAAACATTATATAAAGATGCTATGGTTTTGTCAGTCCGGAAACTGTACATTCTCAAAACTGTCCTTTCTACCCATAAGTCAACGCTTTCGTCCACCACATATACTGACCTTCTTAAGTGTAGGAGATTCTGTATACCTAGTGCCCCAGTATCTACTAGTTTTGCTCAAAGATTCGGTCGATTTTTGAATCCGTATATATATAAAAAGGTGGTAGCTAGCTGTGATATTAAATCGTTAACGACCAGATTAGCGAAACCAAAAATTAAGACGTGGCTCCTAGATTTACCCTATTTGGCCACAGAAGAATTGTTAAAAGTAATTGTTTAAAGGCATTGAAACCTACGGTTATCTGAACAGAATCGGAAACGTATCAACGAAATGAAATAATTTTAAATACCTACCTCCTTATAACAAGATTTGTTATAAATAAAGATAGACACGATATGATTATATAACTATGCATGGAAACTATACCTACTACATATTATATATATCTAACCAATCAAACATTCGCACATACATTACATTAGTATCATATACTTACAAACTCCACGCACCTACAACACATACATACAAAAATGATTTATATCACGCATACTCACACACGATGCCCACGACACAGGAATACCTAGTGTGGGCATTGCAAAACATACTTACTTAATCTAGATTGTATAACCTATGGTGCCTCTAACATATGAATTTGTCAACAAATTATTTGTAAACTTAAATAAATTGATTTGATTTGATTTGAATTTAATTGAGAAAGACACTCTGCTCCGTTTAGGATATAAAATAGGTAGGCTTTATTTACAACTAGATCTAAATTGCCTTCTTTGTGTTATATTTTCAAAGTGTATAAAGTAGGGGTGTTCCAGTCTAACAGTTCGTAAGTATTTGAAGTTTACTAAGTTAGAAATTGTTGAAATATGTATTTAGTTGGAATGTTTTTTTTTTATTCTTCAATATATTTATAATTGATTTGGGGTTATTTCGTTTATTTAAATAATGGGAAAAGTAGATTAATAGAATTTATATTTTTTCAGATTGTGATTTCTTAACATAGGAGAAGTTATATCGTCAGTATCGGATGTATACGAATAAGTAAGTAAGACGAATCCAAAAATTAAATTATTTTGTTTTTAATTTGCGGAAATTAGGAACACCACACTATTTAGCTAAAAAGCTGATGTGGAACGACAAAGGTGAAAGATCAAAACGTTATCCGTCCTTAAATATCTCGCCACCGCCACGCTTGACGTCATACCGAGGCAGCTTCCGCTTCGCTGCCTCAAAGTGCTGGAATGACCTGCCTCCTCCTATTAGAAACATCCAATCACTAATTAAATTTAAAAAAGAGTGTAGGCAGTGGTTGCTTTCCAAACAAAAAAGTGAGAGTAATTGGGTACCACCGCGATGATTATATTCTTATCCAGTGAATACTTATGTGAATACTTGACATGTAGAATAGGTTATTTATATTTTTAGACAATTTCAAATGGAAAATAAAAGTAGCATCAGTAACACTATAACTGTATTGGGGGGTCTCGAAAGTAGCGATTCAGGGGGGTACTGAAAACCAGCAGTATTGCTGAGTATCTTGCCATTTCACCAACCATTATGTATAACAAACTTAGAATAAGCTTAACTTTTATACATTTAAGAATTGTGTTTGGTGAATAGAGTTCTTTTTATTTATTTATTTATTTTATAAAAGCTAACTGAGAATTTTTCACAGCTTCAACAAATCATCGAACAAGTTCTGAAGAAAATTATACAGTGTGATACTTTAAGAAATTTATTATTCCCTCTTAATAATTTGTTTTTGTAAACATGTATAACTCTGCGAGAATTATAACTTATTGGGTTTGAAATTTTGTGTTGTTATTTGTAGATAATAATAAAAGAACACCCTATCCCATAGTTTAAGAATATCTAAATTTATTTAAATTTTGTTAAGGTTTATCCGCGTGTAGCTAGGCAGTGAAGTGTTTATTTCTTAACAGGAATTGAATTATAAGGATAATTACAACTGTGGAATATTAAACAAATAGAAATTTGAACTCAAACGCAACTTATGTTCAAAATGGAATGCAATTACAGAAGTATATTATGGTAAGACAAATTTATTTTACTTTTGTTTTCTTTCAGCAGGAATAAATAGTACAACTTTGGGATAAATCATAAAGGCTTTGTACTTAATTCACTTTCGATTCATTTGTGATTGATTAAAATCATTTGTCGTCATGTGAATTCATAACGGGTTTTATTTTCGATATTTGCATAGCCTCCTTTTAATATGTTCTAGAAAGCTTAGAGTTTTTGATTCTTTGATTTTAAATTATTTGGATATGTTAAGGAAAGTTTGCTTTTCGAAATATTATTAGATAAATGAAAAGTTCTTTAATCAATCAAGTGTGAGAAAAGAATAAACCTAGATGACATTTGTCATTATTGTCAAACAGTCAACAGATAAGTCATTTTTCATATGAACTTACTCACAGCTAGACGCTATTTTGAATGTTGTATTGTTTTTTGAATCATTTAAATGGAACTTAATATTTAAAGAAATAATAATTAATTTTATTTAGAAAATAATATAAAATTTGGCCCTAAAACTAAAAATTCCAGTGTTTCTAATAAAACAATTTAATATGTCAAATTTTCTGAAATTTAGAATATTTAAACAAACGACAAAGACTGTTATGCCAGATCGGACATCAGTACGAGTATAAAATTTTGATTGTGATTCAAAGTGGAAAAGTGGAAAGAATAATTACTAAATCATTTCAAAGTTGTAATCCAGAGTACAATAATCCATTTTATCGATAATTTTCCCAATGAAACATACATCCCTAGCATTTGCACAATAATGATACCAGTATAACACATCAATTTAATATTTCAAAATCGCTAACTTTCTATTTTCAGTAAAGAAAAATCAAATTGTTTTTTTAAGTATTATGCATAATGTTGCATACATTTATAAATATATTGTTAGGGAAATATTTAAAAGGAAAGTTAAAACAAAGAAAGATCCAATGGATACTTTTTGAACCGTTTTGTGCAAACTTTATTAGTATGGCCACATTTTATCTTTGTCTCTTTCTCACCCAAAAACGTCAGATTTTGACGTTTTTGAAAATAATGTTATAACGTAATGTAATACGGTAAATTTTTGATTGCTTGGATTTGGTTTTTTTGACTTTTTCGATTCACCAGTAGACGACAAATAGCTAGCGGTTTTTTTATGTAGTGAAAATATAATTTATCGTGTAAATGTGTGCAAACTGGCGACACCGGTTCCCGTACAAAATTGTCAGCATTGCCTTTCTAACTCTGTTTCATGTATTGTATGGGTCCGCCGCCTACTCGACGACCGTCTTCCCCATAATTATACTTCGTAATATAAAACGACAGATCGCTCAGTTGTACACGAATTCTACGGCGCAGTTTCGCGCCAAAACGCTTCGATAGCCCGTTTTCGTATGAATATTTCAATACAGGCAAGTTATTGTTCTAAATTGATACTTGATGGAAAGATATTCCTATAAACCATTGCGAATACTACTTTTAACTGCTTTAAGCAATGTTTTTATATAATAACATATCCCTAAACCTATCTTAATGTCCATTTTCATTAACTTTATAGTATTTCTCAACTTTTATGCGTTTGTAAGATATTTTTCAGCTCCCAGCCAGCTGTTTAATGGTTTTTAAGTATCTTAATTTATACCTAGGGTCATAGAGTTACAAGTAATACAGCTAAAATAATTATATTTAAGTACCAAGTCTTTTGGCGTGAATTTCGACCGGTCTCAAATTCTCGATTTACCTCCTTTCCTTATCAACGTGATAATGAATTTGTTCCTTTACTTGCCTTCAAGTTCGTAGTCTCTCCAGTGTCGCCAATGTTGTGTTTTGAAGATAGATATTTCGTATTTTCACACACACACCCGTCGTCACGCGCCGCCTTACAAGACTGACTCAGGGTTTCCAAGTCACCGCCAGTGTTGCCCTCACCACTAGAATGCTACACGGCGCGTCTCTCAATACGCGAGCGTTCAACGGCAGGCCTTCGAGTTTATATGAAAGGCGCAGTGTTTATGCCGTGCTTATCAGCAATCTCTTTGATGTATCGATGATACATTGTCCTGGTCAAAGCACATTTCTGAATTAAGCAGGAAGATATTTGCTGCTTATGGTTCACTAAAGAGGTGGAAAAATCTCATTCCTGTGCGGACTAAGATCGAACTTGCGCAATCGCTCCTTTTGCCTATATTAGACTATGCTGATGTATGCATGATCGACCTCAATGAGGAACTGCTGAATAAGCTTGAAAGGCTTCAAAATGTATGCATCAGGTTCATTTTCGGGTTGCGCAAGTTCGACCACGTGTCTGAGTACAGGAATAGATTGAAATGGCTACCAATCAGGCTTCGTCGGGATGAGCACGTTCTGACGCTCGTCTACAAGGTTCTGTATGACCCGCGCTCCCCTCCTTATCTTATGGAACGTTTCCGATTCCTTGGTGCAAATCGCAGTCGTGACCTTCGGTCTAAAAATGATAATGTACTGGATGTTCCTTGCACTCGCTCTGGGTACTACAAGGATTCATTCACATGTAAGGCTACCAAGTTATGGAACGACCTGCCATCTGAAGTGCGTCACTCCGATTCACTGGCCATATTTAAAAGCAAATTGCGACAACATTTCCTTGCTTTAGTTATGAGTTTGCAACAATAATTATTATTGGTATATAATTAACTAGCTGTTACCCGCGACTTCGTCCGCGTAGATTTTATAAAAAAACAGAAATCGAACTTAATTGAAACATATTTTACTGAGCGCTTATCCTTCTTGATCCCTACGTAAAAGATGCATTTGTACTTATCCAAGTTGAATAAATGCATCTTACTACAAACTTAATTATCTTTTGATTTTATTTAACTGGTAGGTAGTGCGGAATTTTCATTGTCAACTGTTACAGGCGAACTTAAAAAAGAAGGCAATAAAGAGAGTGAAGTGAATGGGTAGCGAGGAGGTATTCATAAAAGTAAAAAAGGTCCCTATTCCTCCCTATCTATCCTTTTGTATCCCCCCCCCCTACATTCCCACTCCCCCTCCCTCACCCTCTCCCACTCTCTCTTCCTCTCCCTCGCCCCTCCCTCTTCCCCCCCTCACCCTTCCTTCCCCCTCCATTTCCCCCCTTCCCCTCTCCCCATCACCCTCCCTTTCCCCCCTCGCCCTCCTCCCATTCCCCTCCCTTTCCCCCTTCCCCTCACTCATCCTCCCCTTCCCCCTCTCCCTCCCTCTACCCCCCCCTCCCTCTACCCCCCCTCCCTCTACCCCCTCCCACGCCCTCTACCCCTCCCTCCCCCTTTCTCTCCCCTCATTTTCCCCTCCCTTACACTCTCTCCCTATCCCTCCCCCTCTCCCTCTCCCTATCCATGACCCTACCCCTATCCCTGCTTCTACCCCTAACGCCATCTTAACCGCTATCCCTATCCTTATATAAACATACAACTGACACTCATATTGATTTTTAGACATTTCAAACCTATCAACCCCATCCCAGGGGTGGTGGTATTTCACGTCCACCACGTTGGATTTCAAAATCATTGTAGTTTTCGTAATCAGCGACCCGATAAACCATACGAACGACACCCATATTGATTTTTAGACATATCAACTCTATCGCACCCCAACCTTATCCCCAGGGGATAATGGTAGTTTACGTCTACCACGTTGGATTTCAAAATTGTAGTAGTTTTCGTAATCAGCGATACTTAGTTGAATAAAAAAAGTCCCATCAAAATCGGTTAAGTAGTTTCGGTGTGCTGTAGCAGATACAACCCCGCTAGAGTATTATTGTATGTGTAGATTCCCACGGGAATGAGATATTTTCCCGGGGTAAAAAGTAGCCTATGTCCGTCTCCAAGTTACCATCTATCACCATGCCAAATTTCATCAAAATCCGTTCAGCCGTTTAGGCGTGAAAGAGCAACAAACAAACAGACAGACAGACAGAGTTACTTTCGCATTTATAATATTAAGTATGGATTATATTTATGTAAGTATATATAATTTATTTTAATGTAAGTATATACATACAAAATTATATATGTTTGTATATTTATGTAATGTATTTATGTATTTGATATTTATTTTGAGTATTTTATGTAAATACCATGTCTTTTTTGTTTTTCATTTATGTAGTTTATATGAGTGCACTACACTGCAGAATTCTGTAAATGTTGATTTCGTCAAAAGGTTGTCTGGAAGAGATCACTCTTAGTGATAAGACCGCCTTTTGCCCACATTTTATTACTGGTTATGTGTATATGTTACTTTATTAGTGTGCAATAAAGTGTTATTCATTCATTCATTCACTCATGATGTAGGTACATATATGACTCTATGCAGCATTGACAGGAGACGGTAAGAAAGATTTACTATGCAGCAATCTATATATATAAAAGAAGAAGGTGACCGACTGACTGACTGACTGCACAACGCACAGCCCAAACCGCTGGGTCTAGAGATTCCAAATTTGGCATGTAGGTTCCTTATAAGGCCTAGGGGTGCACTAAGAAAGGGTTTTATAAAAATCCACCCCTAAGGGGGTAAAATAGGGGATGAAAGTCGGTCAGTTTTGAAGTTAGGATCTTCAAAATTTGTATTTAGGCTGACGACTAAAAATTAATATTGACATGTCTCAGGGTTTTTGAAAATTCGACACCCTTAAGGGTGAAAAGGGGGATGAAGTTGAAAATTCTTTATTTTTAAAGTAAAATCCACTTAATTTATTATTTAGGCATTAATGATGTAATTCTATGCAACGTTCATCACTGTTATTGAAATTCCAATCCAAATTCAACCCCTAAAAAAGGAAAATAGGGTGAAAAAGTCTAAAAACCAATATGGGTATCGTTTGTATGGTATATCGGGTCGCTGATTACAAAAACTACAACAATATTGAAATCCAACGCGGTGGACGTTAAATACCATCATTCCCTTGGGATGGGGTTGGGGTGCGATAGGGCTGAAATGTGAATATGGGTTTCGTTTGTATGGTTTATCGGGTCGCTGATTAAGAAAACTGCAATACCTTTTAAATCCAACGTCGTGGACGTGAAATACCATCATCCCCTGGGGATGGGGTTGGGGTGCGATAGGTTTGAAATGTCTAAAATTATAATATGGGTGTCGTTTCTAAGTTAGGGATAGCGGTTAAATTGGCGTTAGGGTTAGGGATAGGGGCAGGGATTGGGAGAGGTAGAGGTATAGAGGTAGAGAGGTCGAGAGATCGAGAGGTAGAGAGGTAGAGAGGTCGAGAGGTCGAGAGGTAGAGAGGAAGAGAGCTAGAGAGGTAGAGAGGTAGAGAAGTAAAGAGTTAGAGAGGTAGAGAGGTATAGAGGTAGAGAGGTAGAGGTAGAGAGGTAGAGGTAGAGAGGTAGAGAGGTAGAGAGGTAGAGAGGTAGATATGTAGAGAGGTAGAGAGGTAGAGAGGTAGAGAGGTAGAGAGGTAGAGAGGTAGAGAGGTAGAGAGGTAGAGAGGTAGAGAGGTAGAGAGGTAGAGAGGTAGAGAGGTAGAGAGGTAGAGAGGTTGAGAGGTAGAGAGGTAGAGAGGTAGAGAGGTAGAGAGGTAGAGATGTAGAGATGTAGAGAGATAGAGGTTAAGATGTAGAGATGTAGAGAGGTAGAGAGGTAGAGAGGTAGAGAGGTAGAGAGGTAGAGACGTAGAGACGTAGATACGTAGAGACGTAGAGAGGTAGAGGTACAGGTACAGGTAGAGGGAGAGGAAGAAGGAGGGGAAAGGGGAGAGGGAGGAAGAGAGAGAGAGAAGGAGAGGGTTTTAATTTTTCTCAATTACTTCTGCGAATTAGTTTTGTTTTGAAATATTACAAAAAGGTGTCTCTCATCTCTGTCTAAACATTTGTTAGGATACTGCTGCTAAGTTCCTCTGTTCTGATTAATTTATGAGTAACGTCTGTATATTATATATAATTCAGCTGGATCTTGAATTATACTCATTGATTTGCGCAGGGTTAGTCCTGTTTTTCCTTAGTTTAAAATTAGTTTAGAGTATCGCATTGCTTCGGAAAACCGGTAACAACATAAATACGAAATCCACGCGAGCGAAGCCGCGGGCAACAGCTAGTCTTCTATATATATAAAAAAAGAAAGTGACTGACTGACATATCAAACTACAGCCCAAACCACTGGGTCTAGAGATTCCAAATTTGGCACGTAGGTTTCTTGTGAGGCCAAGGGGTGCACTAAAAAAGGGTTTTACAAAATTTCACCCCTAAGGGGGTAAAAAAGGGGATGAAAGTTTGTATGAAAGTCCGACAGTTTTGAAGTTAGGATCTTCTCAATTTTTATTTAGGCTAACAACAAAAAATTAAGTATTATGTGTCTCAGGGTTTTTGAAAATTCTACACCCTAAGGGGTGAAAAGGGGGATAAAGTTGAAAATCCTTAATTTTCCAAGTGTAATCCACAAAATTTATTGTTTAGACATTAGGGTTGTAATTCTGTTAAATGTACATCACTGTTATTGAAATTCCACCCCAAATTTAACCCATAAAAGAGGGAAATGGGGTGAAAAAGTCTACAAACCAATATGGGTATCTTTTGTATGGTTTATCGGGTCGCTGATTACGAAAACTACAAAAATTTTGAAATCCAACGTGGTGGATGTGAAATACCATCATCCCCTGGAGATAAGGTTGAGGTGCGAAAGGGTTGAAATGTCTAAAAATCAATATGGGTGTCGTTTGTATGGTTCATCGGGTCACTGATTACAAAAACTACATCAACTTTGAAATGCATCGTGGTGGACGTGGAATACCCTTGGGGATGGGGTTGGGGTGCGATAGGGTTGAAATGTCTTAAAATCAATATGGGTGTCATTTGTATGGTTTGTCGGGTCGCTGATTACGAAAACTTCAATAATTTTAAAATCCAACGTGGTGTACGTGAAACACCATTATCCCCTGAGGATGGGGTTGGGGTGCGATAGGTTTGAAATGTCTAAAAATCAATCTGAGAGAGTGCGAGAGGGAGAGTTAGAGGGAGGGCGAAGGGGGAGGGAGGTAGAGGGGGGATGAGGGATGGGGGAGAGAGAGAGGAGGAAAGGAAGGTGGGGAGGGAAAGGGAGGGTTAGGGGGGAAGTTGGAGAGGCGAGGGAGAGGAAGAGAGAGAGTTAGAGGTAGAGATAGAGGTGGAGTAGAGGAAGAGATAGAAGTAGAGGGAGGGGGATGGGGAGAAGGCGGGGAAGGGAAAAAGGGGAGGGGAGGGGGAGAAGGAGGGGAAGGGAAAAGGGGGAGGGGGAGAGGGAGGGAAATGGGGAGATGGAGGGGAAAGAAGCGGGTGAAGGAGGGGGATAAGAGGGGGAGGGGGAGAGGTAGGAGGGGGAGGTGGTTACAGAGTGAGGGGGAGGGGGAGAGGGAGGGAGAGAGAGAAAGAGGAACGGGAAAAGAGTTTTAGTTTTTTTCAATTACTTCTGCGAATTGGCTCTGTTTTGAAATATAATGTAAAGGAGTCTCTCATATCTCTCACTACATTTGTTAGGTTAAGTGGCAACTGTTCTTTTAGCTGGATCTTGAATTGTACTCATTGATTTGCGCAGGGTTAGTCCCGTTTTTCCTTAGTTTAAAATTACCCCGAAATGACGGGAAAATATCTCATTGCTTCGGAAAACCGGTAACAACATAAATACAAAATCCACGCGAGCGAAGCCGCGGCCAACAGCTAGGCTTAAGGGTTGTAATTCTGTGGAACGTACATCACTGTTATTGGAATTCCGCCTCAAATTCAACCCCTAAAAGAGGGAAATGGGGTAAAAATTCTAAAACCAATAAGGGTATTGTTTTAATAATAAGATTACAAAAACTACAACAATTTTGAAATCCAACATGGTGGACGTGAAATACCATCATCCTCTGGGGATGGGGTTGGGGTGCGATAGGTTTGAAATGTCTAAAAATCAAAATGAGTGTCGGTTGTATGTATGGATAGCGGTTAAGATGGCGTTAGGGGCAGGGATAGGGAGAGGGGAAGGGGAGGGGGAGAGGGAGGGGGTGAGGGAGGGGTGAGGGAGGAAGTGAGGGAGGGGAGAGGGAGGGGGTGAGGGGAAGGGGAGGGGGAGAGGGAAGGGGTGAGGGAGAGGGTGAGGGGAAGGGGAGGGGGAGAGGGAGGGGGTGAGGAAGGGGGTGAGGGAGTGGGTGAGGGAGGGGGTGAGGGAGGGGGTGAGGGAGGGAAAGGGGAATGGTTAGGTTAGGGGTAGGGATAAGGGAAGGGATAGGGATGGGAATAGGGGTAGGAGCAGGGTTAGGGGCAGGTACAGGGGTAGGGTCAGGGGCAGAGATAGGGAGAGGGGAAGGGGAGCGGGAGAGGGAGAGGGTGGGAGGATGGAGGAGGGGAAGGGGTAAAAGGGAGGGAGCTGGGGGAGGGGAAGGGGGAATGGGAGAGGGATGGGGAGATGGGATGGGAGTGGAGAGGGGGAAAGGGAGAGGTGAGGTAGGGTAGAGGGTGGAAGGGGAGAGGGAGGAGGGAGATGGAGAGGGAGAGCGGAGGAAGGGGGAAAGATGGAGAGGGTCAGGGGGAAGGGGTTGGAGGGGGAGGAGGGAGGGGGAGAGGAAGAGTGCGACAGGGAGAGTAAGAGGGAGAGCGGGGGAGGGTGAAAGAGGGGGGTGAGGGATGGGGGGAGAAGGAGAGGGAGGGAAAAAGGGAGGGGGAAAGGGAGGTGGGGAGGGAAAGGGAGGGGAGAGAGGGAGAGGGAGGGTGAGGCGGGAAGAGGGAGGGGCGAGGGAGAGGAATAGAGAGGGAGGGGGAGGGGGGATGTGGAGGTGGGGCAATAGAAAAGGATAGATAGGGAGGAATAGGGACTTTTTTTACTTTTATGATTACCTCCTATAGCTACCTATTCATTCCCTTTATTGCCTTCTATTTTAAGTTCGCCTGTAACGATTGACAATGAAAATTCCGCACTACCTACCAGTTGACTAAAATCAAAAGATAATTAAATTTGTAGTAAGATAGCATTCAACTTGGATAAGTACAAATGCATCTTTTACGTAGGAATCAAGAAGGAAAAGCATTCCGCAAACTATGTTCCAGTCACGGAATATTCAGTAGACTAAACATTTTTTATTTTTCTTTAAAAAACATGTCAAATAAGTTACAAATAAATTAAATAATAATAATTTCCATTAAAACAAAGAAACCGTCAATGAAACAGACCGCCCCAGGTTGCCCTCGGTCCAAAGTGCCCATCACGCTACTAGCATTACCACGCTGTATCGCAATGGACAACCTCTGGACAAGAAACGAGCCGGAGTGGGGGTCAAGACCTCTCCTTCAGCCGACGCCCTATCTGCCCGACAAAGGACAATGCCTCCGCGCACCAACTACCCGACGTCTCAACAGCCAGCGGGACGAACTTGTATTGGCGGGCGAGGTCGGCATACTTGGCCCTCTTTTTTAAAGCTGCGGATTCAGCGGCCGCCCCTGCTGCCTGGCTTGTCTGGCCTAGATGGCAAGCCGCAAAAATACTGACGCAGGTGGCATCCCATAGCAGACATCTGCCTTTATGCCACGGGACCAGCGTCAGGCATCTGGTCTCTTGCCATCTGTGCGGCTCAAGCCAGGGGGCTCCAACACGCAAGGGACATTTGCCGATACGAGGGCTCTACGGATGATATCGTTGAGAGCGTGGTGACGCGGAAACCTACCTGCACAACGACATCAGCTCAACCCATGATGGCCATTGGCCTCCACCATAGTACCACAGATGCAGCGATGTGGTTCGCATACATCGCAGCCCAGGCGGAGAGCCACCGCCACACGCAAGGAGTCATTGTCAAGATGCGTGCCCAGGTTAGGTGATGGAAGCGCGTTCAACCACGCTCCGGATTCTGACCGCGATACCGCCCGCCACATCCGACCCCGCAGCCCCAGCCAGGAGTTGTGCAGCAATAGCTTTACACCCAACCTCATCCCACAAACGCTGGTAGTGAGGAGCTGCGGGAAGAGGTACGTTGGGATGACGAGCCGACAATGCCATCAGAGCATCGGATCCATGAGGGATGCTCGCCCTGTCACCGTCAGGGAGAATAGTAGTGACAAGGTTTGCAACCCCATGAACCGACGCTAAGAAGGTGGGCAGGCTCACGTCCGCGGCACGCCGCACGCCTAGGCCTCCGTGCCTGATTGGTAAAGACGCCTAGTCCCACTGGGTATCGCTTAGCGAGACGTTCAATACCGTCTCGATATAGTTTTTGAGCACGCCGTCAAACTTTGAAAGGCATTCTGGGTAAAGCCAAGTTAGGGTAGTCCTAAAAAGATAATTGAGCTTTGGAGTGGCGAAACACATCCGCAATAAAATCAGGGAAACATGAGCTGACAAGTTTTGTAGACGCTCCTGTGCTTTTTCGAGAAGCTCTTGTCTCGATAATACAGCTTCGGGGATAGAAGAAGAGAAAATATGAGAGCCAAGAAGAAAGAAACTGTTGGTGTCCAACTCCTTCAGCCCGGGGACAAGACTCTCAAAATGTGGAAAATCACGGCAGGCCTCTGAACCGCACGGGAAAAAATCACACTTGGCCGTGTTGACCTCCAGCCCCAGCTCCTCCAATCTTGGTATTAGAACTTGCAAATCTTGCTCTAGGACTTCCGGCTTGCCCCCGATGGTACCATCATCGAGGTACCAAACGTTGAGAGGAGACTGCAAGTTAGCGATCACTTTTTGGATGCCGAGGCTGAAGACAAGCGGGCCAAGAGGATCCCCTTGCTGGACACCAACTTGAGAAAGGATGGGAGTCTGATTGAAGAAAAGGTTGGAGGGAGAGGAGTAGAGTTGGAAAAGAAACGGATAAAGGGAAGGTATCTTATCGGAGACTTCCTTCAGCAGCACGTCCCTTTCCAAGGTATTAAATGCGTTTTTAATATCAAATTTTAAGCTGATGCATCCAGCATTAGCCGGATCCATTGCGAATGTGCGTACTGCATGAATGGCCGCCTCACAGCCAAGCTCTGTACCAAACCCCAACTGATGAGGGCTCAGATAAGATGCCATCTCAGTTCTAACCGCTCGACACCCCACTTTTGCGGCCAGGCGTCGAAAAACACTACCGATAGCGATCGGACGAATACCCCCATCCTTTTTCTCCAGCGCACAGAGAGTTGCCCCATACAGGAACGGACAAACGGCTGGGTTAACCTGGCCACTGAGCAGAAAATTGCAAAGTTTGGTAAGATGTTCCAAAAGCCGTGGCCCGTTATCGCCCGCCGAGCTGTCCGACAGTTCTTTTAAGAGTGAAGGGCGAATTCCGTCCAAACCGCCTGCGGAGCTGTTGAAAAAAGATCCGAGTGCCAAGACAACATCCTCCACCTTCACAACTGTGGCGAGCGTGGGGCTGTCCGGCGCTGGAGGAAAAGCAAGACGGCGGGAGGGAGCCGGGTGTTTAGACTGCAGAGAACCCAAGGTATCAGGGCTGGAACTTGCAAACGAATCATCCGAGAGCAAGAGACGAGCAGCCCCTCGCAGGTCGCCACCATAAACTTTGGCCTCTATGGATTTTTCGATGGAGGGCGACAATCTGGAACGATGGAAATCACCGGTCAGAACTGGGCCGAAAGCCACTACATTATTTTTAACCTGCGTTGTCAGCGAACTTGAACCACCCGGCTCCGGTGCTTTAAGTGCCGAAAATGCGAAGGTAAGCAAAGCGTACCAGTCCTCTGAACTGTTGGTTCTGATACTATTGGCAATAAGATCACACAACTTGCCCGCGGCCACACACCTTGCACCTTTAGGTATATGCCTTAAAACACGAATCTGTGACCTAAAAGTTGCAAGATTCTCAAATGGTTGTTGGTCTGGTTGATGAATTACGTGCGTGTCCCGTGCGGAAAGCGATGCAGAACCACATGCAGACGGCTGCGTTGCTCCTCCCCTACCTGCACCGTCTCGATGCACATCCTTATGCATGCGTCCGATGTGTACTAAAAGGCCGTGCGGTGAAAACCGCCGGGAGGGCTGCCCCGGGAAGTATGGGCATGCTGAAGTGTCAGGAGAGGGTTGCTCATAGCTTCTTCTGCTAAGAGTTAAACAAAAGATACAAAAGAACTTAATTAATAAACTACTTCCTCAAAGGAAGTATATCAAACACTATACAGTTCTGTATCTGAATCCTCAATTGAATAAAACTTAAAAATAACTAAAAAAAAAAAATAAAGAGAACTTAAGTGGGCTTCACTAAAAACTACTTTGGATATATTACAACAAAGTGCAATAGTGCAAAAGTATAACATAAAGTTCTATAAAAATATTGAATTTAGTTGAATATTAAAATACCTAAATGACTAAAACCAGTTTAGCCGCACACATAGTGTAGGTTTTAAACTAAAATTTTAATGTACTTTACACATAATTAAAACATAAACCAACATAAAAGATTAATAAAATTCATAAAAAATACCATTAGCATGTCATTCAAATCAAATATTTCAAAGCCAAATAGAGTGCTATCTAATACAACTAATAATGATACATGTAAAAACAAGTCAAATAATAATTATAAGTAAACGAAGGTAACAAATATCACAGCTAAAATTACGTCTATCTTAAATAAATTATTAATTTATAATTATAACACGTAAATTTTATTCGTCAAAGCGAAGATGGTGACGCCCTCTGACGTTGGATGAGAGAGATTCTTGCTGAGCCAGTACGGGTAATGCTCCCACGCAGTAGTCAGGGTGTCTACTCTCAAAGTCCGATATATCGAAACGATACTACTCGAAACATGCAAATGCAAAACTTCGTCCCTTGACAATAGAGTAGAATATTGGTTGGATGCAGTTTGAAAATTCATCCAACCAATATTCTACTCTATTGTCAAGGGACGAAGTTTTGCATTTGCATGTTTCGAGTAGTATCGTTTCGATATATTGGACGTTGAGAGTAGACACCCTGGACAGGACGCCGAGCGATCCAAGCGCTGAACAATCAAAGGTCTCAACGCACTTTTGGAGAAATCTCATAGATGGCGCCTCAATACCGTTGCGAATAGGTGTAATAAAATTGTTATGGGTACGAAGGATGTGTAAAGTTGAAACGCCATAGATACCCCACATCAAATACAAAACTGTAGGAGTCGTTCACTGAATAAAACAATAGTCATCGCATGGGCAAGAATAAAGGCGACGTGAACTCTAAGCCACGTCCCATCCTTATAAAGTTTGCTGTTGGAACTGTTCGTGATTGTGTATGGAACGCCAAGAAGTCTCTTAAAGGAACGAAAATCACGCTGTCCGAGTTCCTTACAAAGACCCGCCACGACGTATTTATGGCGGCCAGGGACTTTTTTAGTGTCTCCTCATGCTGGACGCGTGACGGATGCATTTTTGTCAAGGCTCCTGATGCCACCAAGCATAAAATCGAGACCTGACGCAAATTCCCAAAGGTATAGTAGATATTGTTAAGTAGGCAGATAGCCTGTTAACGGTTTTTGGAACGCACTTTTTGTGAGCTTATTTATTTCTCTATTTACCCTCTTTGTAAATTGTTTTATAATTTTTAATTTATTATTTTTGAAGGTGAATTGTGATAGATAGATAGATAGATAGATAGATAGATATTTATTTAATGGCGTCACATCTCAGATGTATTTTGCACAATGTCAAGTTAACAAATTATTATAAAATTATGGCGAGTTCGCCAATGTCAAGTGAAAGATTTACACAGGAATCCACATCACGAAGACGAGGGCCTGTGTACTATGATGACTCCGATAAGTTGATGGGGAAAATTATTGAAGTCTCGATGGGCCGCTTCTCTCCATCCAAAAATCTTGATAAATGCATGTATTCCAATCTTCTAATAGATGTTCATTTTCAAAGACGTTTACTGCATAACACCCAATCAAATTATTCATTAAATTCTTCAATAAACAAATAAAACTAAAATTGAAATATAAACACGACCGCCATCTTCAAATGTTGAAAAACGAACCAGGTGAATTGTGTTTGTTTACTCACTCAAAACTTCAATACTATCACTTGTCAGTCGAAAATAGTCGAAATGTCAAAGTGCGTTTTGTTTTTGCTTCTTTTTTGTTTAGAGCTATTTATTTCTTGTTTTTTTTTAGTGCCTTGGAAACTAGACTGTTTAAGCTTGTTGTTTATTTATTTTTTTGTTTTCTTATGCTGTTTCATTTTATATTTTTGTTTAGATAAATTTTATATTTAAAGCTCTTGTACTTGTTATAGCTATAGGTACCGATTTCTAGATTAGGTGTGAAGAATTATACTTGTTAGGCACTGTAGGCAGGTATAGGTTTGAAAGTATTTATTTATCTTATAATTTATTATCTTTAAATTATTATATTTTATATACATATATATATATTCTCGTATATATTTACATATAAATATCTATTTTGTGTTATCCTATATGATATCTAATAACGATGTGAATGAAGCGAGCGATGACTTGAGTGATCTGAGTGACGGAGCTCACTTTTTCTCTGTTAGCTCAGTTTCAAAAACCTCGGAAGATAGTTTTCACAGTCTGTCGGAGCCCCTGGACGTTGCTGTTGCCTCGCCTTTTGCAGTATTTCCTAAAAACTTTAATGCTGTTCACATAAATGCACAAAGCATCCCTGCCCACTATCCTGACCTCCTAGCTACCTTCTCCGACAACCGAAATGTCCATGCCATCCTAGTGTCCGAAACCTTCCTTAAACCTTGTTTACCCTCTACCTCTTATTCCTTACCCGGTTTCCATCTAATCCGCAATGATAGGACTGGCAAAGGTGGGGGCGGTGTTGCAATTTACCTTAGAAGCCACCTACCTTTTTCTATTCTTGATAAATCTCCTTCTGACTACTCCCATTCCTCTGAACATCTCTTTATAGAGGTACTTTTTGGTCACTTGAAATTGTTGCTTGGTGTTGTTTATAGTCCTTCCATTTCAATTGACTATTTCTCCAAGTTTAACGCTCTTTTAGAAAATTATGTCCTTACGGTAGATCACACCATTATAATGGGTGACTTTAATACTTGTTTAATTAATAAAGACCCACTGCATAGTTCCCGTTCCTCAAAACTTCGTTCTGTGGTTAGTAATGCTAATCTTAATATCCTTCCACTCAATTCCACCCACCATTTTCCAAATTGCGCCCCATCTTTGTTAGATCTTATCATTGTATCCTCACCTGATCATGTTAGCACTCATGGTCAGTTCAATGCAGAAGCCTTCTCCTATCACGACCTTATCTTCCTGTCCTATAAAATCCGCTGTCCTAAACCTAAACCCCGTATTGTGCTGCAAAGAAATTTTAATTCCCTTGACCATGTAAAATTTATGTCTGATCTTAGCAGTATCGACTGGGATGCCGTGTTTAATGCGTCTACTATTGATGAAAAGCTGGAAATTTTCAACTCTCTTTTAATACAGCTCTTTGACGTCCATGCGCCTCTCCGACCGATTAAGCTAAAGCACTTACCTGCACCATGGCTTACTGAGGATATTAAGTGTGCCATGGCAAGAAAAAATGCTGCAAAAGTCAGGTACAGGAAAAACCCCACCGAACTGAATCATGGTCGTTACAAGGAGCTGCGTAACCGTTGCAGTAGAATGTGTAGGGACGCTCAACGTCGTTACATTCATTCATCTGTAGAGAACGGTGACCCAGCCAAAGTTTAGTCGTTCCTAAACTCCTTAGGCATAGGCAAATCTAAAACCTTCCCTTCCTCCCAAGTTAATCTGGAATCCCTTAATTGTCACTTTACTACTTGCTCTCAAATTCCTTCCCACACTAAACAGTTATCCATTGATGCCCTCTTATCTTTTCCTGAGCCCTCGTACCCTCCTTTTATCCTTAGGCCTGTTTCTTTGCGAGAGGTTGAAAAAAACATCACCGCTATTAGGTCCAACGCTCAGGGCGTTGATGGTATTAGTCGCCGAATGGTACTTATTAGTCTGAATGTGGTGCTACCTGTGCTCTGTCACAACTTCAACTTCTCGCTGAGTTCTGGCACCTTCCCTAGCTGTTGGCGTAAAGCTACAGTTATTCCTGTCCCTAAAACCAATAATCCAACCAACTTTTCTCATTATCGTCCTATATCAATCCTTCCATTCCTTTCCAAAGTCCTAGAACGTCTTGTTCAACATCAACTCAGCGTATTTATTAACTTTCATAATTTGCTTAGTCCCTTCCAATCTGGTTTCCGCCCTGGTCACAGCACAGTCACTGCTCTTACCAAAGTGTCTGATGATGTGCGCTTAGGTATGTCAAATCAACGGCTTACGGTTTTGGTTCTACTCGATTTCAGTAATGCCTTTAATACAGTAGATTTTGACATACTTCTTGCCATGTTACGCTCTCTGAACATCTCCGACACAGTGGTGGAGTGGTTCAGCAGTTATCTTAATGGTAGGCAGCAATGTATCCGCGCTGGTGACAAGGTCTCTAGTTTCGCTGATATAACTGCCGGTGTGCCCCAGGGTGGTGTGCTATCTCCACTTCTTTTCTCCATATTTATCAATTTCCTTTCCCCTCTCCTATCATGCTCATACCATCTATACGCTGATGACCTGCAGATCTATACCCAAGCTTCCTCTGAAGAAATTGATCTTGCTATTGCAGCTATTAATAATGACCTTGCGACTGTCCTACAGTGGAGTCATGCTCATGGCCTTGTGGTCAATCCTAACAAGTCGCAAGTCATTGTTATCGGTGGGTCTAAACAGATAAATCGACCAAATTATTTTGCTCTCCCTCCTATTGTTTTTAATGGTGTCCCTCTTCTGTACTCCAAAGTTGTCAAAAATCTTGGTGTTCTCTTTGATTCTACACTTTCCTGGTCTAACCACATCTCTCAAGTAAGCAGAAAACCTTTTGCAACCTATTCTATTCTATTATAATTCACAATTTAAAATCAACAATACTGGTGTCCCGCAAGGAAGTGTACTTGGCCCACTTCTATTTCTAATTTACGTGAATGATCTTCCGGCCATAACACCCCATACTAGTGTGCTCTTTGCTGACGACACAACGCTTTTGATTAAATGTGACAAAATTTCAAATTGGGATTTAATAATTAATGAGACAATAATGAATGTAATTGACTGGATGAGCGAAAATAATTTGTTAGTTAACGTAAGTAAAACAAAAGTAATGCATTTCCGCTCTTACAATTCTAGAAAAATACCTCTTACGGTATCCTATCAAAATCTTAGATTTGAACAAGTCGATACTTTTAAATTTTTAGGTCTCACAATTGACGAACACCTTAATTGGAAAAGCCATGTGGACGAGGTTTGTGGCAGATTAAATCGGTTCGTGTTCGCACTGAGAAAGTTAAGGAGTACGGTATCGCAAGAAGCTGCACTAACCGCGTACCATGGCTACGTTTCGTCCGTTCTTCGATACGGTATTATATTATGGGGTAATTCAGTTGAGAACGATAGAGCATTTAAACTACAAAAAAAGTGTATTCGTGCAATTTGTAACGCTTGGTTTAGAGACTCATGCAAGCCCTTGTTCGTTCAATTGGAAATTCTTCCCTTTCCGTGTATGTATATTTTTGAAGTTTGTGTTTTTGTGAAACTGCATCAAAACTTTTATTTTTACCGCAGAGAGGTCTTGCTAAGACAGCAAAGATCCATGTATGTAAATTTATTACATCAACCGCCTTGTCATACTGATTTTTATAAGAAAAATGTTTATAATATGAGTATTTTGATACATAACAAATTGCCAAATGACATTCTAATCATCGAAAACATTAATTCTTTTAAATCACAACTATTCAAATGGCTATTGACAAACTGTTTTTACACTATTAGAGAATATCTGACTTTTAATGACATTTAATTTAACATTTTGACATTTTATCTGATATTGAATTTTTTTTTTGTTCATTTTGGACCGTTTGACATATCTTTTATAATTTTTTTTTTTATTATTTGTTTTATTTGCTTCTCTTGGATTTGTGGACGTAATTAATATTTTTATACAAAAATTTGCATGCTTGACGCAAGCAGAATACTGTACTGGAATCTATTTTAAGAACTTTTTATGTAACATGTATTCTTGCAAATAAATAATTTCTATTCTATTCTATTCTATTCTATTCTATTCTATTCTATTCTATTCTATTCTATTCTATTCTATTCTATTCTATTCTATTCTATTCTATTCTATTCTATTCTATTCTATTCTATTCTATTCTATTCTATTCTATTCTATTCTATTCTATTCTATTCTATTCTATTCTATTCTATTCTATTCTATTCTATTCTATTCTATTCTATTCTATTCTATTCTATTCTATTCTATTCTATTCTATTCTATTCTATTCTATTCTATTCTATTCTATTCTATTCTATTCTATTCTATTCTATTCTATTCTATTCTATTCTATTCTATTCTATTCTATTCTATTCTATTCTATTCTATTCTATTCTATTCTATTCTATTCTATTCTATTCTATTCTATTCTATTCTATTCTATTCTATTCTATTCTATTCTATTCTATTCTATTCTATTCTATTCTATTCTATTCTATTCTATTCTATTCTATTCTATTCTATTCTATTCTATTCTATTCTATTCTATTCTATTCTATTCTATTCTATTCTATTCTATTCTATTCTATTCTATTCTATTCTATTCTATTCTATTCTATTCTATTCTATTCTATTCTATTCTATTCTATTCTATTCTATTCTATTCTATTCTATTCTATTCTATTCTATTCTATTCTATTCTATTCTATTCTATTCTATTCTATTCTATTCTATTCTATTCTATTCTATTCTATTCTATTCTATTCTATTCTATTCTATTCTATTCTATTCTATTCTATTCTATTCTATTCTATTCTATTCTATTCTATTCTATTCTATTCTATTCTATTCTATTCTATTCTATTCTATTCTATTCTATTCTATTCTATTCTATTCTATTCTATTCTATTCTATTCTATTCTATTCTATTCTATTCTATTCTATTCTATTCTATTCTATTCTATTCTATTCTATTCTATTCTATTCTATTCTATTCTATTCTATTCTATTCTATTCTATTCTATTCTATTCTATTCTATTCTATTCTATTCTATTCTATTCTATTCTATTCTATTCTATTCTATTCTATTCTATTCTATTCTATTCTATTCTATTCTATTCTATTCTATTCTATTCTATTCTATTCTATTCTATTCTATTCTATTCTATTCTATTCTATTCTATTCTATTCTATTCTATTCTATTCTATTCTATTCTATTCTATTCTATTCTATTCTATTCTATTCTATTCTATTCTATTCTATTCTATTCTATTCTATTCTATTCTATTCTATTCTATTCTATTCTATTCTATTCTATTCTATTCTATTCTATTCTATTCTATTCTATTCTATTCTATTCTATTCTATTCTATTCTATTCTATTCTATTCTATTCTATTCTATTCTATTCTATTCTATTCTATTCTATTCTATTCTATTCTATTCTATTCTATTCTATTCTATTCTATTCTATTCTATTCTATTCTATTCTATTCTATTCTATTCTATTCTATTCTATTCTATTCTATTCTATTCTATTCTATTCTATTCTATTCTATTCTATTCTATTCTATTCTATTCTATTCTATTCTATTCTATTCTATTCTATTCTATTCTATTCTATTCTATTCTATTCTATTCTATTCTATTCTATTCTATTCTATTCTATTCTATTCTATTCTATTCTATTCTATTCTATTCTATTCTATTCTATTCTATTCTATTCTATTCTATTCTATTCTATTCTATTCAATGAAGAATTCCTTAGCAAGCTCGAGCGTCTTCAAAACATCTGTATCAGATTTATATATGGGTTGCGCAAGTTCGATCACGTGTCTGAATATCGGAAGAGACTGGGATGGCTCCCAATCAGACTACGGCGGGAAGAACATGCTCTTGTGCTTCTTTTCAACGTTTTGCACGATCCTCGTTCTCCGTCGTACCTGAGGGAGTGCTTCGAGTATCTAGGTTCGAATCACGGGCTAGCACTTCGATGTAAAGCTGATAATATACTACAGATTCCATTCACTCGATCCGGTTACTTCAGGGACTCCTTCGCTGTGAGGGCTGTTTCCTTCTGGAATGACCTTCCACGAGAGATTCGTCACTCAAAATCTCTTGCCATTTTTAAGTCTAAGTTGCGTCATCATCTCCTTAATAAAATCGTTTAATATTACTATTACTGACATAAAATATCTATTTGTTTTTATTATATATGTAAGTATATATTTAAATTTATTTATTTATTTATTTATTTATTTATTTATTTATTAATTAATATTTATTTAGATTTTATTATATATTCATTTATATGTCGGCGTCGTCATCGTGCCTAGCCGTACAGAAAGGAAAACCACGTTCTCTTAACGTTTGCGGAACGTGCACCGGGCGGTCAGGTGATGCGAATGACGCAACAAGCGCCCCCCACTACCTTGTATAAAAGGCAGCGCTCGGAAGGAGCAAGTTTCAGTTCTGCTTTGGCACGCTCGGTGCACGGATCGCTGTTTTCCTTATAAGTGATATTTTTGTAATATCATTTTACTATTTTATAATAATTATTTAGTTGGTAACTAATTAAAATTAAACTGTGTTCACTTGATCAATGTGATTAAAATATTTTAAAAGTGCTTTACCGCTTTATTACTCATGTCCCAAGATATTCCGTTATCAGAAGTGGGATCGGACCAGCCCACGGGTGAAAATCAGGACCATGAGGAAAAAACAACAATGACGTTTTCAGAAAGCATGGAAGCTGTGCTTTTAAAATTGGCAAATCAAATATCTAGACCAGCTTCTGCTCCAGTACCAGTGTCATTGGTGAAATTCGACCCTGAAGAACCAGATGCAGATATTGAAGGTTGGTGTGAACTCACGGAAATGATTGTGTTAAATAAGAAGCTCACTGGTGTGGACCTGATTTTGGCGTTAACCAAGGCACTGAGAGGTTGTGCTGCCACATGCCTTACCAAGGTAAATCACGGTGAAATAACATGGCCTAACATCAAAGAACTTCTCTTGGCCAAGTTTTCTAAGCCAATGACAATGCAAGATCATTTTGATAGAGTGATAAAATTTCACCTTGGAAAAGACGAAAGTGCCGCCCAAGGGGGTCTACGTTTATGGCAACTTATTGAGAAAATTCCTGATGCAGACATGCCAGAAAAAGTTATTACGGGCTTCACGATTTCAGTCTTATCCCAATGCAATGATGCCATACGAAGAGAACTCAACTCATCCATTATCAATGATAAAGCACAGCTCTTTCGAGTACTGCGTGGTATATCTATGAAAAGAAAACAAGGCGATGATCTTGATGAGTATGCAGCTGACAACAAAAAACCACGATTACCTTTATACCGCGGTAACTGCAACTTTTGTGGACGGATTGGACACCGAGGTTCCGAGTGTCGAAGCAAGAATCGGCCGTATGCAAAACCAATCACACCATTACAGAAGGAGGTGCAAGGACCAACAGTGACCTGTTATGCGTGTGGCCAGCCTGGCCACGTTGTTTCTTCGTGCCCTAATCGACAAGAGAAGAAAGAACAAGAGAAGAAAGAAGCTCAACCCCAGAAGACAACAAAGACCAAGGAAGTTAACATTTGCTCTAAAATTGCACGAGGTACGTTAGAAGTTCAAGGTAAAACCATCCCATTCATTTTTGATTCTGGTTCTGAATGTAGTTTGATTAGGGAAAGTCAATCACACTTTATTGAAGGGGAAAAATCTCATGAATTTGTAGAATTGAAAGGTATTGGCCATGATAATGTCAGCAGTCGGTTACAGATTAAATGCAGTATCATAATACAGGCTATTTTAATCACCGTTCTTTTCTTCGTTGTACCTGATGATTGTTTGAGTGAAGCTGTTCTATTAGGGCGTGATTTGTTGGAATCTGGAATTTCAGTTGAGATCAGCAATGAGTCTATTTTGTTCAAAGAAAATTTTACGTGTTCGTCTACAAAATTTGCTTCAAACTTAGACTTAAATTCAATAAAAACTGATTTGACCGGAACAGAAAAGGTAAAATTGCTTGAAGTTTTAAAAAAATATTCTGATCGCTTTACCCAAAATTTTCCTAAGACTCGGATCACTACAGGTGAGTTACATATTGATTTAATCGACCCTACTAGAACAGTTCAACGAAGACCTTACAGGTTATCTCCAGCGAACAAATGATGCAGAGTCTCGTTATCACTCCTATGAGCTGGAGACGCTGGCCGTAGTTCGTGCTGTAGAACACTCGTCATTTTGTATATGGTCGGAAGTTTACAGTGTTTACTGACTGCAATTCTTTGAAGGCCTCTCATTCAAAAAAAGACCTTACACCGAGAGTTCACCGTTGGTGGGCGATCCTACAAGCCTATGATTTCAATATCGAGTACAAGGAAGGCAAACAAATGGCTCATGCAGATTTCCTGTCTCGAAATCCAATTCACACTGATAACAATAAGACTAAAACTCCCCCAAAAGTTGTAAACTTCACTGAATTAGATAAAAATTGGATCCAAGTTGAACAGCAACGTGATCCTGAAATTTTGGACATTATTACAAAACTAAGATCCAATGATTTACCCGAAAGCGTTGCACAAACCTACGATGTTAGGAAAGGGGTGCTGTATAGAAAGGTTCAGCGTAGGAAAACCAGTAGTTGGTTACCTATTGTTCCTCGGTCACTGGTATGGAGTTTAATAAATCATGTCCATTGTGAATTAAAACATTTAGGATTTGAAAAAACGCTAGACAAACTGTATGAACTTTATTGGTTTCCTAATATGCACAAATATGTTAAAAAGTTTTCAGATTCTTGCATTGTCTGCCAGACTTCAAAGGGACCTTCAGGAGCTCAGCAAGTGCAGCTTCACCCTATTCCGAAAGTTTCCGTTCCATGGCACACTGTTCATGTAGATATCTCTGGAAAATTAAGCGGGAAGAGTGAATCACGTGAGTACTGTTCGGTTCTTATCGATTCATTCACAAAATTTGTTCTTCTACAATACACGCCTTCTTTAAACTCACAAAACGCTGTAGATGCAATCCGTAAATCAGTCAATCTATTTGGAGCACCGAAGCGCATAATCGCTGATAGAGGTCGTTGCTATGACAGTACAGATTTTAAAAAATTCTGTAAAGATCACAATATCGAGTTGCATCTCATTGCAACAGGTTCAAGTAGGGCCAACGGCCAGGTTGAGCGTGTGATGCGCACTCTGAAGAGTTTGCTCACTATAGTCGAATGCAACTCTGATAACATTTGGCGAGATCAATTGGGAGAAATTCAACTAGCACTGAACAGTAGTCGATGCAGGGTGACTGGTTTTTCTCCCTTGGAGTTGATGTTTGGCATAAAAGGTAATTCTTTAGGCATCTCAAAAATCTCTCCGACTGCTGATGACCTCAACAGGACAAATCTTGAAGAAGCCCGGTCTAGCGCATCTGCTAACATTGAGGTACTTGCCGAAAAGGATGTGACTCGCTTCAACAGAGGTAAGGCGACTATTAAACATTTTTCTATAGGAGATTTTGTTTTAGTGAAATGCGAAGAACGACACCAAACTAAACTAGACAAAAAATTTAAGGGTCCCTACAAAGTAGTGGCAGTCCTCGATAACGACAGGTACGAACTAAAACACATAAATGGTTCTAACAGAATTTACAAGTACGCCCACGAAAACTTAAGAAAAGTACCCAGTGGCCAAACAGGATTCTTAGATGTCATTGAAAACTATACTGACAGTGATGAAGCCATGTCGGCGGAAGAGAATCATGACTTTATACCCTATGGTTCTTCTGATACAGAAACACCAGCATCAGGTGACTGTGTTAGATTGGTTACTAATGCTATGGTTCATAATCCACCTGATTCAGACACTGTGAGTATAGATTCCGAAGACACGTTATCAGTTGGATCTGAAACCATGACGGCTGACAGTGTTGTGGACAATTTATGCGATTTATCTGATGTTTAGGTTCCAGCCTGGTGGTTCAACGCACTGGGATGATGCTGGTTCAGTCATTGTAGGGTTTCCGGTCCAGTGTGACACTGAAGGGTTACCAGTCCAATCACTGCAGGGTTTCCGGCCCAGTGTATCAATCACTGCAGGGTTACCGGTCCAGTGTTTGAAGGGTTTCTAGGCCAGTGTAACTGTTACTGAAGGGTTACTAGTCCAGTGACTGAGTAGCACTTTGCTTGGTGTGTTGCGCTACTAGGATTGCTAGTCAAGTATGTTTTGGCCGTTGAAGGGATTACCAGTCCAACGGCAGTATTGAAGGGATTTGGTCAATGTAGTTCTATTAAATCAGAAATGCTATTGAAGAGTTAACTGGTCCAATGGCATTACTGAATAAATGATTGTGATTATCAGGATGGTCGAACTGTGTAATTAATAAAGTTTTATTTCTGTTCATAGATAACTGATCGATTTCACGGATACGCACGAGGACGTGCGCTCGTCAGCATGGCCGTGTCGGCGTCGTCATCGTGCCTAGCCGTACAGAAAGGAAAACCACGTTCTCTTAACGTTTGCGGAACGTGCACCGGGCGGTCAGGTGATGCGAATGACGCAACAAGCGCCCCCCACTACCTTGTATAAAAGGCAGCGCTCGGAAGGAGCATCCACTTCGCCCAGCTTACTTACACGCCAAACCTCACCCCGAGCATTTACGCAGTGAGCGAGCTCCTGTGTGTGCCCGGCGTGAAAATCGAGGGATGGCGTGGGAAGCAGAGAGTCCCGCAGTGCCACCGGTGCCAGCTGTTCCGACACAGCTCGCACAATTGCCACCGGCGGCAAGCCTGCGTCTGCTGCGGCGAGGAGCACCCGGCGAAGGAGTGCCCACGCCCACGCACCGAGCCCGCCACCTGCGCGAACTGCGGGAAGGCCCACCCGGCGAACAGCCTCGCGTGCGCAATCCTGCGCCGCGAGGTTCGCAACAAGAAAGCCGGCACCGCACCGCGAACATCCACCCAGCCCACAACATCGGCCAGGGTCGTCGCCGAGCCCACGGGAGAGTCGAACGCGCCGGGGTCACTTATGGCCTCCGCGAACGAGCCCGGTGGGCCGGTCAGGAAGAGGAGGGGAAGGAGGAGGAGGAAGGGAACCGCCTCCGCCACTCCAGCCGCCGCCGCCGCCACTGCAGCCGGCCCCACCCAGTCACAGCCAGCGCCTTCGAAAGCGGTCGCCGCCCCGCACACTGCCGGGAAGAAGGCGAAGCTGACGAAGACACCTTCCAGCACAGCTGCCACATCCACAGCGAATCAGATGCCCCAGGAAGCGGTCACCGCCCCACAAGACGTGGGCAAGATGGTGAAGCACCCGGGGGCAACCTCTAGTAAAGCTGCCGACGCCATTGACCTCGCCATCGAGCTCCTGCTCTCCGTCCTCAAGGCCGTGAGGGCAGGCACCGACCCGGCGGCGATAGTCACGGAGGGTGTCTCCATCCTGACTCGCATGAGGACAGGATGCTGAGGCCCCTCCCCTCCACACCAGGCAGCCCACGTCCACTACTCCCCGTCGAGTAGTCAGGACTGTGGGCCCCTACCACCAGCCCCCAACCACGACGTGCGCAGTGCGCGCGCGCCGCGCAAGCGTGCCGACGCCGCACCGCGCCCGCCCACCTCCGACGAAGAGAAGCCGCCGCTGGCTCGTAGGCGCTCACTAGGCCTCCCCCAACGGGGAATCACCTGGTGGGCTGCCTCGCCGCGGCGTGAAGACCGGACTCGACAGGCCCCTCGGGAGGCCGCCCCCGTGACACGCCTGTAGTTGCAGGCGTCGACTTGAGACCAGCCTCAGTGGCCCCAGGCCAGAAAGGCTCTCCCCGCTGCAGCTGCGCTGCAGCGAGAAGAACCCCGCAAGCAAGCAAGTTTCAGTTCTGCTTTGGCACGCTCGGTGCACGGATCGCTGTTTTCCTTATAAGTGATATTTTTGTAATATCATTTTACTATTTTATAATAATTATTTAGTTGGTAACTAATTAAAATTAAACTGTGTTCACTTGATCAATGTGATTAAAATATTTTAAAAGTGCTTTACCGCTTTATTACTCATGTCCCAAGATATTCCGTTATATACTTATTTGAAATGTTTCTTTGTTTATTTACTCGTTAATTTATTTACTTATTCTATTTTTATAACTTTATAATTTAGCTTTGTTTTTTTTTTTTTTCCAATACACGCAGTGCTCCTACTGTATATCTATCCTATCTTCAAAGGTTGCCTTTAAAAGATCGCTTGCAGCGATAAGGCCGCCTTTGCCCACATTAGTTTTAAGTTCTCTTTCCTGTACAATTTTATTTATTATTATGTGTGCAATAAAGAATCCATCTATCTATCTATCTAATAAAACACCAAAATTTCGCCGTTAAATTCATCTCGCCGCAGATATAAACCGTTAACACTCGGCGAACCACAGAAGATGAAGGTACACAAACTGGCGCGAAGAAATTGTCGAATATTACAAGAATGCACCCGAATCTGAGATAACATTAGACCACAATCAACACTCGCTGTTTTATCCAAGAATAACATTGACTTATTAAATAATTGCCTTTAACTAATTTATAAAAGCAATAATCACAGAGCTAATGTTTGTTATTTTTAGGGCAGACTACCCCGTATAGACTACGGAATATTTGTATTCCGTGTTTTCAGTTAAGTTCGGGTTCTGTTTTTTTTTTTTATAAAATCTACGAGGACAACGTCGCGGGTAACAGCTAGTAACTAATATTAAAAAATTATAACAAACATTGGTAGGTATTTATTGGAAAGACATCTAAAATGTGGTGTATTACTGTGGCAATAGTTATCTAGTCTGCTAAGTATTTGTTCAAAGGAAGGAAAAACCCTAGGTATTTTGTCTACCTTATCTAATAATAATCTGATATTTAGGCACCTAATGCTGGAACAGATAGCAGAAAGTAAAGTCAAATTTATTTTGCATCATACTGAAGTAGGTAAATGAAGAAACAGGGTAGAAAAGACACACACAGAATTCGGAATTCTCCATCGATGAAAAACTTAAAACAGGAAAATAAACAGGGGTTGGTAGATAAGTACATAATTAACATGATCATATTTCAAAATAATATTATAGTTCCTAATATCTAAAATTACCTTAAAAGTAAATGATGATAAGGTGGTACAACTTAAATGTGTGAGTGATTGTGTGTGTGGGTGTGTGTGTGACAAAAATAAGAAATCATAGCAGTGGTCTGATGAGGTTTTCTGTTTCTAAATAAGAATGAGACAATAAGGGTCTTACTACAAAAAAATTAGACATCTGTTGAACACTTGATTAAAAAAATCAGTTGTTACGCAGATTTCAAGTCATAAGAAAATAAGTCATTTTTGACTTCTACGCATCAATGACATGGACAGAGTTATTTGGTACGATTTTTTAAATCAAGTGTTCAACAGATTTCTAACTTTTTTGTAGTAAGACGGTAAGTATTTAACTACTAACTGTTTAGCTTGTCGACATGTGCAATTTTTTACATCATATTTCTTTGCAATTTAATTATAAACAAAAGCAGCGCTGGGAAAAACGAGTTTTAACAGAGATCGTATTAACTTTAAAAACTCTGTTTTCACATGGTCGGGTATTGCTGGGAATTCAAGACTAGCCGATGAGTAAATAGAACTATTGTTGAAATATAAAGTTGTCGAACATTTAAGACCTGTGCCTCTCGATAAAGGTCGTCCGTAGGGTGTCTAAAAGGTTTTTATACATGACCTTTAGCACTGCTCTTTAAGCCCATATCGAGTCCATACTATCCAAGTATGGACTCGACTAAAGCTGACGTGTATATAAGTTGTAAGACTTGTATATCAGCAGAGCTCCGAAATGACTTCATTACGTACATGAGTTGCCTGACCCTAAGAGCTGAGTATTGATATTAGTTTCAAATGTCAGATTTTGGTCGACTGTAACGCCGCCAAGATATTTTATTGAGCTTACCCTTTCAATAGTTGGACATGAACATTGATGTGAATTACAGGCTGAATGAATCTTAATCTTAGCTTCGTTTGATAATTCGGGACGAGATGCTCGTGTCTTTTGGAAGGTAATAAATTTCGTTTTAGAAGCATTCAACGTCAGAAGGTTGAGATTAAGCCAAGACTTAATACGGCTAATACCTTGTTCGGCTCGTTCATAAGCAGCTTTCCATGAATCCGCTTGAAAGAGTAATACGGTGTCGTCTGCGTAGCAAATTGTTAAGGTGTCACAAGGCGTTACTCTGTGGATGTCGTTTACATTGCAATAAAAGCGATGGACCAAAAACGCTCCCATGCGGAACCCCGAAATTAATGAGTAACTGATCACTGACATGTTCACCGACTTTCAAACATTGACGCCTCCCTGTAAGGTAGCTCTTGAAATGCTGGGAGTCTGGTTCGAGAAAAATTTGGAAATGCAAGTGCATTTAATCCGACGAGATGATCAGTTCAATTCTGACGAGTTGATACTCCCAGAACTGGTTGATCCACGCGTATGCCGAAACATGTCCATCTAAGACCCAGACTTCATACTTAAGGCTATAAAAGATAGTAAAAATAGGAAATTGAAAAAATCGAATTAAATTCTGATTGTGTACGGCTTTGCCGCTTGAAACTTTGTACTTACTCGCATATCTTCTGTTTGAGTGAACCGATTGCATTGAAACTAACTGCCGCCCTCAGAGACGTCACTCAAGTTTAAGAATTGTTTTAGTTATTTTTTGTTACTCTTAAGTATAATAAGAATTTTTGGGTTCCAATTGTAGTACCTACCTAAATAAAATGTAAACAACCAACTTTAGATACCTACTTATTTATTTTTAAAACACTTTTGTCCTCGAATGTACCAACTTGAGCGAAAATAGTTAGAATCTTGAATGTTTCAGTTTGTGATTTTTCCGGAGTATTGACAGCTAGTGATGACGTCAGAATCGAGCAAGCGTCCTTAAATTTCAGGTTTAATTTGACGTACAGCTAACTATTTTAAAAGAGCAGGAAGCAGATTTTTATTTTAATTTAAGCCTGTCTCGTAGCAGGCTTGAGAACTGTTCTGTTGCATGGAACCCACAATATCAGGTGTATACTAATGGATTGGAACGGGTCCAAAATAAATTATTTCAAAAAATTTATGTAAGGGGCGCTTAATAATTATAGATCTTATGCTAAACATCTCACGAAAAACCTCTTTCAAAAAAGTGGAATTCTCTACGCGAGGTTTCAAAGTTCATATAACCAGAATGTATTGAAGTTGCGAGTAAATAGGCTTCCTCTGGGCAAGGTCGTACCATCATCGACCTCACCTTTATCCTCAAGACTAGATTGAGGTGAAGAATAAGCCCAATGACAATAAAAAAACTGTTGTTAAGCTAAATTAATTTGACAGATTTTTTTTTGGTTTACTTACTTGTTATCCCCTGTTTCATACTTGTTATCCCGTTTTCCATACTTGTTATCCCGTGTTTCATACTTGTTATCCCCTGTTTCATTCTTGTGTCCGGTGCTCATCTGGTTCTGGTGCTCTGTCTGGGGTCCTTTCTTCTCTTTACCCGCTATCGGGCGGGTGACAACTCCAAGGCAGGTTGGTGGGCATTTTGGGATGCGTTTTTGTGACGATTTGGTTTTAGTCTTCGTTTTGGATTCCAATTGGCGAGGGCATTCCGGAAGACAGATTCTGTTGAAAAATTGTGACAGCTTGCTATACAATTTCCTGATTTATTCGAGGTAGTATAATTTAAAAAGATGTAGTTAATGTAACAATATGTATGATTTTATTATTTTTGACATGAAATTTGACTCTCAGTTAACATATGATTTGTATACAAATTTAGTTAGACATAAAATAATGCATGTAAGTAAAATCCATTTTTTTTGTTTATTTCAACGCTTACCTACACATTTTGCAGCGATGACCCTGAACCAGAATATATTAGACTGAGAGTAGTACATTAAGATGCACGTGCGCAATTTTGGATATTACAGCCGAGGCTCAGAAATTGCAGCCCGAGCCGCAGGCGAGGGCGTAATGGAGCCGAGAGTGTAATCACCAAAGCGCACAAACTTCTAACGACGTTTTTCAACACATTTGCGAATAAAAACGAATCAAATTCGCTTACCTTTTTTTCTAAGGAAATTTCGTAGACGTTTTCCTCACGATTCTACGTCACCAGATGTGGACTTGTGTTTTTTCAACGTTCTACACTTATCAATGTTATTTGTAGAAGTTATTTATTTTTTAATTACATTAAACACATTTCACAACAAGAAGTATCTGTTAAAATGGCACGCGAATTACTTTTTTCGAAGACACAGATTATACATGCGCGCACAAGAGACAATGACTACACTATCAAACAGACTACTTTCAAAATTATTTTCAAATTGAATATTTTGTTACTTTAAAGACAAATTTGTAGTCATCATCATCATATCGTGTGGGTTGCAAGGTCGATGACCGACCTCACAAACCCTGGTGTCAGAGTTGTTGAGCCGCCAAAGGCCTCTGACATGGCTCATTAACGACTACATCCGTAGATAGTAGTCGGGACCAACGGCTTTACGTGCCTTCCGAAGCACGTAATCATCTAACTTTTCGGACAATCAGGTGATTCATCCTGCAATGTCCTAACCAAACTGGGGAGGTCGCACAAAGAGATTTTTGTTTTGACAGTGTCCCCACCGGGAATCGAACCCAGAACCTCCGGATCGAGAGCCGAGCCCTCTAACCACTAGACCACGGAGGTTGTTAGTTATAAATATATAATAATTTGTAGTTCGTTAAATGATTAAAATCAATATTTTCGTTTAATTAACGTTTATTTATCATAATATCGAACACAATTTCATAATTCTATAACGCCCCCTTAACGTCGGCTCCGAGAAGGGAGCTTTGCGAACCTGAGTACGGCTCTACACCGACGCGCAGCCCATGGAGTGGAGGGGAGAGCGAAGTCTATATTAGACAGCCCCGCGACGAGCCACCAACCAGTTCGTCGCCCGCGCCCGGAGAAGACACACAAGTCGGCTTCACACGCAGCCCGTTACTCGAATAAAACCCGCGTTCGCGTACCGCGTTAAATAATACCAGTGTCCCGGCCGTAGTTATCTAAACCCAGGGGTAGTCACGAGTAATACGAATAGGCCAGCATTCCTGAAGCCAGCGGCGAACCCGCATAAGCCCAGTTTCCCGTCCGTGCGGCTGTACGTCGGAAGGCTCGGTAAGTACTGGCGATCCTTTTCGTTAGATTATCATAGATCCCTTCAGGATTTGCCTTACACTTTCCTGGTGGAACTCACCCTTTTTGGTCGTGTCTGCGGTGCGGTGCCCGCCCTTAACAAGTCCAACTACAGGTACCGGAGATAGGGACCGACCAGTGGCATAGCGCCCAAAGCGTCACCCCCTAGGCGTGTACCTCTGTTGCGTCTACCGTGGTGTGGCACCCGTCCTTCACGAACCGCCGATAGCCGCCCTTCCTGTCCAGTTATCCATGGGCACCCCGATGCCCTAGATAGCCCCGTGTCTCGCCCCTACCGGCGTGTCAAGCCAGCGCGGCTTACGAGCCCCGGTTGGCCCCACAGGTGGAAAGACCCTGTAAGAGCGAAGCGCCCCTTGAAACGTGGCACGCCCTCACCGGACCCTGCGCCTCGCCACTACGCTGTGTCAAGTCAGGTGGCTGACGAGCCCCGTTGACCTCACCAGGCGGCGAGTACCTGTAACGAGAGACGCGCCCCCTAAAACGCGGCGTGTCCTCCTAGACGTGTTGACCAGCGGCCTACCGGCCCCGTCAGCCTCCTGAGCGTTGAGCCCTTCAAGCCAAGGGCTCAGCCTCCACTCCTGCGGCAGCTGTCGATAGCGTGGTGAATTCCCCTAGGTTCAACCAGCGGCTCCTCCCGGAAGCCCTGTAGGCATAACGTGCTTTCTATTTCTTACGTGTATAGCACAACCAGCTATAGCCGTAGCCTTCCCGCAATAAATCACCGCCTCAGCCCCGGGGTCACGACACAAACACCGCCCGCAAGTGAGAAAATAAACCAAACCCGTTTAATTATCGCTATTCCACCCCGAATCTAAAGCAATAACTATAAGTGCTTATCGTTATAATAAGAACATTCCTTGAGTTGAATAAAGCATCGTGTATATTGCCATAAACTGCTGTTTCCCTTGACCTTCCCTACGAGAGCCCTTAGAGTAAAATACCTAAGCCTAGTCTCTTAATGTCGGTGGACCTGGCTAACAAGGGCAACTCCATCACATTTGGCGCCCAACAATTTAAACAGGAATGCCAATATATTGGCATCCATCAATATTTAAATAGGTGCATCAATAAACATTGCCACCCAATTTATTACCGAATCCACACTAGGAAGGCTTTTGAAGGTCAGGGAGAATATTATAGGCTATTGCCACTCTAATACCCGTATATAACGACTTATGTCTAACCAGCAATCACTATCGAAATTAAGGAAAAACGAGTTAGTACTAATAGCAATACAGAGAGGGATTTGTGTAACGGATCCCGCAACAAAGAAGGACCTAACTGTAGCGCAATTAAAGTCTGAAATCCTTAAAAACGTAGCCGACGAACCCAATCCCGTACGAGACGAGGGGAGAACCTCCTTAATCCAGTCTATAATAGCAGCGGAATCAGAATCCGAGCACGAAGAACCCGAACCAGAAACACAAGACCCGTTGACCAGTACAACACACGAAAAATCCACAACTAAGGAAAAAACTCGTCAACGTACGAAGAACCCGAAAAAGAAAAACAAAACTTGACAGACCAAACAATGGTTAACGAGGACAAGCCGGTAACAGGGAAAGACCTGTATAGCATCGTAAAAAACTGGGACATCAGTTTTGACGGAACAAACGACCCAGTCGAATTTTACGAACGACTACAAGAACTGGTAACAACATGTGCAATCCCAAAGGAACAGATTATTCCATTGCTAACGAGATTTTTAAAAGGAAAAGTGAATCTATGGCACAGAAATAACCATGACGAATGGAAAACCTGGGATAAATTCGAGGAAGAATTCAAGTTGTATTTCTATCCAAAAAATTACGAAGCTAAGCTATTAGACAAAATTCTAGCGAGGAAACAAAGATACAAAGAATCATTTGTCGATTACCTAACCGACATACAAACCCTTATAAGGCGGCACGCCGATTATAAGCTGTACGTGAAAAGACAAGATATAGATTCATTACCAGACCTAATTTCGTTATGCGGAGAATACGAAGGAGTGAACCAGGAAAAATACCGAAGATCACAGTCGTGGAACTACAACCACAGAGAGCCAAATTATACGAACAATGGACCGGGAACCAGCGGAACCAGTCACACGTACAGAACCAGAAACGGATTCCAGCAACAAAGGCAAGAAGAGCCCAGAAATAACAGACAGCGTACATCAGGCCAGCAAAGTAATAATCAAGTGAAGTATATACCCAACTACGATCGGAACAGATGTTGTTGGAGCTGCGGTAAGCCAGGACACTCCTACACAGAATGCAGAGGAAGAAAATTACTATTCGGTAGCCAATGTGGGAAAATGGGAGTACTGAGCAAAAACTGCTGCAAGTCCAGTGAAACACGAAGAGGTCACACTTGCACAGCCAGTTTAGGGGAAAGGCAAGAAAACAGGCTATTCACTAAGGTAAAAACATTAGAACCTGTTGACACAGGTTCAACCGCATCTTACATCAATGAAGACGTGTACAGGAAATGCCAAGAAAAAGGCATACACGGAATCACCGCAAGTGAGAATATTGTCCTCGCAGACAATACCACAGTCAAAGTGACGACCAGGGTATCGCTAAGGATGGACATCTGTGGAATGATAATACAACATCAGTTGTACGTATTGCCTCGAGCAACCCTAAGTATTATCGGAATGGACCTAATAAAACGAATAGGCTGGAAAAGAATATGGGAAGCGTTGGAAAGCAATGAAGATACCAGAGAAAAAGATATACACGAAAAACCGGAAAAGAAAGAACTAAACCAGAAGCGAGAACAGCATAAAATAGAAAAAGCAGCCATGACCAGCCCGAAAAAACAAGAAAAGAATTTCATGACATATAATAAAGACCTGACACCCGAAGAAAACAAGGAATTACAAGACTTCCTAGGCAGATAAAGCTCCAAAAGGTAACAAATGGCTGAAACACAAAATAAAATTAACACATACAGAACCCATCAAACAAAAATATTATCCACGGAACCCTAAATTACAAGAGATTATTAACGAGCATGTTGATAAAATGCTAAAAGAGGGCGTGATCGAAGAATCATCAAGCCCATACAGTTCATCAATAGTACTACGAGGAAAGAAAACGGAGAATATAGATTCTGCATAGACTTCAGATAAATAAATAAGATCACGGAAAAAGACGCATACCCGCTACCCCAAATTGATGACACGTTGGAAAAGTTGCAATACGCAAAATACTTTTCAAAACTAGACCTGAAAAACGGATATTGGAAAGTCGCATTAGAGGATGAAAGCAAGCCCATCACTGCCTTCACTGTTCCAGGAAGAGGATTATTCCAGTTCAAAGTCATGCCATTTGGGTTGCATTCCAGCGGCGCTACGTTCCAAAGGCTACTCGACATGGTAATAAGCCCCAAAATTACAGCCACACAGCTACGTATACCAAGACGATATCATATGCGTATCACAAACATTCAAAGATCACTTAAAACATTTAAAAGAGATTTTCAGAAGAATACGAGAAGCCGGTCTACAAATCAACAGAAAAAAATGCGAATTCTGCAAGCCAGAAGTGGAGTACTTGGGTCGCGTGGTAAACCGAGACGGTATCAAAATGAATGAAAACAAAATAAAATGCGTGCGTGATTTAAAACCACCAACAAATGTAAAAGAAGTACGAAGATTCATCGGTATGACGTCATGGTATAGAAAATTCATACCAAAATTTGCCGAAATTACCGCTCCACTCGTAAGCTCGTTAAAGAAAAAAACCAAGTTCACGTGGGAAGAGCAACAAGAAACCGCATTCCAGAAAATAAAAGAAATATTAACCTCAGACCGGGTATTAACCAGGGCGGACTTTAAAAAACCCTTTATATTACAATGCGACGCCAGCGAGGTCGGACTAGGATGCGCTTTAATCCAGGAATATGATAAAATACCTAAAATAGTAATGTACGCAAGCCGATCACTCACGCCGGCTGAAATAAAATACTCGACAACCGAAAGAGAATGTTTAGCGGTACTATGGGGGATTAAAAAAATGCGCGCGTTCCTCGAAGGTTACAAGTTCACTGTAATCACAGATCACCAGGCCCTAAAATGGCTAAATACCGTGAAGAACCCGTCCGGCCGATTAGCAACGTGGGTCAATTCGATATCGAATACAGAAGCGGTAAACAAAACTATATCGCTGACCAACTTTCGCGCCAACCGGTATGTACGACGGAAATAAAAACAGATAGTAAACAGAGCTGGTATGAAAGAAAAATTGCAGATATACAAAAAACACCGGAAAAATATAACGATTTCTGCATAAAAGAAGGAAAACTGTATAAGAAAATCATTAACGCATCGTACGGAACAAAGTTGCACCCAGAGTCGGAATGGAAATTATGCATACCAACAACAGAAAAACAAGAAATATTACATGAAAACCATAACGAACCAAACGCGGGACACCTAGGTACCGCAAAAACCTTAGCAAGAATCGCACAACGGTATTATTGGCCAGGAATGTACCGCGACGTAGCAATCTACGTAAACAAATGCAAAGACTGCCAAATTCAAAAACCGTCGCAACAAGGAAAAGCGGGAAAGATGTACATACGCAATGCCAACAACCCATGGGAAACCATAACAACCGACTTGATAGGTCCGTTACCTCGTTTGCCACAAGGATACCATTGGATAATAGTTTTTCATGACAAATTTACAAAATGGACCGAAATTCGCCCATTACGCACTGCAACAGCGAAAACTGTAACGAAAGCGTTAAAAGAGTGCATCGTAATGAAATACGGAGCTCCAGAAACTTTAATCTCCGATAACGGAAGACAATTCGTTAGCAAAGAATTTACAAGCGCCTTGCAAAACTACGGAATAAAACATTAACTAACAGCCCCTTATTCGCCACACGAGAACCCGACAGAACGAATTAACCGAACACTAGAAACAATGATCTCAATATTCATAGGAAAAAACCATAAAAAATGGGATGAACATTTACCAGAATTGAATTACGCCTTAAACACATCAGTACAGGAATCAACAAAATATACACCGGCATTTCTAATGTTCGGAAGAGAACTTAGAAACCCAGGAGATAAGAACGAATTTCCAGTACCCACAATAAAAGAAAAGTCAAAATTAGACGAAATATATGACATAGTACGATTACACCAGAACAAGGCATCCCAAAAACAAAAACAAAATTACGATCAACAGAAAAGAGATTGGCACCCGAAAATCGACGACTTAGTATTAAAAAGAGATTATCCACTTTCCAGCGCCGAAAAAGGTTTCTGCGCGAAGTTAGCGCCAAAATACTCCGGACCGTATCGAATTATTCAACAAAAATCACCAGTAATATACATATTACAGGACGAAAACAATAAAAGAAAACAATTTACAGCACACGCAAAAGACATAAAAAAAATTCATAATTAAAAATAAAATGTATTACCAAAACCTTAACAAACAAAACAACTCATTCATTCAATCATTCATTCGTTCATTCAATCGTCTCAACCAATGGAAATGCACGTAAGCGCATCGAACGAGTGACCGATATCAGTCTGCAATGAGACCCGCTCCTAACCACATCCAAGGAAAGCCGGCGGAACTAGTACTGCAAAACGACGGCAATATAACAAAAATAGAGAACAACCAGACCAACGGATACAGCGAGAGGGACAACGTGCTCTCCATACTTTTATCAAGTTACGAGATGGATGACGGAATAGAGCACGACTATTCGCCCGTGCGACGAACACACGATCCGCTGATGCCCAATGTGGCAAGCCCAGAAAACCCCCCAGCACCAGAAAGCCCGCCGGAAGCACCGAGGCTACCAGAACAGCCGGTTCCGCGAAGCCCAGGAGAGGCTCCTCCAGGCATGGAGCCCATACACATACAGCCGACGATCCACAATATAGCGACGACCACGGTCATGGTAGGCGACTCCGCGGTCCCCCACCTGCAGATGACGGAGTTAATCCCACCAATCATTATCACCGTGCCAACAGTGGGCACCACAACAGCGATGCCAGCCGCGCTGCCGACCGCGCTGCAGGTTGCGCCCTTGATGGTGTTGGCTCCGATTAACCCGCCGCCGCCGCCGCCGCCCGCCGCGCCGCCAGCCGACGCCTGGGAACCGTGACCCGCGGGCCCAGCGGAGCAAGACGACGGCGATAGGGACAGAAGCCGCAACCGGTCCCTATCGGCGTCGGCAAGAAGCCGCGAGCGACGGCGGCGACAACAGAATAAAATTTTGTCCGGTGGTACCATTCTCAAATTCCAGAGAAACAAGTGCCGGCAACGTAACCAACCAACATCCAGCAACGATGAGATTACGCGCAAAGTCTCAGAAGCCTCTCCGTGCCTCGAGCAACCAACACCACGGCGAGAGAGGAAGAACCAAGCGCAAACCAGTCCTTTTAGAGGGAACCCGACGTCTGCACCAAATGTTTAAAGCTGAGTATAACGTGTTCAGTACAAAGTAGGCGAAAATAAAATAAAACCAGATAAAAAAAAGGTACCGATGGAATCCAGTAAATATTATAAACAAAGCGCTTCCTAGGAAGACAGCACCTGTAGGCTAATCGCCTAAAATACCAGACATTATTTTAATGACCGAAGGAGCTTAAAATATGAATGATAGATATCCTGACCCAGATAACCTGCCCCGCTATCCACCTAGGCCTCGCACCAAATCAAAATAGGCCAAAAGTGGACACTAAACCGCAAACCAATTAACACATAAGACAAGGATGTAGAAACGGAAACTTAGCGGTGATTTTTTCCTTATTTACAGGAAAAAATCTCACATTTCGGGGGGGTGATATAACGCCCCCTTAACGTCGGCTCCGAGAAGGGAGCTTTACGAACCTGAGTACGGTTCTGCACCAACGCGCAGCCCATGGAGTGGAGGGGAGAGCGAAGTCTTTATTAGACAGCCCCGCGACGAGCCACCAACCAGTTCGCCGCCCGCGCCCGGAGAAGACACACAAGTCGGCTTCACACGCAGCCCGTTACTCGAATAAAACCCGCGTTCGCGTACCGCGTTAAATAATACCAGTGTCCCGGCCGTAGCTATCTAAACCCAGGGGTAATCGCGAGTAATACGAATAGGCCAGCATTCCTGAAGCCAGCGGCGAACCCGCATTTCCCGTCCGTGCGGCTGTACGTCGGAAGGCTCGGTAAGTACTGGCGATCCTTTTCGTTAGATTATCATAGATCCCTTCAGGATTTGCCTTAGAATTTCCTGGTGGAACTCACCCCTTTTGGTCGTGTCTGCGGAGCAGTGCCCGCCCTTAACAAGTCCAACTACAGGTACCGGAGATAGGGACCGACCAGTGGCATAGCGCCCGAAGCGTCACCCCCTAGGCGTGTACCTCTGTTGCGTTTACCGTGGTGCGGCACCCGTCCTTCACGAACCGCCGATAGCCGCCCTTCCTGTCCAGTTATCCATGGGCACCCCGATGCCCTAGATAGCCCCGTGTCTCGCCCCTACCGGCGTGTCAAGCCAGCGCGGCTTACGAGCCCCGGTTGGCCCCACAGGTGGAAAGACCCTGTAAGAGCGGAGCGCCCCTTGAAACGTGGCACGCCCTCACCGGACCCTGCGCCTCGCCACTACGCTGTGTCAAGTCAGGTGGCTGACGAGCCCCGTTGACCTCACCAGGCGGCGAGTACCTGAAACGAGAGACGCGCCCCCTAAAACACGGCGTGTCCTCCTAGACGTGTTGACCAGCGGCCTACCGGCCCAGTCAGCCTCCTGAGCGTTGAGCCCTTCAAGCCAAGGGCTCAGCCTCCACCCCTGCGGCAGCTGTCGATAGCGTGGTGAATTCCCCTAGGTTCGACCAGCGGCTCCTCCCGGAAGCCCTGTAGGCATAACGTGCTTTCTATTTCTTACGTGTATAGCACAACCAGCTATAGCCGTAGCCTTCCCGCAATAAATCACCACCTCAGCCCCGGGGTCACGACACAAACACCGCCCGCAAGTGAGAAAATAAACCAAACCCGTTTAATTATCGCTATTCCACCCCGAATCTAAAGCAATAACTATAAGTGCTTATCGTTATAATAAGAACATTCCTTGAGTTGAATAAAGCATCGTGTATATTGCCATAAACTGCTGTTTCCCTTGACCTTCCCTACGAGAGCCCTTAGAGTAAAATACCTAAGCCTAGTCTCTTAATGTCGGTGGACCTGGCTAGCCCGGGCAACTCCATCACAATTCATTAAATTATTTTGAATGTTATAGATCTATATCTATAACATTTATAATAATTTAATGAATTATGAAACTGTGTTCGATGATAAATAATCGTTTATTCCTTGCACCTTCCCGCTATAAAAAACAAAACAAAAATAAAACACTAACCTGCCAAACAGCTTACTTAGCAAGGAGGTCTTTGTTCTGAGGCTCACTCCCTTGAATTATTTAATATTGAATATTTTGTTACTTTAAAGACAAATTTGTAGTGAGTTGGTTGATTAATATAAGTATTTCCATGTAATTAACATTTATTTATCATAATAATAATCATGCGAAATCAATCTTAATACAAGTAATCAATCTCAGTGCAAGTAATCAAACTCAATAGAAGCAATCATCAATATCTGTCTTGTCGTAGTAACCGCAGCGTACGCACGCATTCACGCATTTATTTATTTATTTAAATTGGTTAACTAACATAGTACATAAAGTTATTTTAAAAGGTTTCTTAATATATAAGGCTTTAAGGTTTTTATGTACCACACTTACAAGTCAACACAGCATTCATAAAGTATAATTTCTATATATGTATAAATGTTTTAGATCCTGATTTAATTTAATTTAACACAAACTTTAACTTATATAAGTAACTAAATTTATATTAAAATTATAATCAATTTAATTTAACCTAAATTAAATTGTATTAACATCAATAAAACTGTCGCACTATAAACACAATTTATTTATTTATTATTTATTGGTATCACATATGCAATCAAAATATTTTTTTATTTTGTTTTTAAATATTGTAAAGGTATCATTGAATATGTCAATGCCTACGTGTCCTGCAAGTTCATTGATTTATAAAGAGCTGTGCAACAAGTTTCTCTAACCAGCGATACTCAAACTCAATCGGCATCATGAGTAGTTCCAACACGTGTGGTATCTGCGATAAGGAGTGTTTTGACGGAGTGAATTGTCACGGTTGAAAGAAAATCTTGCACTTTGACTGTGCAGCGCTTAAAGAAAGTGGATATCGGAGGATGGGAGAAGAGAGAAAGCAGGCGTGGCGTTGCCATCCATGTAAGCAAGCTGGTAAACCTATCTGTCCCACTTCAAACCCTGGTGGAGGAGAAGTTCACCCTACTCCTGGAACCAGTGGAGGCAGTGCGCCACCTGAGATTAACCTGTTGACCTTGTTAAATGAAATCAAGATAATGTCTGGAAAGCTAACTGCTTTAGAGTCAGTCCCGGAGGACATTAAATCTATTCGAACTGAAGTGCAGGAGCTGAAGACTTCGTTCAATATAGTTAAAAACTCTCTCAAAGGACTTTCGGAGAGGATTACTAAAACTGAAAAGAAGTTGGAAGATCTGGAGAAAACCAAGAATGACGCAGCTATTACTTTGCAAAAGCATTTGAATAAAATTGAGAGCGCCAGGCAGGAAAGAGAACAGTTTTCGCGATTGAAAAATGTTGAATTGAAGGGGCTGCCACAATCCAAAAATGAAAATCTACTGGATTTGGTTTGTGCTTTTGGGAATAAAATTATGTACCCCATCTCGAAGAGCCAAATTGACTTTGTAACGAGAGTTCAGTCACGTGATCCTGAACAAATAAAGCCGGTCATCGTTTGCTTCGTAAATCGCTACGTAAAGGAAGACTTCGTCGCAGCGGCACGAGCTGCTGCTGAGGATTCTCCGTTGATGGCCACTGAACTTGGCCTGGAAGTGGGAAAAAATTCTAAAATCTTTGTTAATGACCACCTGACTGTCGAAAATAAGTCGCTTCTCACCAAAGTTAAGAAAATTGCTAAAGAACGGGGTTTTCAGTACGTATGGGTAAAGTTTTGCAAGATATTTGTAAGAAGAGACGACACTTCTGCCATCTTACATATGAAGACCGAAGAAGATCTATCGAAAATTATATAAAAAAGACACTTTTCTATTTTATTATCGCGTTTAATATTATTCACTACGTTGAGCAAAGTTTGAGATTCTTAAGCACATGTACACCTTTTATTATACTTATCGCTAAATGCTCTGTATTACGGTTATTGGCACGCATCGCTAATTTCAATTTTATGTCTTGCAAATATTGGTTACTATTGCTCATCGAGGCAAAGGAGTGTTGGAGTTGGTCAGCGATAAGCCCTACGAGTATTGTGCTGCGTAATTGGATTCTTTTGTTGTCTAATGACATTTTAAATTGGTTTTTATTGCCAATGTTTTGTTGTTTACAATGTTGCTATGAGTTTACTTACCTATTTATTACATAAGTCTGCTTTAAATACTATCGGAATTTATTGCTTATCTGGAAAAATTACCTCGCTTAAAATTTATTATCAAAATGTCCAGGGACTACGCACAAAGACAAATAGTCTATTAAGAGGAATTTTTATGAATAATTACGATATAATATCGCTAACCGAAACTTGGCTCGTAGAAAGTATTTCTAATTCCGAAATTATTGACGGACGGTATCTTGTATGGCGGCGGGACAGAGACTATGTTAAAACAGGACAGAAAATGGGCGGTGGGGTACTGATAGCCGTCAGACGTGATTTGGCTACAACGGAGAGGTTGGACTGGCGGAGTACAGCCGAAGACATATGGATTACTGTATCTTTAAGTAAGTGTCAACAGCGTCCAGTAAATATTCATATATGTACACTATACTTATGTGACGAGCAATGCGGCCACTCTTATAATGCTCAGTTAGTGAATTTTACTAATAATCTTTACGGTATTATTACTCGCTATCCAAATGACGAATTCATTATACTCGTTCTAGGTGATTTTAACTTTGGCGACAAAATTTCTTGTAGTCCAGTAAAAATACGGTTTTGCAAAACATTAAATGCTAATAGCTACTTTTTTGTGTATATCGTATTTAAATATGATGTTAAGACGCAATATTTACGAATCCACCTAAAATTTAAAGCGGAATTTTTTTTTCGAATAACAGCTAAGGCAAAAATAGTAATAGACAATTATATACTTTATATCATAGATAAACGTATTATTTACATATAGGCATCAAAATCCGCCATAAGTATATTTAAAAATATCAATTTATTTCAAAATATAAAATCTCCACTTATTTTTACATATAAGGGCCAATAAAGTCGAGGTAAAATAATAGCAATAAACTGAGCTAACCTCAACCTTTTTAAATGTAAGTGATTCTTAAATATATTCACAAAAATGCCATACTAAATAAAAAAAAAGTTTTTTGTAATCGCTGGTTTACAATGATTTTGTAAACATTTATGTTGGATTTGCCGAAAATAAGATTATATAGCACTATTTAAATTATTAGAAAGCAAAACGGATCTATTACTATTTTTGGTTGCGAAGATAAGCTGTATTTAAATTTCGTGCTATAAAAGTTAAACATTACAAAAAAGCTAATATCTTTAGGTGGATTCATGTATAATATGAAATTCTGAATATATAGCAAGCCGTAAATAAAAAAAATAATCTATTAACATTTTTTTCCGAAATTCCATATTTTTTTAATGTTTGCACGGTAAAATAAATAAATAAATGAAGTAAATTTAGGTGGATTCCATTAAAAAGCTTTACACAGAAATATAATCTATCGATCTGAAAAAGAATCACGGCTATTATCAATTATTTCCGTTTCGCCATACAATCTCTCGTAATTTTACTGGAGTATTGGGAGCCATTACGGGATAATTAAGAATTAACCCCCTGCAGATTAACCTGTGAGAATGTAGTTAGCTTTATAGACATCATTAATATCTGCAGTCTCAGTCAGTACAGTGGTGCTTTCAATTGTAATAACCGAATTTTGGATTTAGTATTGTCAAATAAACTACTTTTAGTGCAAGCCAGCGATGCTCCCTTAGTAGCTGAGGACATGCACCACAAGGCCTTGAACATATTTGCCGATTTTGTCAAAATTGATTCCCTGGCAGAACAGTCACGTCATAAATTCATGTATACTAAAGGTGATTATGATAAAATAGTATCCGAATTGAATGAGATTGACTGGAGTACTATCCTTAGCTCAGGCACACTGGAAGAGGCTATTAAACAGTTTTATGATAGACTATATGAGCTCAGGAATAAATATATACCTTTCCGAATAGTAACATCTCATTCTTATCTATCCTGGTACAGTTGTGCAATTAAAAAAATAATCAAAGAAAAATTCAAGTTCCACAGGAAAATCAAAATTTATGGTAACTTACACCACTACCAAACCTTTTCTTTGCTACCGAATCGTGCTATTGTAGTTGAAGATGCCTGCTTCAAATCTTACATGTCTAAAATTCAAGCCTCAGTTATTGATAATCCTAAAGCTTTTTGGGCATATATGAAAAGTAAGCGTAGGGGCGGGGAATACCCAATAGAATGAGGTTGAAAGACAAACTTGCTGTCAATGGTGTCGAAATTAGCGAATACTTTGCAGAGTATTTCCATTCCACTTTTTTAGTAAACACACAGTGCTCTACTGTTAGTGTTTCTCAATGTATATAAAATACTATTGGTAATATCTCATCTATTGAAGTGTCGCAAAAGGAGATATTTAGGCTGCTTAAGTCGTTAGAGTTGTAGTGAGTTGTGTTGTGTTGAGTCGTTAGTCGTCGTTGTCCCGTGTGGTGCCGGCAAAGAATAGTACCAACCCTTACATACCCGTGGGTGTCGTAAGAGGCGACTAAGGGTTATAAACTGGAGGATGGGCAGCAGCATCCTCCATTGTATCTAACATCTTACTGCGGTCACCTACAACCGCGGTCTATGGTGCCAGCCGTAACGCTAAAAAGCGAGGTGACTATGGTACTTCCCCTCTACATTTTTCCAGCAAAAGCTAGAATTCTAGAGGGAGCTCCCTGTCCTGTAGTGGACGTTTCATGGGATGTTATGATGATGATGATGATGAAGTCGTTAGATCTATCTAAATCTGCAGGACCCGACCACATACCATATTGTTAAATATTGTTAAATGTGCAGCAAGCCTTGCGATACCAGTCACAATATTATTTAGACGCTCTCTTTCTGAAGGCTATGTTCCCGTTATGTGGAAATCTGCTTTTATCACCCCAGTCCACAAGAAAGGCGACAAAGCGAATGTAGAGAACTATAGACTGATCTCTAAACTATGCCTCTTTGCGAAAGTCCTTGAAAGGTTAGTCTACAGTCAAGTTTACGCTGCTCTCAAATGTAATTTTAGTAAAGAGAAGCATGGTTTTCTTAAAAAATGCTCTACCACCTCTGACTTATTATAAGCTAGTGATGCAATATCACAGATTGATATTGTCTATACTGATTATAGCAAGTGTTTTGACCGTATTGACCATAATTTGCTTCTTGCTAAATTATCTAAAGCGGGTATCCATGGTGACCTGTACCGCTGGTTCACCTCATATATCAAAAATCGCAGCCAAGCTGTTGTTTTGCAGAATTTCAAATCTTGTTGTGTGTTCCCCAGGGCTCACTCTTAGGTCCATTATTATTTATCATATTTATTAATGATATTCAGGATTGTTTTCAAAATTCCAAAATATTATTGTTCGCCGATGACATGAAACTTATGAAAGTCGTAAGATCCATTGAGGATGCAAGTAGTTTGCAGGCTGATCTTAATTCTTTTGAGACCTATTGCATTATTAATAAATTAGAACTTAATGTATCAAAATGTTTTTTTTTATGTCAATCTCCCGGAAAATTATTGGAATCGATTTTGGCTATAAATTACAAGGGCAAAATATTCAAAGGGTTGCATCGATCAATGATCTAGGTGTCACATTTGACCACAAAATGCTGTTTGATGAACATACAGATAAAATAGTTAATAAAGCATTCAAAGCGCTTGGCTTCATTAAGCGAGTATGTGCAGATTTCGACAACCTGAAGGCTATCAAAGTTTTATATTGTGCCTTTGTGCGTAGTCACCTGGAATATGCATCCTCAGTTTGGAACCCTCAATACGAGAATTATAACTCTCGAATTGAGAGTATACAGAAAAAGTTTCTTCGGTACCTTGATTTCAAAGCTAAGATAAAAACTTCAGGCTACGAACAAAGATGCAAGCGATATCATTTTGTTCCCCTAAAAATTAGACGCAACATAGCTGACATTTGTAACCTGTTTAAAATTGTGAACGGAACCATCGATAGTCCTGACTTACTGTCGAAAATATACTTCCGTACTAACCAACTTGGCTTACGACAACGATCATTACTGCATATACGAGTACCATTTTCCAAAACCAATTACAGACAAAATTGTTTTCTAATTCGTGCTTGCCGTAAATCAAATGAGATATTGAGTGATGCTAATATTGATATGTTTTGTACTAGTGCTGTGACTATCAAAAGGTTGCTCAGCAATCAATTTAATAGTACCTAGTTAATGTTTTTTTTTATTTCTTGTTTTTGAAACCCTATTTCTTGTTATTTATGTTTTTTTATTATTTCATAATCTCAGGCGTAGTATTACATTCTTCTTCTTATACTTATAAGCCTCTATAAACGCTCTGTCAAAGGATTATTTTTATGTTTGTGTTATCGGTGAAGATTTGTTATTAGTATAGGAATACTCATTTGTTTATTTATATAACTTCATTTATCTGTAAATCTTCCAAATAAAATAATATAAAAATAAATAAAAATATTATAGAACACAGTTTACTTATTCATGAAAATATTATGAATGTTATAGATATAGAAACTCCTTGCATCTTGCCGATTAAAAAAAAGACAAAAATTACAACACTTGTGAAGTTATATTAATGAAAAAAGCACGCGTGTTTAATAAGTTGGATTACGGACCTTAATACAGTGCAAATAGAGCTGTTTTATGAGCAAATGTGTTGAAAAATAATATTGTTGTACAAACTTACTTTTTCTGACATTATTAGCCGATTCCTTTTGACATAGCTGCAGAGATCCCAAAGATCCCTGGTAGACCCCAGAGCTTGAAAAACTACGGCGGGAGACACGACAGGCATTCTACGAAGTGAAAGCTAAGAAAGACTTCTCAACGTACACCAAGAAGTTAACAAGCTATAATCTGGCCATTCGAAAGGCACGAAGAAAATCATGTACGGGACACTGTGAAGTCATAGAATCTCTACCTGAGTGTATTAGAGTCTTCCGTGCCCTATCAACAGTCAAAGCTAACCCACTATCCTGTGTAAGGGATGAAAGTGGGGAGACTACGGATTCTGGAAAGGATACATTGAAAGATTTTGAAGTAATGTTCAGAACACACTTTCCGGGATCAAAAAAAGTCAGAAATGACGAGGACGAACCTATTAATCTGGAGGAGCAACAGTCCTGCACCTCAAGAACCGATTGGTACGTCGCCAAAAGGGTAGCAGACGAAAACAAAATAAAATGGGCCCTCAAGGGCTTTCAGCCATTTATGACTCCAGGCCCTGATGAAATCTGCCCAATCCTACTACAAGAGGGAGCTGATATCATCGCCCCACATCTTTCAAGGCTCTATAGAGCATGTATTGCCTTTGGGTATATCCCTAAATTCTAGAGGCGGGTAAAAGTGATCCATATACCCAAGCATGGGAAACCGGACTATGAGGATGCCAAGGCGTTCAGACCTATTAGTCTGTCGTCAATTTTATTATTCTTAAGGCACTCGAGAAACTAGTGGACAGGCATATCCGAGAGGGACCATTAAAGAGGAGACCTTTTCATGGACTCCAATGTGCTTATCAGCCGGGAAAATCAACAAAGACAGCATTACACTCAGTAACAAGGCGAGTAAGGAAGCTGCCTTAGATACTTAAGAAATATGTATAGGGGCATTTCTCGATGTAGCAGGAGCCTTTGACAAGACCACCTTCGCATCAATAGAGGAGGCCTCATTAGAGCATAGCATCGAGCCTACTCTGAGAAAGTGGATCAATAGCATGCTCAAAGGAAGAGTAATAACCTCGACACTCATGGGAGACACAATCCATGCCAGGACAAACAAAGGTTGCCCACAAGGGGGGGTTCTGTCTCCAATGTTGTCGTGTCTGGTTATAGACTCTCTTATAAAGGAACTCAACACAGGACCATACTACACCGTTGGTTACGCGGATGACCTGGTTATACTGTTGAGGGGCAAAGTAGTGAGAACTGTTTCGCAACTCATGGAAAAGGCCCTCAAAAATGTGGAAAGGTGGTGCATACAACATCACTTATCCATCAACCCTGAGAAAGCTGTTGAGATACCATTTACAAAGAAGAGGAAATTAGAGACCTTAGGTCAGCTCTCTCTATACGGGACGCAACTAAAATGGGCCACGGAAGTTAAATATCTAGGAGTTACACTAGACAAGGAACTAACGTGGAAAACACATGTAGACAACACTGTAAGAAAAGCTCAAAGAGTCTTTGGAATGTGTAGATCTACCTATGGAAAAACCTGGGGGCTTAAACCCAAAATATTAATATAATAGCTAAATTCCAAAGAACCGTCTGCATAGCCATATCAGGAGATTTTAGGACCACCCCTACGGCAGCGCTGGAAAACATTCTTGGTTTGACACCGCTGCATATAGTCGTGGAATTGGAGGCAAGAAGTGCGCTCCATAGGCTAAAAACCCATGGACTGTGGGACGATTCCTTGCCAAAAACACGCTGCATATAGTCGTGGAATTGGAGGCAAGAAGTGCGCTCCATAGGCTAAAAACCCATGGACTGTGGGACGATTCCTTGCCAAAAACACGACACACTAAATTTGACACAGATAGAGAACTTGACACTATTACATCCATGGGCTGCGATAAAACACAGCCTAGGTTCATATTCAAGAGACTCTATGAGATCCACATGCCCTCGAGAGATGATTGGAATAAAGGACTGAATCCCTCAAGAAAGGACAATCTGACATGGTACACTGATGGATCAAAAATGAAGTAGGGTACAGGGGCGGGTGTTTATACCAAAGGATATGAACACAGTCAAAGCATGGGTATATATGCAACAGTCTTTAAGGCTGAAACATATGCAATTATTGCCTGTGCAAAAGAGAATCTAAACAGAAGCACTACGGGCCAAACTATATACATTCTCAGTGACAGCCAAGCGGCACTAAAGACTCCAAAATAGTCCTAGATGCCATCCAAACCCTTAATAGATTAGGTAAGCACAACACAATACGACTTGTTTGGGTCCCAGGACACGTAGGAGTAGAGGGCAATGAAGCGGATGACAGACTAGCCAGGGAGGGATCAGAAAAACATTTATGCGTACCTGAACCTTTTATTGAATCATCAGGGAGTACCATCAGAAGCGCACACAAGGATTATGCCCAGAGAAGGCACTGCACTGAGTGGGCAAACACTGTTGGACTTACTCATTCGAAGAAATTTCTAGGGACCACAAAGATAGGTTTCTTCAAACATCTAAGAAACCTAAGCAGGCACCAGACCCGTAACATTGTAGGCGCTTTCACCGGCCATTTCGGCACTAGGGAGCTCCTACACAAGATGGGTCTGTCGGATACAACTTCTTGCAGAGCATGTGGTGAAGAAAGCGAACGCATGGAGCATCTTCTATGCACATGCTCTACATACAAGTAGTTGTATCCGACAGACCCATCTTGTGTAGGTGGTCCCTAGCAAGCGTATAAAGATTCTGGGTCAGGTTTATCCGACACCAGAAGACTACAGGCTCCTTCCGCTGAAATCTACATCGAAGCTCATAACGGGCATATTTGGAAACAGCGGAAGATCACAGGAGCAATAAGGCACCCCTGCCTTATTGCTCAAAAGATCTCATAGGGTCGAAGTGCTCTTAGGTCCATTAAGGAACTCAGCCCCACGTAATAAGATAAGAGAACTAGTCTTATTTCTAAGTTGTCATGAGATGTTTCATCAAAGTCAATGTCAGAAGAGTTTTCTTGATCGTTAAGTTGAAAAATTTTCTCAAGATGCTGTGCAAATCTAGCTGCTTTCTATTCATTACTTATAGCCCAATATCCATTTGCTTCCTTTATGGTAGGGATTTGCATAACAGGTTTTTTTGAGTCTTTAGTGACTTTTCATTGCAAGTAATCTGTTGTACGATCGCTGGTTAGTTGACTAAGAAGAGTATTTGTAGTTTCTTGGTTGAAGTTCTCAATCATCTTCCTTATTTTCTTAGTTAAGTTATTTAGCCGATTCTCATCCCTTGGGATCTTGTTTGTTGCCATTTTCGTCTTTATCGTCTTTTTTTAGCTGTAAGATTTGTTATACGAACAGGATAGCTATTCACTCTGTTGCTTCTTTTAGGGAAATAAGTATTTTTCCAAGCACAGTGCTGAACATTGGATATTAACTTCCTTACATCTAGTTCCGATTGCTCGGAGTTCTTTAGCGGGACTTTTAAATCGATGATGTAGTCTAAGTTTTATTTAAAGCTTTCCCAATCTGTACTTTTGTTAACCAATGTGGCATTGTTTTCTCTATATAGTACTGTTTCGCTCAGGGTCAATAATATTGGGGAGTGATCCGAGCTCATATCAAAGCCTTCTTCAATGTAAAGAAAGTTTGGTGATAGGTTTCTGTACTGCATATGAAGAAGTCAATAAGGTCTGGGAGATTTTGGGAATCAGTTGGCCAGTACGTAGGCTTTCCAGTTGATATTACATTACATGTCATTTCTCTTATTGCGCAAAGCAGTTTTCTTCCATAGGTTGTGGTTAGTCTAGATCTCCAATGAGTGTGCTTAGCATTGAAGTCACCTCCCAATATAAATCTATTACCTAAATCCGTTAGGAGGCTCTTATAATGCTCTGTTTTCAGTGAATAATTTGGTGGACAGTACTGTATATAGCCGATACCGTCACAAGGTAGCGTTTAATTTTTATACTAACAGCCAGAACTTTTTTGTCTTGTTCAGAAGAACATCTCTCATTACTTCGAATATAAGATAGAAATCTTATATTCGAAGTAATGAGAGATGTTTTTTTTTTTATAATAATGGAATTACCTCCTCTGGCCTTATTACTGGGATGCAGTGCATGAAAAGGTAAGGCCTTTGATTCGAATAAAGGATTCCTGATAAAATGTGACTCTGATATGAAACATACATCAGTATTTTCTGTATTTAGGACTACACGTAGTTCATTCTGATTCTTAAGGAGCCCATTTGCATTCCATGCCATTATATTCAGTGTATTAGTCATTTTGATTGCGTTTTCCTTGAAGCAGCTGTTTTAGTGCTACTTTCTAGTTTCTTTAACCTTTCATCAAACGAGGTTAGCATGGTAAGGATCCTATCAATTTTCTCATTAAGACTTGCTAGTTGCAGCAGCTGCTGTTTCTGTGGCACTTGCAAACCTTTTGTTATTTGTGCAAATGATACATTTTTACTGACTTGTTCATGGGAACTAATTTTGTTTATGTTTTTTGCACTCGCTGAGGTAGCTGGCACTAGTGTAGTTTTTTGGAAACTTTATTTTTGATGGTTTGTAGTTCCTTAGCTATAATGTAACTAGCAGGATAAGCTTCCTCGCAGTGAATACATTTTGGCTATTCGTTTGCAGGTTTTTTGCGATCTCTGGTTAAATGCTTGCCTGAACATTTAACACATCTTGGTTCCTTCGCGCAGTATTTTTGTGTGTGACCGTAAGCTTGGCACCGCTTGCACTGAGGAATCAGTTTAGATGTTTTTATGGGCTGTATATCTACTTTACAACCAAGTATCGTCTTTATGTTGTAGGCATTATTTATGTCTTCATCTTTTTGAAATGAGAGCATGAACATGTTAAGTGGCTCCTACTCTTCCAGCTTAGTTTGTTGACTGCTTCCTGTACTTTGAACCTCTTGCCAGATAAGTCTTGCAGATTTCTCTCCGGTAGACAACAAGAAGGCAGGTTTTTGCCATTACTCTTATCGGTCTATCTTGCTTATTCTCATAAGAGTGCAAAGGCAGTTATTTCAAGCAGCATTTTGGTAAAAGCTCTGTACGAGTCTTCATTATTCGAGTTTATTTTAACGCTGTCCTTGTTAAGCATTTTAGAAACAAAAGACCGAAACAGCGGTAACACAAGATAACATCGATGCTGTGCGCCAATTAATAAAAGAAGATAGACATGTGACATACGAGCAGATTCGGGCTTCTCTCAGCATTGGTATGACAGCGATTCAAACTATTTTACATGATGAACTGGGTGTCAAGAAGTTAGTTTCCCGCTGGGTGCCCCATCGTTTGACCGAGGAACAAAAGTCGGCTCGTGTTAATTGGTGTCGGTCTACTCTGCAACGGTTCAATAGAGGGAGCTCAAATGCAGTTTACAATATCGTCTCTGGTGATGAATCGTGGATTTATTCATATGAGCCCGAAAGAAAACATCAATCGGCTGTTTGGGTCTTCGAAGACGAGGTCAAGCCAACAAAAGTTGTCCGCTCTCGTAGCGTGTCGAAAAAAATGGTCGCTTCGTTTGTATTGAAAACTGGTCATGTGGCTACAATTCCTTTACAAGAACGCAGAACGGTTACTGCTGATTGGTACACAATAGTTTGTTTGCCGGAAGTCATAAAAGAACTTCGTAAAATTAATCCGAATCGTCGCATCATTCTTCACCAGGATAATGCGAGCTCACATACCGCTCGCAAAACGATCGCGTTTAAAAATCAGGAAAACGTGGAGTTAATGGACCATCCACCGTATAGCCCTGACTTGAGCCCCAATGATTATTTTACATTCCCAAGAATTATAGATATGCTACGTGGTCAACGATTTCAAGGCCCAGAAGAGGCAGTCGAAGCTTACAAATCGGCCGTTTCGACTATATCCACTTCAGACTGGAATACTGTTATAATAATTGGTTTGATAGAATGCAAAAGTGCATCGATCGTCACGGAGAATACTTCGAAAAACAATGAAAGTAAATATTGTTGTATTATTTTTGTACTTTTTTCTATTCCCGATCATTTCGGTGTGGCCCTCGTACTATTTAACTACACTTAAATTTTAATAAGAGTATAGACTCCTATTTATTATTTTTTTGGTATCTATTTTATTTGTTATACTAATAAAAAACTCAACCAAATCATCAAATAACTAAAAGTAATAGAACAAAAACAAGACCTAAAACGCACTGTAATTTTATACTTCTTATAACCAGTTGGTATACTATATTTACTAGCAAATAATCAGATAGAGTTACTGAAAACAACAACTCAAAATACTACTAATCTTACTTTTCTAAAATTCTGAGCTTTAATTTTACTACAGGTCAAAATTTACTGCCAGTTCTGTAAAGTTAAAGCTCTTTTCTATTCCTATTACAATTTAAAATATCATAGCATCTAAGGGTAAAGTAAATATTTAAAATAGAAAAGACATACAGCTCGTCTTCCAATCGCCGTTTTCTGAAATGACAAAAAAATAGAATTACACCCTTTACGAGTGGATCAAGCTTGACATTTTGGGTCTGGCCGTTACGCCCCCAATCCATAGACCCTTGAATCTCTGAAAATTTAAAGCTTCTACAACAACACCCACTCCATCTCCATATATTTATGAAAAAAAAACTTAGTCTATTGGGTAAGGTACTTCCCGTCGACCTAGATTAATAAAATTTGGCAAGAAGCTAAGTCTCATAGCACAAGCAAAGGGAAAAGACTGAAATCATTAAAATATAAAAACTTTTATTTCCATTCCATTCCTTTAATAATAATTATGTCAAATAAAAGTAGTATTACATACACAGGGTGTAAGGAACAGTACCAATTTCCTTCTAACCACATGTTCTATAAGTTGAATAAAGAACAATAAGCATTTTTAAACAGAAAAAAAAAATGAAAAAAATACAGATTTTAAAAATTAATATTAAAATTTAATTGCGTCAACCTTCACCAAACTCAAGACGGTCGCACCGATATGCGTGAGTATTTGCATCAAGTATCGTTCTTACGTAGTTTTCTATCTCTTATCTCTGTTGCTCGCTTGGGAATAAAGTTCTTTATTGAATGGGAGGCGGGGCGCGTTGCGACTTTTAGAATAGGGTTGGCCACCTGAACTTTTTTTTCAAAGGAAGCATTTTATTTTTGTTATTTTTAGGGTTCCGATACCAAAATGGTAAAAAAAGAAACCTTATGGTGCGACTTTGTCTGTCTGTCTGTCTGTTTGTCCGTCTGTCTGTCTGTCACACCTCTATATCTCATCAACCACTCATGCTATCGACCTGAAATTTGGAATAATTTTAGAAAATAGTTGTCCAACTTAATTGCGGGGGCTATGGAGGGCGCTACGGTCGCTGTGTAAACATCAGCTCCGTAATATTTTTATAAATAAAATTATTTAAACCGAATTGTTTCGCAAAAAAATAAGTGATTTGTGTTTGAAACTTAATAGCTAACAAGTGATAGTGTTGGTGAAACTAGAAACAACAGAATTAAGGAGATATTCACGTTAAAACATCAGTGCTCATATGAGTGATTTTTATTGTCACCTTTAACGATATGCTATAGATACGAAAAACAATGTAATGCTTTTAAAAACTATAGCAAGATCAAAAGAAACGCTCGAAGTGAACCTTGAAGGAGACAGCGTTATGTTAGTTGATGTAGTTAAGTTTCTCGGGGTTCACATAGATGCTCTTTTTAATTGGAAAAATGAAGTGAATACTGTGGTTAATAACATGAGTTCGGCTAGTTACGCTCTAAGAAGCTTATAAAATGATGCGACTAAGAAGCAGTTAGTACAAGTTTACTATGTTTTGGTTGAATCACGTTTAAGATATAGTATCAGACTCTGGGGATGTAGTTATCTATATAATATTTCAAAAGCATTTAGAAAGAAGAGAGCATTGCGAACAATAGCTAGAATACCTCAGTGGGAGTCATGTAGAGAGATTTTTGTTGAGCTGGAGATTCTTACTGCTCCTTCGCTTTACATATTCTTAGTGTTAACTGATCTGGTCAAATCATTACATCAGCGTGAAACAGCGGAGGAACACGTTGTGTGGATGAGTACCCACAGAAGGGATCCTCAGCGGCCTGATGTTCCTAAATTAAATGTGGTGAGACATAGCGCACGTTTTCAGGCGACTAAATTATACAATTGCCTACCCATATCTCTTAAAATAATAAAAAATATAATAGAGTTTAAGGACAAACTGAGGAGCTTCCTGGTTGAAAACTGTTTTTATAGTGTTGACGAATATATGAATTGGAATAAAGCGTAATGTTAGCTGAAAATTTATAATAAAAATTGTAATGTACTTTTATTGAATTTACTGAACCAATTTAATTTAATTTGAATAACTGTACTATTGTAATCTAATATTTGTATTTTGTAAACTTAGTGTTGATGTTATTGTTGATATAAATTGTTTTTTGCTAAATTTAATGTAATTTCCAACACAGTGTCAATTGTTGTGGAATAAATAATAATGATATACTTGCAAAACCTATTTCAAATTGTAGCCAGGGAACTGAACTTTAAATAGTGTATCTATATAGTCATCAACAGTGATGTTAAGTGCATTGGTAAAATAAACGTGAACATATAAATGGAGCAACACCTTTACGTTCTACCCGTTTTTATTTGATGTTTTTGTCTAATACCGACACAGCTGATAAATAGTCCAGTTAACAAAAACGTCATTTTGAAGAGAAGCTTATATTCGCCTAACATGGTCAAGTGGCGATAGCCCTGTTTGTTTAATTTTGCTTATACGGCGCTTAAAGCACCAGACGTACAGGGACCTGGGAATCTTACAGCCAAGGTGAAGTCGAATATAAACTCTGCCTATACTTCTGACGACATCGGTAATGCGGCTGTCTCCTTCCGTTCGCCTTCAGTACTGAAGACAATTGAGTCCAAAGTATTTGAGCGCGATCTGAGGGGTGCCGTTCGCTTACTGATGTCCGACGACACAGTAGCATCCCCGGGCCAGGAAACTCTGACTGTTTTATAAGGGAAGCACCTATCCCCTTCTCACCCGTTGGCATTCGTACAGCCACCAGATCGATCCACGCCCGCCTTAACTGTTAAGGCTGAGGAAGTGGTTCAGGCACTGGCAAGTTTTCATAGGGGGTCGGCTGCGGGTTTGGATGGAATCCGACCGGCTCATTTAAAATAACTGACTTCAAGTTCTGCGGGAAATAATGGGCAGCGCTTGTTCGAGTGCCTCAGTAGGCTGTGCAACTTTTTACTGATTGGTCAACTTAACCTTGAAGTTTGTCCTTATATGTATGGTGCGACTTTGTGCGCGTTATCGAAGAAAGAGGGAGGCATAAGACCGATCGCGATAGGTAGCACTTTTCGTCGTCTAGTTGCAAAACTGGGTTGTCGCGCCGTCAGGGACCCGATGGGTGCTTATTTGCAACCACAACAGCTAGGGTTTGGAACACAAATGGGGTGCGAAGCAGCGATACACGCTACTCGCGCATTTGTAACAGATCCAGGGAACGCCGACTGTGTTGTCATCAAATTGGATGTTAAGAACGCTTTTAATACCGTCGAGCGGGATGTACTCCTTAGCGAGGTCAGAGAAAATATCCCATCCCTTTATCCTTTCTTGTACCAAGTGTATCAGTCACCTTCAAATCTGTTTTTCAATGACTCCCTAATCCTTTCCCAGGTGGGTGCGCAGCAGGGGGACCCGCTTGGGCTGCTCACTTTCAGCCTTGCTATTCAAAAGGTTTTAACATCTTTGAAATGCCCATTGAATATATGGTATCTTGATGACGGCACCATAGGGGGAAAACCTGAAGACGTGGAACAAGACCTACGAACGTTGCTTTCCCTTTTCGAAGAGCTGGGGCTGGAAGTGAATGCGGCTAAATGCGAGTTTTTCTGTAATGTTGCGGACCCACATCCTGTCCTTCATTTTCAACTTTCAACTCCTTACTCCCTGGCCTTAGAAAGCTATCTCAAGCAACTTTTAACCTCCTGGGTTCACCTATTTTTCCAGCGGCGGTTCTAGATGCTCTTGAAGTCAGGACAAGACTTCTCCTCCTCGCTAAGGAACGTCTTAAAAGCATCTCTGCGCATGTTGCCCTGGCTTTGTTGAGAATGTGTTTTGCAGTGCCCAAGATAATGTACCTCTTGAGGACTACCCCGACCTGGCTGTGTCCCGATGAGGTGTCTTTTTTCGATGACGCTTTAAAATTTAACGATTGAAACTTTATTAAATGTTTCCCTAAATGAGGCCCAGTGGAGCCAGGCGTCCCTTTCAATTAGGCATGGGGGTTTGGGTGTGTGGCGTGTGCGGGACGTGAGTTTGCCGGCTTTTCTAGCTTCGGCGCTGGTCTGTCGTCTGGTCTGTCGTCTGGGCTGGTCTTGTCTCTGACATTTTATCTTCCAATGGAGGCAGGGCCAGTATTCCTTTTGCAGCCGACGCGTTGAAGAGGTGGACAGCTCTCTTCCCGACTGCGTCCATGCCCGAGAACCCAGACATACAGCGAGCCTGGGATGACGTGGGTTCCAAAGATACTCTCGACCGACTCATGGGTGTTGCCGCCGGGGCAGACCTAGCTATACTAAGGGCGGTGTCAAAGGCTGAGTCTGGGGCGTGGTTGCAGGCTTTGCCTTCACCAAATATGGGTACGCTGCTCGACAGTAGCTCTATGCGTGTAGCTGTGGCTCTCCGCCTGGGCTGCGATGTTTGTCAACCACATCAATGCATCTGCGGCTCCATGGTGGAAGCCAATTGGCATCACGCGTTGAGCTGCTGTCGGTGCTCGGGGAGATTCCCTCGTCACCACGCCCTGAATGACATAGTCTGAAGGGCCCTGATTTCAGCCGACGTACCCTGTATGTTGGAACCGCCGGGTCTTAGTCGTTCTGACGGCAAACGACCTGACGGCCTGACGCTGGTACCGTGGCAGCGTGGAAAGTGCCTACTGTGGGACGCTACGTGCGTCAGCACTTTTGCTGCATCTCATTTTGGCCGCACGGTGAGGGTTGGCAGGGCTGCCACTGAAAATGCGGCTAGCAGAAAGCGTGAAAAATACGCTTTTTTAGACGCCAACTATAACTTTGTCCCGCTAGCGTTTGAGACGACGGTTTGCTGGGGGTCGGAGGCAATTTCCTTCGTAAAGGAAGTCGGTTGTCGGCTTCGAGAGAGAGGGTACGATGCTCGCTCCGGATCCTACCTGGCGCAAAGATTGTCCATTGCCATCCAACGCGGCAACGCGGCTAGTGTCATGGGCACCTTTGCGACTGGCACGATTCGGGGCGGACTGTTCGACAAGATGTCCGTCCAGTTTGGACATTGTTTATTTTTTGTATGGTTGACGTTTTTTGACATAAATAAAATTTTTATTTTACCTAATTGCACATAAAATAATTTTGAAAAAAATATGATTATTACTGTAAAGGGGGCCAAAATAGGTCACATTCGACCTAGTAGCGACAAATTTCATATTGTCGCTACTAGGTCGGATGGGGTATCATATAAAAGGAATTTAATTGTACATTATAAAATATATTTTTGTATTTTTTTACGTTTCTTAGTTTTCAAGTAATGATGAAAAATGTCACAAAAAAAAAATCATCCCCCCAAAGAAAAATCGGAATTAATTACAGTTGACAGAAGTTTATGTAAACATAAATAAAACGATCTTTCTAAATTGCACAGTTTTTTAAAAATCTGCAAATAACCTTAATAGCGAGGTTGTTTCTCATCCTTACATTAACGTTACGGAAGTCACCACTTATGAACCTTGAACAGTTCCTTCGCAGGCCAATCCCACCTGACTCCAGCCAGGACACGAAAAGCCCGTTTCTGAACTCTGAAGAACCTAAGGCCGTGTCCCGACCTGGCGTCAGTGAGCCGCTCACTGTCTGCCTCCAGTACGTCTTATATTATTTTAAATGGAGTGTCCATTCAGCGCTCACCCTACGCAGTCTGCTGCATGACGCCGGCGTTACGCTTGCGGATCCATTCAGTGAGCAGCTGAGTCGCCGCGAACTATGCTCCCGGTCGGCGGCTCAGTCAGCTTACAACGCCGACGGAAAGAATTGAATGAGCGACCGATACGCCGCTCAGAGTCGGTCGGCTCACAGTGAGCGGCTCACTGACGCCAGGTCAGGACATGGCCTAAGGCCAGACTGCGTAGAGTGAGCGCTGAATGGAAACTCCATTTAAAATATATAGGGAAGCGTACTGGAGGCAGAAAGTGAGCGGCTCACTGATGCCAGGTCGGGACACGGCCTAAGCCTTTCAGCCGCAGTGTACCACCGACATAGGCCATGAGTTAGCACTGTAAGTGTCTCCACGCTCCCGGGTTCTACAGACACGTGTGACAGAGGGCGCCTATTGATAATATTTTTAGTTTCGGCCAACAAGTTTCTAGGCACCTCTACACGAAGAGCGCGTAATTGACGCTTTGATACTACGAATTAGGCGTTCCCACGCCCCACCACAACACACTGCACATGGCTTGCAGGCGGGATAAAGTGAAATGTCATTTGGTTTATCGCAGCTTCAGTTTTTAGAACTTCATGGTATTACTCTTGCAAAAACTTCTGAAGTTCTTTATCAACACCTCTCAGATTTGTGCCGTTGTCCGAGTTAAGGTGGCAAGGCCAACCACGTCTCGCCGCCCGCCGATTTGATAGTATAAGCGAGTCCGTTGTCAAAGTATTGACGACTTCGATATGGACGGCACGGTCCGTCAAGCAACTCCATACCGCTTCTCCCTGCGCCTACCTATTGTCACTTCTATTAGGTCTGAATAGATCGATCCCACAGAAAGTAAATGACCTTTGGTGGTGAGCTTTGTTAATTACAAGGACAAGAAAACATGCGTTTGATCAAATTCATAACCATTTTTGCCAAAACTTTACCTCGTCGGGGGCAGTTAATGTCCCTATCAAAACACCGCTAATTATTTTATTTTGTTTAATAATTTGATAATTTATGTACTTAACATTACATATTTTCGATAAAAGGGTTTTTAGATATTCTAATGTAAAATATAAGTATTTCGAGAAAGTTCGTGCAAATTGAACAAACGTTAAAAATATGCCTTCATTATACCCTTACATACATGCAGTCATGCATACATACATAACATCACGCCTCTTTCCCGTCGGGGTAGGCAGAGACCACAGTCCTCCACCTGCTACGATCTTGACATACTTCCCTTGCTTCCTGTACTTTCATCAATCCTTTCATACATGCTCGTTGGTTTAGGGTACTTTTAACCTGGCCTTTATTCAGAACGTCCTGAATTTGGTCCTGGTACTTTCGCCTAGGCCTTCCCCTTCCAACGTTTCCATTCACTCTCGCCTGGTAGATCTCTTTCGTCAGTCTTCGTTCATTCCCTATACCCTTATCCCCTTATCGTAACGTAACCTTTTTTTGATCCATTTCTAGTGATTAAAGTTAAGATTATGTATCCTTTGGTCAAGAAGTTAATTAACCAGACCAATCTACCGTATAAAAAAATTTAAATAAGCTTAGACAAGAATAAACTTTATGCAACAGATATACGTGTACTTTACAATATGGCCTCCCTCTTTTTTCTCCATTCGTCCCTATTGAAAGCCTGCTCTTGCCAATTTTGTACAAAAGACGTCAAGTTCATAGTGCCATCGGCGCCTTGGTCAGCCTCGACGCCTCCTGTCGCTCTGCGGCTGCCAGATGGTGGTAATTTTGGCCCATAGATCATGCGGCATGCGGGAAACGTGACCTGCCCAATCCCATTTAAGCTTGGCGGCTGTGTAGGCTGCATCAGCTATTTGTGTTTTTGACCGCAGTATGGTATTTCTGACCCGATCTGTTAGTTTCAGACCCAACATACTACGCTCCATTGCTCGCTGGCAAATCGTGAGCCTGCATCTTTGATGTTCTGTCAAAGACCAAGCCTGTGCACCGTACCGTACGTGATAATCGTGAGAATGCAGCTGTCCATGAGTTTGCGCTTCAGTTTGATCGGAAGATCGCTCTTCATGTAGGTTTTCATGGACCAAGAGCTCCTCCAGGCATTATCAGCGCATCTGGAAACTTCTTTATCTTGTCGTGCCTGGAAGGAGGCTATTTGGCCCAAATATAAGTACTCTTCGACATACTGCATTCTCTCGCCATCTACAGTCATGCTGTATTTGATACTGTTTGTCATCAGTTTGGTCTTTGACATGTTCATCATCAATCCAGACTCAAAGCTTGCCGAACATAACTCTTGGAGCATTTCCTGTAGATCTGTAGCTGTAGAGGAAAACAGGACTATGTCGTCAGCGAACCGAAGGTTTGTGATCCTTCGACCGCCGACGTCAATCCCTTGCTCTTTCCATGCATCCGCCAGCTTTCTAAAAATTTCTTCGAGAGCACTTGTAAATAACGAAGGGGACAAAGGGTCACCCTGTTTTACTCCTTTTTCTATTCTGAATAATGGACAAGTTGATTCTAACTTGATAGAAGCAGTACTGTTTATGTAAATAAGTTTAAGGAGATCTATATAAGTTTGATTTATATTCTGATTGTGCAAAGCATAGAATAAGGCTGTGTAATGGAGGCTATCAAAGGCTTTTATGTAGTCTACGAATGCTATATACAGGGAAAAATTAAATTCAATACTGTTTTCTATTATTTGGTTTAGGCTATGTAAGTGGTCGATAGTTGACAGTCCTGGTCGGAATCCTGCCTGTTCGGGGTTGATGTTGATCGAATGAATATGCGGCGCTCGATAATTTTGATAAAAGTTTTTCATTTCATTGCGCTTTCAAGCATCCCCACTTTACTTGCAGGGGAGGTAGGTACCCTAAAAAAATATTTTTTTAGATTTTATTTAACACTTTCTCGGCGTGGATAAAATACAAACTCATACTAAATTTTAGCTTTGTAAAGCTAAGGGTCTCTGAGCTAAGCCGCGGACAGACAGACGGACATGACGAAACTGTAAGGGTTCCTAGTTGACTACGGAACCCTAAAAACGGGCCAAGTGCTACTCGAACTCGCACCCTAAGGGTTCCATGGATGGGTATCCACCATATCATATACTTCAAGCTTTGGCTTTTGCCCATTGATTTTAAAAACTTTTTGTCCACTCTATCCTCAACTCTCTTCAAAATTACTGCATTTAAAATGGGACCTCACTTGATTAATTAGGTTCTGATGGCTCGTTGTATAAGTTGTAACATAAATTAATAGACCTATTATTTTTTTATTGATAACAAGTCGCTAACGAGTTTGAGAAACAGAATGACGCTATCTAACGTTGGGTAGGGCTAGGGGGTTTTGTGTTACAATTATGTGAAATTTTGTGTGAAAAATTTTAATATTTAACACATTACATATTTTCCATTGCTGGTGAAGAGACCTAAGATCTTGACAAATTTCATTATTCTAGGTCAACGGGAAGTTCCCAATAGGTTTGGTTCATAAATGTATGAAGATGGAGACATAAATGGCAGTATCTTTTGATTGTAATGTTATGTTAAAGAAGTTTGAAATTTTTCTTGCTTTAAGGGTCTATAGACTTTAATGTTTAATACTAATTTCAACTTTATATTGTAACCCGCTCGAGAGAAAAAGGGTATAGGTAGACAGACAAATAGACAGTTTCCTTTCTTTTACTTCTGAATTACGGAAACTTAAAAACATATTCTTTTATCAAAATATAGAATTTGAAATTATTTTCATATATAGCCCAATAAAGTCGAGGTTAAAAATGCAATTTAAGTAAAAAGTAATAAACTGAAATTAACCTGACCTTTATAAACCTAGTTGATTTTTATATATTCATGAAAATCCTACACACTGAAAGAAAAACTGTCATCGGTGGTTTACAAAGATTTTTTCCTGTCATTTATATAAGATAAAACAAAAATCTGGTTATACTTAACACCATTTTGATTATTATAAATCAAAAAGGCTCTAACTATTTGAGGTTGTAAAAATAAACTTTTTTTTATTTAAGTTTTAAGTTTAAGTTTATTTGCTTTTCAAAACCTTAACAGTAACAATTGCCTGGTTGGAGTAACAAATTAATATTAAGGCTAGGTTAGCTATGAATAGAGTGCCCTGACATCCATACTAGAACCTCGGGGGCTCTGTGCTACGGATATCAGTTTCCTCTCATCTAGAAAGTTGTATATATTTGCCTTATTTACATAAAAATAGCAGGGTAAAGATAAACTGATATTGTAGATACTATTTACACAAATTCGAAGCAAATTGATTGAAATATATATGTGATCATGAACATAAATATATAAAATTTTATAAGATTATGTTTCCTGTTCCAATGTTTGTGAAAATGCCCTTGAAATAATTTAATATGCTTAATTGTTACCATTATTTGGAAATTATTTTATAATACTTAACAACGATTCTGTTTTCTCATAGGAAAGAGTCAACAACCATTTACGCAACTCAGTTTTACATTGCTTTCTAGTAAGCTGGTATATGTTTATACCAATGAAGCAGGGGTGTCTCGTAGCTAACTGCGTGCGGAATAGTATTTCGGTCTTCTGAACAAGGTCTCTGTGTCTTTTCAGCAAAAACGTTGGATCGTAGGGTGTCGTAACGTGCTTCCATAATATGAGCTGCTGAACATACAGCTGCCTTACCGTGAGTACCTCACATTCCGCATACAAAGCCCTAGTCGGATGTGTCCTCTTTTTAAGGTATGTTACCTTTAATAAGGCTCTTTGTTCCCTTTCAAGAGGAAGCATATGTGTTTTTCCTGCGCCACCCCAGGTCTGTAATTATGATTATATATTTATAATAGATGATTAAAAAAGTTTATCTTGCTTGACAACTTGAAATAGTTAAAGAGCTTTTTAGATATCTAATAATCAAAATGGTTTTAAGTATCCAGATTTTTGGTTAATCTTATATAAATGACAACAAAATCTTTGTAAACCACCGATAACAGTCTTTTTCTTATTATTCTTTGCCGGCACCACACGGGTTACAACTTAATTTGATCTTATTAACCGTACATTGTTTTAGATGTCGCAGGCAAATTGTATAAATCGTCGTTTTACATCGCACCTAGGCATTTTACAAAATGCCGAGAAATTTTTAATTCTTCATTTTACAAAATACCGCGGCATTTCACAAAAAGGCTCGTAATTTGTTTCTGGTACTTGCCGGCCGCTGCTGCGGCACTCTTGCTTCGCTCGCTCAGCTCATTCGTTGTGGTCGAAGGTAACCTAATCTAACCTTTGGGTTTACCGTGGCTAACGAACCTAAAACGCATCATTTAAACCCGTGTACAATCTGCCGGCGCCGTTTTACAATTTGCCAACGGCATTTGTAAACGGCGACTCATACGATTTGCCTGCAACATTAATTAAATAATATATCAATATCTTCGTACTTAACGTGTTTTTTATATTCTAAAAAGCGGCAGCTTTTTTTCATAGCCTTTCGAATGATTAAAGACATTAGAACGACGAGTGTTAGTAAAGGTGCCACGACCACCGCTACAAGCGTGCAAATAATCAAGCACTGAAACATAGATTACATTTCTCAATTTATTTTTAACATACGAGTATTCAGTCATATTCATAAGCAAAGTTTTCGTGTTGATTCCGTTATTTATGTTTATTATGACAAGTAACAAGTTGAAATTGGAAAATGCTTTGAAAATTTACAGAAAATCTAGTGGGAATCTGTTTTATGGTGTTTTTAGACAAAATTCTATTTTAAATCTCATAAAATAAACAAAAAACACAACTGCTTTGTGTAAGGAGTAATAGGAAGCAGCTTCCTATATAATGTATATCGAATTAGAAGCTAAAAAAATTATTAAAAAAATGCTCAAAGTAAAGTCCACGGGCAGATAGCAGGTGGATAAAACCAAACAAATAACGTTAGCTAAACTCTGCTAGAATTACAACAATTGAAGGCAGTTACTAAGACGAGATGAGGGCGAGAGAGGTCACAGAAGTTGTTAATAGAAATAAGCAGTTAAAACACCAGATAGCTGAAATGGAGAACTACTTGGATGTGTTGGGTGACAGCGATCAACTCAGGCCATGTTTTGAGAGTCTGGTCCCCCAGCACACCACTCCAGCTGCCCTTTTTCTGCCTTAACACATTCAGAAACAGAGTCGACAGCGATATTGACCTCAGCTTAGTATATGTAGCCCCGGGAGATTCAAATTTTAAAAAATAGTTACCTAATATAAATATGAAATTCTTATTTATTGCGTCTTTCAAAATATAAAATAGCTAGCTTAGCTATAATATTACAATGTTAAGTCAAAAATTGGGTTTAGCATTGCAGGTGGCACCATGGACGTTAAATGTCGGTGACCAGTGTGTAAGATTGTAACTACCAATCCTCGGGTTCATCAAATCCCTTAGTCTCTAAACATGAAATTCTTGTTAATTGCGTCTTCCAAAATATAGAATAGCTAGCTAACTTAGCTATAATATAACAATGTTAAGTCAAAAATTGGATTTAGCATTGCGGGTGGCACCATGGACGTTAAATGTCAGTGACCAGTGTGTAAGATTGTAACTGCCAATCCTCGGGTTCATCAAATCCCTTAGTCTCTAAATATGAAATTCTTGTTAATTGCGTCTTTCAAAATATAGAATAGCTAGCTAGCTTAGCTATAATATTACAATATTAAGTCAAAAATTGGGCTTAGCATTGCAGGTGGCACCATGGACGGCAAATGTCGGTGACCAGTGTGTAAGATTGTAACTGCCAATCCTCGGGTTCATCAAATCCCTTAGTCTCCTTAAAACTGTCACCTCTTACTAATCAGTTTTTCACGGGAAATAAAAAAAGAACCTTGTATAAAATATTTTTATTTTAAAATTTTTTTTCCATTTTATACACGGTTCTTTTTTTTACATCATAAACTCCAAGGCGTCTGTCTACCGCGACGATACCGAGACTATTCTGATAAGAAGAGAACGGAACTGATAAAGCGCTGATATCGTGCTGATATTTTCAAAAAGTTACGAGCAAAAACAGTACAGTACTTATAATTTAATCAAAGTGTAATTCTTCTCGGCGCCGTCATTTCTTTATTGGATTGGTAGCGTCACGATAGCGCTGCGGTCGACAAACGGCTTGAAGTCGTTCGTTCACTGCAATGATACGAGCCGTTACCGATAACAAGAGAAAAGCACCGATATCGCGCAAATATCAAGCCAATTACGATAACAAGAGAAACATCTCATCGATATCGCGATATCAGCATAAAGTTACGACAAAAACAGAACTTATATCGTCTTGGTGATGGCGCGGTGGATAAACGGCATAAGTGTAATATGTAAAATTTATGACTATGTAAATACCGTAGCCCAAGAGTGAAACTTGTCATTATATGAAAAGGTTGGGCATTTCGTAATATGGCAAAAAAATTGGTGGCCAACTTGAAAGCATACAACTTTTTTTGTCTTTAGTTTTTATCGACGCAATACTTGTCTGTTTTTTGGCAGCAGTTATTTCGTGTAGAAATGGAATTTTTTTGTGCTTAAACAAAGTGTTTAATAATGTAACCAATCTACACTTAAGAATAGGATTAATTTATTTGTAGAGAATAAAGTTACATAGGGATTTTAAAATTCTAATATCCAGTGTATTCTCCTGCGTGCAAACGTGTAAATATTTGTAACATCAAATTATTTTACTTAACTAAATAAAAACAATGATTCGAATTCCATGAACTCAAACAAACAAAATATAATAATATATAATATATATTGCGTGTCATAACAAAGAGGCGGGATCAGTTTCAGTAAATGATCAATTTTTCCCAAGGAATGCATAGGTCGAGAAACGAGAAGCTAAAGACCACAAAATACGCTATCAGCTGATGCAGTTTCTATATGGGAGGTCAAAAATTGACTTTCGTTTTTCGACTTATGTTCCTTGGGAAAAGTTGTTCAGTTACTGATACTGATCCCACCTCTGAGCTATGGCAAGCTATCAAATTAACACCCTGTATAGACTTTAAGAGCACTGCATGTTATCCTACGTCATCGATTACACGAAATTTGCAACTTTGTAGCGATAGTAGTGGCCTACTAGGTCCACAAAACGTTGGTCTGCCAATCCGCAACCTGGCAGGTTTTGTACAGAGGATGCAAGGCAGACCTGTTGTGTTTTACTTATATACGTACCTTCCATTTCTAAGAATAGGTTTCATTCGTGTCCTCTATCACGAACCCACTTTTCGATTCGATTGTACAAAACCTGCCAGGTTGCAGATTGGCAGACCAACGTTTTGTGGACCTAATAGGCCACTACTATCGCTACTAAGTTGCAAATTTCGTGTACTCGATGCATGCATACATGCAGTGCACCGTGTTTCTTTTTCGGATCGATAGAATATATTTCTGTGTAAAGCTTTTTAATGGAATCCACCTAAATTGTATGTTTGTGTTGTATGTACTGAATAAATCTTTGTCTATGTCTAAATTTACCCCAATTATTTATTTATTTTGCCGTCCAAAGATTTAAAAAATATGGAATTTGGGAAACAAAATGTTAATAATTTTTTAATCACAGTTTTTTTGTATTATTTTACTTTTATACCACGAAATTTAAATAAAGCTTATCTTTGCAACCAAAAATAGTTAATATATCCGTTTTGCTTTCTAATAATTTAAATAGTGCTAAGTACACACATTTTGGCAAATCCAACATAAATGTTTATAAAATCATTGTAAACCAGCGATAACAAAAAACTTTTTTTTTTATTTCGTATGGAAAATTTGTGAATATATAATAGGTCTACCTATGAAATTGTCGAAATTTTGTAACAGATTAATGAGATCATAATTCCTATAATTCTAATGAAATTTTTTTCATTTGTTTTATATTTGAAAGTTGACTTCAAGGTTATCAATTAACGCATAAAATAAAGTTTTTATTTTTAGTTTGATATACAAAATTAAAGGTTCGAAAATTGTTCGTCTTAAATGTCATCCGATTTCATCATTAGATTTGTTATATTTTTTTACCTTTACCTATGAAATTGTCGAAATTTTGTAACAGATTAATGAGATCATAATTCCTATAATTCTAATGAATTTTTTTTCATTTGTTTTATATTTGAAAGTTGACTTCAAGGTTATCAATTAACGCATAAAATAAAGATTTTATTTTTAGTTTGATATACAAAATTAAAGGTTCGAAAATTGTTCGTCTTAAATGTCATCCGATTTCATCATTAGATTTGTTATATTTTTTTACAGAAAATATTTTTAAAAATTAAATTTAAGCTTCAGTTAGCTTAATGTCTTCCCAACAATTCACAAAAAAACTAAAACAAAATTACTAACTCATCCCGATCCTTCCAAGAAAGTAATATCCTTCTTACCCGATTCCTTTCCTATACGAATTATTCCTGTCCCAAGAAACCTATCCCTCCCGTTCCTTTTATTTCTGCCCATTCCGCCAATCTAAGATTGACCGTGCCGATGGATGCGTGGCTAGAGGCGAGTCTAGTCGATAGCGGTCACAACGCCCTGGGCCCGGGCGAACCCAGAAATAGGCTAGCCTTGTCCTGGTATTGTGGGGCTCTGCCTGGATGGACCACCACAAATTATAAATTCAAATGGCGGCGATGTGATTCGCAACGCATCACGTCCTGTTCCTCGCGGGGGCGAAAAGCGGACTACGGAGAGCCGCTTTGCTACGATGAATGTCAGAGGTGGAATGAATGGCAAAATAGATGAAGTATGTCAGATGATGGATAAAAGGCGTATAGACGTACTGTGTGTGAATGAGACTAAACGAAAAGGTTGTGACACCACAGAACATGGCCCTTACACAGCGTACTGGTCTGGTGTTCCCAGTACCAGCAGAGACTGTCAGGGAGTCGGTGTCATACTTTCCGAAAGAATGGTAGAGTGCGTGAAAGAAGTCGAGTGTGTGAGCCCAAGATTCATCTGGGTCAGGCTAAAAGTCGGACTGACTCGAATCTTCGTTCTGGGTGCATATGCACATTATGCACCTACGGATGTGGGTTCGCGAAGGTCTTCAAAAGCCCAAAAAGAGATAGATGAGTTTTGGGAAAATATGAGAGATACATTAGGGAAATGTGAACAAAATGAACGAGTTATCATGCTAGGTGATTTTAATGGATGGGTAGGAAGAAAGCGTGACGGTTATAAAAGAGTTGTTGGTAAGTTTGGTGATGAACGTGTGAATGAAAATGGTGTAAGTCTGCTTGAGATATGTTTGGAATGGAATATTTTTGTGGCAAACACTATGTTTGACCTCAAAAGGATCCATATGTATACAAGAGAGGAGGGTGATGCGAGAAGTATGATCGATTTTGTAGTTGTGGATGAAAGATTGAGGAAAAGGGTTCTGGACGCTCGCGCATATCGCGAAGTCGGCATCGACACAGACCACCACCTGGTTGTAACCCGAATTGGTGGTCTATTTAATCGGTGGTGGCATTAAGCACAAGAGCAGACGAGCGTTTTGGAACGAATCAAAGTGGAGAGATTGCAAGAGGAGGATGTCAGAAGTGAATACTTGAAAGACTTGAGTGAAAGATTTAAAAACCTAGATAAAGTGAATGATGTTGAATGCTTGTGGAATGAATTTAAAGATGGATTAGTAGGAGTAGCTGTCAATGTTTGTGGGGTGTTGAAAAGGAGAAATGGTGGAAAGAAGAAGAATGTGTGGATGGACAAAAGTGTACAGGCAGCTGTTTGTGAGAAGTAAAAAGCATGGTTAGATTGGTTAGCTGTAAAAGCTTATCAAAGAATGCAGAAGGCCACAAGTGATGATGTTAGTGTAGCACGAAAGGAATATAAAAGAGTGAAAGGTTTTGTAAAGGATGTTGTTGAGAGAAAGAAAGAGGAGTGTAAGGATGAGTTTGACAGAAGGCTTTCTGAAGATTTCCAGTCAAACCAAAAGTTTTTCTGGAGATCCATACGGACAGCCCGAGGAAAAATTGGAACATCGGAGCTGAGTAAAATCAGAAGCCAGGATGGAAGTATTATAAAAGTTGAAGAATGTGTGCTGAAGAGATGGAAGGAATATTTTGAAAGTTTGTTTGAGAGAGAAGCAGAGGCTAGCGTACCGAGGTCTTCTGTGGAAATGCATGAGAATGAATATGAGAGTGATGCAAGTGAGATAAGTATGGATGAGATCATGAAAGCAATGAAAAGTATGAAATCAGGTAAAGCAGGTGGGTACGATAGAGTGTCGGTCGAAATGTTGAAGGCTGGGCGAGGCTTTGTGGCTAGTCAGCTGTACCGCCTTTTCAACCTGTGTTGGACGAACGGCCAAGTATCAGGTGACTGGTGCAAGGCTGTGATTGTGCCGCTGCACAAGGGAAAAGTATCCTAACCATTTTAAAAACATTGATAAGGACATAACATTTGAAAAACAACTAAAACAATTTCTTATCAAAAAAAGTTATTACCGATTAACCGAATTTTTTGAAGAAAAATTTTAATGAAATATGTATATATTGGTGAAATCTGAAATTTGAAATGTGAATTTTATAAAAATATGAATAGTGTAATAGATATAATAATTAGGTTAAATAATTTGTTTTGTTTTTACTGAATTTCAATTGTTAATTGTAAATGTAATTTAATGTAAATGTTAACAATTTCTATATAAGATAATTATTAATAGGCTAGCGTCTCTATTGCAACACCCTTACAGGGTGTCACAAGTACTGTTTCTATGTAATTTTTCCATATTTGTCTACTGTGACATGCAATAAATATATATGAATATGAAAGGGTCACAACAGGACTGCAAAAATTACCAAAGGATAAGTCTTCTCAGTGTCGTCGGCAAACTGTATGCAAAGGTTTTGATTGAAAGAGTGATGAAAGATACTGACGAAAAAATATGGGACGTACAAGCGGGATTTAGAAAGGGAATGGGATGTACAGATCAGGTCTTTTCCTTGCGGTGCATAGCTGAAAAGTTTTTGGCCAAAAACCAAAAAGTCTACTGTGCGTTCGTGGATTTGGAAAAGGCCTATGACCGAGTGGTGAGGAATGAATTGTAGTCGGCATTGTCTATGTGTGGGGTGAACGGTCATCTGATTCAAGCACTGAAATCTCTCTGTGAGGATTCCAGTGCTTGCGTCAGAATAAACGGGGCGTACACTGAATGGTTTAGCATCGAAAAAGGTGTTAATCAGGGATGTGTAGCGGAACCTTGGCTGTTTAATCTATTCATGGATAATTGTTTGACTGATCTGAAAGAGAGTATGTGTGGACTGAGAATGAATGAGTTACTCATCAAATGTCTTCTCTACGCTGATGACCAAGTTATACTTGCGTCATCTGCTGACGAGTTACAGGAGATGGTAACAATGATGAATGTGGCTTTTGATAGGAAAGGAATGAAAGTTAATGTAAGCAAGACGAAAGTAATGGTACTTGAAAGAGAAGAGTGTATGACAGAGTGTACTATATTAATAGGTGGTGAACAAGTCGAACAAGTGAAGGAGTTTGTGTATCTGGGTTCTAAGTTTACGAGAGATGGAAAGTGTGAAAGTGATATCGAAAGAAGATTGAATGCTGGAAACATGGTGAATGGTGCTCTGCATGCTTTTATGAAGAGTCAGAAGGTGTCTCACAAGGCTCGTCTGGCTGTTCATAGAGGCGTTTTAGTACCAACACTGATGTACGGCAGTGAAAGCTGGGTATGGCAGAAAAAGCATGAAAGTAGAATTAATGCAGTAGAAATGAGAGCGTTGAGAAGTATGATTGGTGTGAAATTGAGTGACAGGATTAGAAATAGTGTGATAAGAGAACGTTGTGGCGTGAAAGAAGACGTAGTGACTAAAATTGAGAAAGGGATTCTGAGATGGTTTGGTCATGTAGAGAGGATGAATGAAGGAAGATTGACGAAAGTGATCCATAAGGCGAGAGTGAATGGAAACGTTGGAAGGGGAAGGCCTCGGCGAACGTACCAGGACCAAATTCAGGACTTTCTGAATAAAGGCCAGTTTAAAAGTACCCTAAACCGACGAGCATGTATGAAAGGATTGATGAAGGTTCAGGAAGCAAGGGAAGTGTGTCAAGATCGTAGCAGGTGGAGAACTGTGGTCTCTGCCTACCCCGACGGGAACAAGGCGTGATGTTAAATTAAAAAATTGGATTTTTAATTCCTAAGAAAACTGCAAAAGTGTTAGTACTGAAAATTGAGTTTACCTAAAATTCGCCATACAAAACGGCAATTTCATAGGTAAAGACCTATTATGAAAATCATTTACATTTAAAAAGGTTAAGTTTAGCTCAGTTTATTTCTATTATTTTACCTCGACTTTATTGGACCTTATATATGAAAACAAGTGTAAATTTTATATTTCGAAAAAAAAGATATTTTTAATTATATTTATGGTGGATTTTGATGTCTATAAATAAAGTCCTTCATCTATGATAAAATGTATATAATAAAATTGTCGATTACTATTTTTGCCTGAGCTGTATTATGAAAAAATATTCCGATTAAAATTTTTGGTGGATTCGTAAATATATAGTGTTAAACATCATACGAGTACACAATAAAGTTGCTATTAACATTTAATGTTTTGCAAAACCGTAATTTTACTGGAGTATGATGTCTGCAGTATGTAAGCTCGTGGAAGAAAAAGGGGAGGGAGGGGTAGAGGGAGGGGGAGAGGGTGGGTAGAGGGAGGGGGAGAGGGTGGGTAGAGGGAGGGGGAGAGGGAGGGAGAGGGGGAAGGGGAGGGTAAGGGGAGATAAGGGGGAGGGGAAGGGGGGAAGGGAGGGAAGATAGAGGGAGGGGAAGGGGGGAAAGTGAGGGGTGATGGGAGGAGGGGAAGGAAGAAGCGAGGGGGAGGGGGAGAGGGAGAATGCAGGGGGGGAAGGGGGAGATGGGGAGAGAGTGCGAGAGGGAGAGTTAGAGGGAGGACGAAGGGGGAGGGTGGAAGAGGGGGTGAGGGATGTGGGGTAGAGGCAGGGGGGGGAAAAGAGGAAGGGGGAAAGGAAGCTGGGGAGGGTAAAAAGAAAGGGAGGGGAAGGTTAGGGGGGAAGAGGAAGAGAGAGGGATGGGGAAAGGGAGTGGGAGGGGAAGAGGGAGGGGAGAGGGAAGGGGAGGACGTAGAGGGGGGGCGATAGAAAAGGATAGATAGGGAGGAATAGGGACTTTTTTGACTTTTATGAATATCTACTCGCACCCATTCACTCCCTTTATTGCCTTCTTTTTTAAGTTCACCTGTAACGATTTAAAATGAAAATTACGCACTACCTACCAGTTCAATAAAATCAAAAGATAATTAAATTTGTAGTAAGATAGCATTCAACTTGTATAAGTACAAATGCATCTTTTACGTAGGGATCAAGAAGGATAAGCGTTCCGCAAAATATGTTTCAGTTAAGTTCGAGTTCTGTTTTTGTTTATAAAATCTACGCGGACGAAGTCTCGGGTAACAGCTAGTATCATATAAAAAAATGATAACTTAAAACCTTGGTGTTGGTTTGACTTCATTGTCATTATTATTGTATTTCAATGTCATAAATTGAAGTGCCTGTCATTTTATTATTGAATTATTTGTCACATTGATGGGATGGAATCTGTAAAATCTCTATAGAGTTATATGTTTAAAAAAAACTATAAAACATAAAACTCTATAGTGGGTAAAACAGACAAAACCTTATTTTGCACCAAACGTAACATTTACCTAAATATTGATAGTACTGTTTCTTGTACTAAGATGTTGGTATGATTGATTCTGGCACTGGTGCGAGCGAAAACCCATCTTAAGGTGGCTAACCTTTTTCTTCCCCGAGTGTACGTTTACTGCAGTAGGTAACTGTAACGGGTCACTAAGAGTTGTGCGGCTTTGATGGTTGTTGTCACGTGCTTTTTCACTCACCTTTCATCATTGTATGCTTTATTGCTATTTTTCACTAAAATACAATTCTTTCCACACTTGATTTACACGAATTTTAACTTGATGTAAGCATATAATAATAAAAATAATTGTTGCCACGCACAGAGAAAGAATGAGGAAAAGTACCGCCCAGGATGACAGGTGCGTTGTGTTGGCGCGCTTTTTTCAAACGATATGAATAAAACTGGTTCAAAATATTTAAAAATCTCTAAAATATGAGCGATTGTTGCCGCGGACTAGAATTAGGACTTTACATACGTGGCTAGTTATATCTGAAGAAATAAGCTTACGAAATATAATTGCAATGCTTTTTTTTGCAAAATTGATTAATCCGCTTATTATTTTCATGATAGAACATGGAATGCCATATCGTTTAGTAAATTTTTATCGTTACATTTATAAACAGTAACGATGGCCTGTAATGTACAATATAACATTTACATTTACATCACAGAGCGTGGTTATTTTTTTATTTTTTTATAAATGCAACCTTTTCATACAAGGATCAGGCAGTTCATGAAGTGGATAATAAAATTGTATGGTAGAGTTAATAACAGATTTACCCAAAAATAACGTTGACATATAGGTTTATAGATGTTTTCTAAGTAAACATAGCGTGAGTGCCAACAATAATGTAAAAGCCATGTAGCGTTTGGTGCATTCCCAACCAAGCCAGTCAGCCATCGAGATTCGTCATCTAGTTCACCTATTATCTTCTCTAACACTCTTCCGTATTTCGGCTTTCTTAGTTCGGCTAAAAATTAATACTTTAATAAATCACTATTATTGATAATGAATGACATTCCAAAACCATATAAAACATAATTGAGGATAATTTTTAGGGTTCCGATACCAAAATGGTAAAAAAGGAACCCTTATGGTGCCGCTTTGTCTGTCTGTCCGTCTGTCTGTCTGTCACACCTGTATATCTCAGCAACCACTCATGCTATCGACTTGAAATTTAGAATAGTTTTAGAATATGGTTGTCCAACTTAATTGCACGTAAAAGAATTTAGAAAAAAATATTATTATTGATGTAAAGGGGGCCCAAATAGGGCAAAATTTCAAATTGTCGGTACTAGGTTGAGTGGGGTATCATAATATGAATGGGCTTTACTTGTACATTCTAAAATATATTTTTGTATTTTTTTTACAACTCTTAGAATGAATCCGAAGTTTGTGAATGGAAAAATCTGGATTAATTACAGTCTATAGAAGCTTATATAAATATTACAGCAAAAATAAAACGATCTTTCTAGTAGTGCGGTCAGTTAGCTGTTTTACGTAGACACGATTTAAAATTTCACCAAATTTTTACCAGGTACTAGTTAGGTACATAGCTCTCAATTTTTGATAGAAGCCAATTTCTTTTTCGGCCATCTTGGATTTTATAGAGGCCATTTTAAAAATTTTGTTCTTTTATCCAAATCTCGGCTTCTAAGTCACATAAAACCACAAATATGGTATCTGAATGTACATAATTAGGGTCAAGGAATACAACTGCACTATTTTTAAAGGTACGAGTATCAGGCAATATTTATTCAGCGTTATTTGCACAAATCAGAAACTAATCACAAATAAGTACGTTTTGTGCGTTTGTAAATAGCACCAAATTTCTTCAAGGTATTAGTTAGGTACATAGCTTTAATTATTTGGTAGGAGCCAAAGGAAAAATCCGCCATCTTGGATTTTATAGTAACCATTAAAATAAAATTGTTCTTTAATCCATATTTCGGCTTCTAAGTCACATGAACCAACAAACATGGTATCTAAATGTACATAATAAGGATCAAGGAATGCAACTACACCATTTTTAAAGATATTAAACCATATTTATTTAGGAATATTTTCGCCAAACACAAACTAATCATAAGTCAGTACGGTTAATGCTTTTGTGCATAGCACTAATTTTCTTCCAGGTATTAGTTAGGTCATCATCATCATCATCAGGACAGGGAGCTCCCACTAGAATTCTAGCTTTTGCTGGAAAAATGAAGAGGGGAAGTACCATAGTCACCTCGCTTGTTAGCGTTACGGCTGGCACCATGGACCGCAGTTGTAGGTGACCGCAGTAAGTAAGATGTGATATACAAAGGAGGATGCTGCTGCCCATCCTCCAGTTTATAACCCTTAGTCGCCTCTTACGACACCCACGGGTATGTAAGGGTTGGTACTATTCTTTGCTGGCACCACACGGGACATTAGTTAGGTACATTGCTTTAATTATTTGATAGGAGCCAAAGGGAAATAATTAAAATTAATTAAAGCTATGTACCTAACTAACACCTGGAAGAAATTTGGTGCAATGTACAAACATACAAAACGTACTAATTTGTGATTAGTTTGTGATTTGTGCAAATAACCCTGAATAAATATTGCCTGATACCTTTAAAAATGGTGCAATAGTATTCCTTGACCCTAACTATGTACATTTAGATACCGTATTTGTGATTTTATGTGACTTAGAAGCCGAAATATGGATAAAATAACAATTTTTTTTAAAATGGCCGCTATAAAATCCAAGATAGCAGATTTTTCCTTTGGCTCCTATCAAATAATTACTATAGCTATGTACCTAACTAGAACCTGGAAGAAATTTGGTGTGATTGTGAAGCGTGTCTACATAAACGCGATATACTCGTAAGTCCATAACTGACTGGAATATAAGTTTTAACAGTTTTTTAGAAATATAAAAAAACCTTTACGAACAAATTTAGTTTTGCGGTCCTAAAAATTAACTTTATTGCTTTTGTAGTTTGGTGTCCCTTCGCTGAAGTAACTACCTCATGGAGCTAGGTTGCTAGGTGCTAAGGTTTGTTCATGTGTCATATCAGTGGGGATGATAGTTCAGGACAAAACTAATCGATTTGGTCCACTCAATATAAGACCGTGTGTCACTGCGTTTTTTAGAAAGTGCACTTTAAATATCACTACATATTATAAAAGGAAGTCCCCCGAAACGTTTTTCTGTCATCATCCATCCATAATGTCTGTCTGTGATCGCTAAACTCAGGAACTACTATATTGATTTCGATCTGGTTTTCACTTATAGATAGATTTATTCAATAGAAAGGTTTAAACTTATAATTCATAAATATTGAATGCAAATTAACTGAAACTGTCACGGAGCGGGGCTGCATGCCTCGCATGCTGCCTCCTTTCGTGATCCTGGCTCTATTGTCCTGGCCCAAAATTCCAAATTCCTATTTCAAATGTCTTCTATCTCTGTCTTTCGATGTCATTCGTGTCAAAAATAGTCAGTTTACCCTTGATTCTGGTCGTGCTCGGACGTGCCCGCGCGCAGCACGACCACCGCCTTGTATTTTGTACCTTCTTGGTAATAATAAACTCGTAATTTTATGCTGGCGTTTTGGATCCCCTACCTACTCCCTGTAGAGTCTCAACCTTCTCCCTGCCGCTGAGAAGCTTTCGGTGACACTGGCGCCCTACTGTGGTAATATAAATATTAAAGAAACAATCACAAACACGGAACAGAGGTACAATTTATTATTTTTAATTCACTGGGATTGAACTGACGTCTACGCCATCGCCGTTGGTGAGGAGTGAATCCATTACAAGTATTCCAGATTGCTCTGTCTACTCCTCTCATATACATAGCCAGATCCCCAATTGCTGCGGACTGCTTCAAATTTTTGTGGTTGTATATTTGCTCACACTTCAATGGATTTTGTTTTGACTGTTCTGCTTTTTACGAGTGTTTGAGCGTGCTGCATTTGCAACTCTTCAGACGTTCTGCTCCGCCTTTCGTTTATTTTAAACAATTTTCATCGTGTTACATATTTTTAGACATTATTTACAAAAAATCGTCATTTTTACGGCTTGTCAAAAAATAGAATACGTATCCAGGACAACAAACGTCAGAACAAACAAACGTCAGAATTTCTTTTACTTTGAAAGTTTTTATTACTATAGTCTAGTGAATTAAGATTTTTTACCTAACAATAATTATTGTTTGAATATTTTTTTTAATACAATTTTATTTGCCATCTTACATTCTACGTCACCAAACTACGAATATGCTTGATGTTGCTCGTGCGCGGAGCCTTAGCTCCTAAATTTTTACCATGTACGTAAACTGATTTGCTCAATTTTTTTTTTATTTTATTATTATCTCTTGCTGTTATTTGTCTCTACTTTTAATTATCATACACTTGATTTGTGTACGATTTATTTGTCCACACTTTGATTGACTACGACTTATTTTAGTGATTATTTTATCTTTTAATTTTATAATGGACGTGAACTTATTAAACAAACCGGAACTTATTTACGAAGTTAAAGCCCGCCTTGCAGAGCCGGCCGATACAGTCGCTGCGCTTCGGGAGCAACTTTCTTTGCTTTTGAAAACATCGGACTTCCCTTCGGAAAGCCCATTTGATATCAGTACTGACATTAACAACGTTAAGAATTTACTAGCTGATATTAAATCCAAAATAATTTTATTAGAAAACAAACCTAACACAGCAATAAAAAACAAAATTAATACATATTTACACCACATTTTAGATCGACTTTCCAGACTGGATACCTCTGATTGTTCAGAAGAGCTTCTAAAATTATACAATGAAACCACTTCTGAATATAACACTTTACAAAAACGTTTCAACTTGATTATTACACCACCCTCCTGCTCTGCTTCCGAGACTACGTTCTTCACTGCTCCAACGTCACACTCTCAACAAAACAACCCGTTTGATATGGACAAGTTTCTTCATGGAATTGCCCAGATTTCTAATAAAACATCACCATCAGAACTTAAAAAGTTTAATTTTAAGGGTAATACCTGCCCTCGGGATTTTATTAAGAAAGTAGAAGAATTTGCCTCAGTTAGGAATATTGATGAAGCAACACTGCACAAACATATTTTTGACTTGCTTTCTGGCCCTGCCCTAGAATGGTTTAGGGTTAGAGCCAGTTATCTTTCTACGTGGGAGACCTTTAAATCGGAATTGGCTTCCGCTTTTGGAATAGTTGACTCCGATTTCTTACTCCTTAAGAAAATTGAAAACCGTTTTCAAAAACCAAATGAAAGAGTGGTCCTTTATTTTACAGATTTGGAATCTTTGTTTTCCAAATTACAAGATCCTCTTTCAGAGACCCACAAAATTAATATAATTAAAAGAAACCTTCTTCCTGAACTAAAAGGCAGGTTACAGCCACAAAACATTACGTCAGTTGACAATTTATTTAAAGCATGTAAATTTTATGAATCCCTTTCTACACCTACTACTTCACCAGAAACTCACCAACCTTTTTACCAAAATCCTCTACCAGGCCCTTCATATCGTCAACCAGTTTACGTTATAAATAATTCTAATATTAAATATTGTCCGCGATGTCGCAACAATTCTCATTATTTACGAGAATGCCAGAGCCGTGATCTGGTTTGTTTTAAATGTGGCAACAAAGGCTTTAAAGTTACAGATTGTCCTCAATGTAAAATAAGTCCAACCAATAATAATAAAAAAAACTAGTAGCGCAGGATTGTAGAGAGAAGGAATCCCCTAATAAAAACTTTTCTCAAAAAGAATGGGATGATTGGTTACTTAAGATTAAAACTTTTATGTCGTCATATAGAACCATCTCTACAATCCTCTTTAAAAATGAAAATGACTTTGAGAGACCCTATTTAAATATCAAAGTTAATGATCTTACCCTCTCTGGTCTATTAGATAGTGGCAGCCCCATTACTATTTTAGGCTGTGATGCGTTTAAACAATTAGAAAAATACGGCTTTACAGTAGACACAAACTCTACAACATACAGTCCTTCTTATCTACAACATACAGTCCTTCTTATCTCCAAGAAATACGGGATTGACTTGTCAGTCCAGGATCTGGATGGCGTCTGGAGAGCTGGTCTTAAACAACCCAAACAACCAATCGCACCACGCTCAAAATCATGGAAACCTCGCCCCATTGTTGTAAAGCTGTTGCGGCGTGCTAAACGAGATGAAATTATTAAAGCAGCTAAATTGCGTCGTAACGTTAATACTGAAGGTGTCATCCCAGGACCTCCTGAAATAATCGCTATCTACGAGCGGCTGACAAAGAGTAATCGGAACTTATTTCGTGCAGCGTCAATCCGAATTAAACAATACAATTACAGCTATCGCTGGGTGCTTAACGGATCATTGTATGTCCGTAAAGCTGACAAAGCTCCAGCGATTCTCATCAGATCACTGGAAGAACTGGATGCCAAAGTGGGAGTCGATAAAAACATCGAAAACGTCGGTTAAGAGTAACTTCGGTGGTTTTATTTGCTCTGCTATGATAATTGTTCTGTATATGTCACTGTTTATTTTTTCATTGCTTTATTCAAATTTTTATGATTTACTCGCACAACACCACACTTTCATACACACTTTCCTGCTTTATTGTGCAATTTTTTCTGATGATTGTCAAAATATTGCTTGGTCTGTGGAGACTTATATAGAAGTAGTTTGTTCTATTCGATACGATTTTCTGCGACAAGATCGAACGATTCTTGCCTTCTGGAACTTTGCTGCTTTTGCTTTGCTTCCTATAATCCATCATCGTGCTTTTAAATGGCGACTATAAATATAGATACTGTACAAGACATTGATAACGCTTTTTCAATAGATTGCAAAGAGTTCGATCTTATTGAAAACTGTAAGCCTATTTTAGATAACTACAACTTTAAAGTTCTTACCCTAAATATTCGTAGTATAAGTAAAAACTTTCCATTATTTTTGATAGCACTAAAAAGAATGGACATATTTTTCGATGCAATCGCCCTCACAGAATGCTGGTTACCAAGTGCTCAATTTGTAACTGGTCAAATACCAGGTTATACTGCATATACTACTACCAAGCTTATAAATAAATGTAGCGGTGTTACTGTATACGTTAGTCAAAAGTGGACCCCGACAGTCACAGAACCAGACATCAAAGATGGGGAAGGTTTGCTCATTGAATTCACGAATTCAATTGCATTTTTAGCTATTTATCGCTCTCCTTCTTTTATTAATCTTGATAATTTTCTTGTATCCCTAGACACTCTATTACAAAACCAAAATAACAAGGAAAACGTTATTTTAAGTGGGGATCTAAACATAGATATCAGCAATACATCTAGCTTATATACTGGAGATTACCTGAATCTTTTGGCGCAGAATGGCATGCTCTCAGCAATATCTGTTCCGACTAGACTTTCATCAAATACTTGTTTGGACCATATGTTTGTGAAATGCAGTTCACAGCAAGTTCAGGGAGCAGTGGCACATACTGACATTACTGATCACAGCATCGCTATGTGTGGGGTTGAGTGTTCTTTTACGACTTCAACTCACTACTCTCGAATCGTTACCATAATTGACTACAGCGCGGTTGCCGAGGAGCTCAGAAATGTTGACTGGTCTGATGTTATGCAGACTAGTGACGTAAATACTGCAACTCGGGCTCTTGACGATGTTGTTTGTAAATGTGTTAAACGCCATACTACTAAGAAAAAGGTTAGTCGCTCTAAGTACATAATTAAACCTTGGATCACGCCTGGGGTTTTAAGATGCATGAGACATCGTGACCGTTTGCATTTGGATAGTAGAAACCATCCAAAAGATAAAAGTAAGCAGCTGGTATACACTCGGTATAGGAGTTTTTGCAACGTGTTGTTACACAATTTAAAATCCGCGCACGAAGGCAAAGAGTTGTCAGACAATAAAAAGTATCCGAGGGCGTTTTGGAAAACTATTTATAAAATTGCAAATGTTTCCGGGAAAACTAAAAGTACTGCGTCAGAGCTATTGTCGATTAGTGACAGCTTTCAAGAATCAGTTAATCGTTGCAACCAGTATTTTGCTGATACCGGTGAGAATTTAGCAAACAATATTTTAGACAGTCTAAATACCACTCAGGAGCATTTGTTAAAGAACATTAATTTAGGAACTGCGGTGCCACAATCGTTCTTCATGCAACCAACTGATACTTTTGAAGTTGGTTCTGTCATAACTGCATTAAAAGTGAATACTGCTGCTGGCTTTGATGGCATTAGTACGGCAGTCGTGAAGTGTATAAAGGATTCTATTGTATCTCCGCTTACACACATAATCAATTTAAGCATATCTACTGGAACCTTCCCACATGACTGGAAACTTGCATTAGTTACACCTATTCACAAAAGTGGCGATAAGAAAAGTCCAGGAAATTATCGGCCGATATCATTGCTTGGAGTGTTCTCCAAGATTATTGAGAAAATCGTCAATAAACGTTTAATGCGATATCTCAAGTCGAATAGTCTGCTCGCTGCTGATCAATACGGTTTCAGGCAAGGGAAATCAACCGAGGCTGCGGTTTTGAAACTTGTTAACACTGTATCGGAAAGCTTGGATAAGGGAAAAAAGGTTATTGGGGTTTTTCTTGACCTGGCTAAAGCCTTTGACTCTGTTTCAATACCAATTCTTCTAAAAAAGTTAGAGCATTTAGGAATAAGGGGGCTACCACTCGAATGGTTCAAGAGCTACCTTACAGGGAGGCGTCAATGTTTGAAAGTCGGTGAACATGTTAGTGATCAGTTACCCATTAATTTTGGGGTTCCGCAAGGGAGCGTTTTGGGTCCAACGCTTTTTATTGCATATGTAAACGACATCCACAGAGTAACGCCTTGTGACACCATAACAATTTGCTACGCAGACGACACCGTATTACTCTTTCAAGCGGATTTATGGAAAACTGCTTATGAACAAGCCGAACAAGGTATTAGCCGTATTAAGTCCTGGCTTAATCTCAATCTTCTGACATTGAATGCTTCTAAAACGAAATTTGTTAGCTTTCATAAAACACGAGCATCTCGTCCCGAATTATTAACCGAAGCAAAGATTAAGATTCATTCAGCCTGTAATTCACATCAATGTTCATGTCCAACTATTGAAAGGGTAAGCTCAATAAAATATCTGGGCGTTACAGTCGACCAAAATCTGACATTTGAAACTCATATCAATACTACAGCTCTAAGGGTCAGGAAACTCATGTACGTTATGAAGTCATTGCGGAGCTCTGCTGATAAACAAGTCTTACAACTTGTTTACACAGCGTTGGTCGAGTCCATACTTGGGTATTGTATCTCAGTATGGGGCGGAGCTACGGTCTCCTATATGATAATATTGGAGCGGGCTCAAAGAGCAGTGCTAAAGGTCATGTATAAAAAACCTTTTAGACACCCTACGGACGACCTTTATCGAGAGGCACGGGTGCTAAATGTTCGACAACTTTATGTTTCAAAAATAGTTTTATTTACTCATCGGCTAGTCCTCAATTCCCAGCAATACCCGACTATGTTAAAACAGAGAGTTTTTAAAGTTAATGCGGTTTCTGTTAAAACACGTTTTTCCCAGCGCTTTTTTACGTATCTATCTGCTTTTGTATATAATAAAATTGCAAAGAAATGCGATGTAAAAAATTGCACATGTCGGCAAGCTAAACAGTTAGTAGTTAAATACTTATTGTCTCTTTCATATTCAGAAACAGAAAACCTCATCAGACCATTGCTATGATTTCTAGTTTTTGTCACATACACACACACGCACACACACAATCACTTACACATTTAAGTTGTAACACCTTATCATCATTTAGTTTTTAGGTAATTTTAGATAGTAGGAAATTTAATATTATTTCCAAATAATATTATGTTACTTATGTATTTGTCAACAACCCCTGTTTATTTTCCTGTTTTAAGTTTTTCATCGATGGAGAATTCTGAATATCTTTGTGTCTTTTCTACCCTGTTTTTTAGGCTGCCCACGATACAGGCTTGACCTAGTGTGGGAGTCAATGTATTGCACATTTTTGTTACTTTGTATGTTAAGTTTAATGATGCTAAATGTAAATCTAATGTTATTGTAACTTTTTGGGAATAAAAAATTATTTATTATTTATTTATTTTATTTACAAGATTACTAGTTCTGTTGCTAACGGATACCCTATTTCTTCCATGGGTACCATTAATCTACCAGTCTCTTGTAATAAGCTTGCGGCTATTATTACTGCTCATGTTATCCCTGTTATTAAGCAACCACTTATTTTAGGCATGGACTTTTGGAAAACTTTTTCTGTTGCCCCAGATATTTTGAGAAATGTACAATTTCGTACACCACCTTTACCTAACATTTTATCTATTCATTGTGAGCAAAACCAGGTCTCTCATTATGACACGCTTACTCCTGCTCAAAGGTTGGCAGCAGATAGCATGATTAATCAATTTCGTTGTATAAGCACGGAAGTTCGACCCTTAGGCAGAACTCATTTAGCGGAACATTGTATTGATACAGGGGACCATTCCCCTCTAAGGCAACGTACATACCGTCTCTCGCCTGAGAAGATTAAGGCACTGTCAGCTGAAGTAGATAAAATGCTTGAACTCGATGTAATAGAGCCTTGTGAAAGCCCTTGGCTCAACCCGGTGGCCATCACACCTAAGAAAGATGGTGACTGGCGTTTTTGTGTTGATAGTAGGAAGCTTAATGCTATTACCAAGAAAGACGCTTATAAACTTCCTTTAATTAACGAAATTTTGGATAACCTTCGTGATTCGCGTTATCTTTCTTCCATTGATATCGCTAAAGCGTTTTGGGAAATACCGCTTCAAAAAGAAGATCGACCCAAGACCGCTTTTCATGTACCCGGTCGGGGAATGTTTTGTTTCAAAGTGATGCCTTTTGGCCTTACTAATGCCCCGGCTACCCAACAAAGATTTATTGATAATTTACTTTCTGCTGATTTAGATAACAAGGTTTTTTGTTATTTAGATGACATAGTCATAGCTACGGAAACCTTTGATGAACATATATCTTTACTAACTAAGGTTCTTTCTAAACTCGATAGTGCCAATATTACCGTTAATTTCAAGAAATGTGTTTTCTTTAGAAAAGAATTAAAATACTTAGGCTATATTGTAGACGAACGTGGTCTTCGCACTGATCCAGATAAAGTTCAGGCTATCCTTGATATACCTGTGCCTACTTCACGTCGAGAACTCAGAAAATTTTTAGGCACTGCTAGCTGGTATCGGAGATTCATTCCTGATTTCAGTACAGTAGTTTCTCATTTAAATAAACTAACTTCATCCGGTAAAAAGGGCAGTAAACCTAAACCTTTCCTTTGGGATGCTGACGCTAATGCCGCTTTTAACAAACTTAAAACAGCTCTTACCTCTACACCCGTTTTAGCTCGTCCAGACTTCACCAAACCCTTTTCAGTGCACTGTGACGCTTCTAGTTTTGGAATTGGCGCAATGCTCACTCAAGAGTTCGTTAACGTTGAAAAACCTATTGCGTACATGAGCAAATCCCTCTCAGGTGCTCAAAAGAACTACTCTATTACTGAAAGAGAGTTACTCAGCGTCATTACCGCCTTGGAACATTGGCGTTGTTATTTAGATAATGGGCTAAAGTTTACTATTTATACAGACCATTCTGCGTTACAATGGTTTCTTAATTTGAATAACCCCACAGGCCGTTTAGCCCGATGGAGTATACGATTATCGGCTTTTAATTTTGAAATAAAACATAAGAAAGGTAAGGATCATTTAGTCCCAGACACTTTGTCTCGCTCAGTTCCTATAGCTCTAATTGACTACAACCCGGCTCAGTCTTCAGATGAATGGTATAATAGTATGCTGGCAAAGTGCTCTGATAATCCTACCTCTTGTCCTGACTACCTTATAAGAAATAATAAACTTTATCGCAAAGCGCGTTCTACCAATTTACTTACATCGGAATATGACTGGAAAGAGGTTATACCTTCCGAAATTACCGAAATGGTTATTGTTGATAATCATTCTACCCCTACTAATGCTCACTTTGGCGTTTTTAAGACATACATGAAAGTCAAGCGTAGGTATTTTTGGAAAGGCATGTATAGAGACGTTGCAAAATTTATTGCTAAGTGTGACACTTGTGCTGCTTATAAACACCAAACTCAGCGAACTATAGGCCTTATGGGCTATCCCAGAACAGTCTGTAGACCTTTTCAGACGATTTCGATAGACCTTGTTGGCCCTTTACCTATGACTAGAAAATTAAATAGATATATTTTCGTGGTTACTTGTTGCTTTAGCAAGTATTGTCTTCTTTTTCCAATTAAACGTGCTACAGCTTCTATAATATGCCACATAATGGAAAATCTGGTATTTATGACTTACGGAATTCCACAAACGGTTTTACTGGATAACGGACCTCAATTTGCTAGCAATGAACTTTTCGATCTTTTTAGGCAATACAACATTCCAGGAATTCACTATTCCCCTCTTTACTGTCCCCAAGTTAATCCTGTAGAACGCTATAACAAAACAATTATAACCGCTATTGCTTCCTTTGTTAATCAAGATCATAGGTCTTGGGACTTGAATTTATACAAAATTCAATTCGCGATTAACTCTTCGGTTAATGAGGTAACTAAGTTCACACCCGCCTTTCTAGTTTTTGGGCGTGAACTGGTACCATGCGGCTCTATTTATCAGAACACAGAATTATGTGACGACTTAATTTTTGCTCCACGTAGTATATTTGCGGACAATGTAGGTCTACTTTCACCACTATTTTCTGAGGTTCAAACGAGACTTTGGTTGTCTCATCAAGCTAATGCTTCCCGTTACGATCAGCATCGTCAAAGGTTGGAATTCAACATAGATGACGTGGTTTGGAAACGTAATTACACATTAAGTGCTTATGGCAAATATTATTCTTCAAAACTTGCACCTAAATTTATAAAATGCAAGGTGACAAATAAAATATCTCCATTAGTATACGAGTTAGCGGATATGACGGGTCATCCTCTTGGACGATGGCACGTCAAGGATATTAAGCCTAAAGCTAGCTTTAATTGATTTATTGTTTTAATTAATTAAATAATTTATTGATCCTTCATATCACTTTAATCAATAATTGAATTTGTAATATTAGCTTATGTTACAATTTGTTTTTCTTACTTTTAATATGTTCTTTTCATTCACTTACTTGTGTGAATATTGTTTTGTTTTACATTGCTTTTTGCGCGATATCGCGATATTTATGCTATACCTGTCCATATCTACTTTAGTTTAGGTATGCTCATTGAACTTTTATGTACCTCTAAGGTTTTAGACATTTGCATGTGTAATGTTTATTGCATTAACTTATTCAAGTTTATTATGTTTGTTATTTATAATGCGTTCTTTACGGACTGCCCTTTGAGTTCCCTATTGTTTTAGTTATTAGGGCTACTTTTACTGTTTAGACCTGTGTCTTATGTAGGTTCGAACTGCTAAGACTTGACTGGTTGATGATGTATGTTTGGATTCCTAATATTGCTTTGCTAGACGACGTGTGTCTGTTGATTTTGTTAGGTTAAGTTTGTTATTCTTTGTTCGTGTTTGGGCAGTTCCGTTATACCTAGTAACTATTAGTTTTATTATTTTAAGTCCTTACTTAGCTTTAGTTGTCTTTGTAAAATTCTTCGGATATTCCAGTAGGTACTCCTCGAATTTTTCACCGGAGCCCCGGGGTACTGTCACGGAGCGGGGCTGCATGCCTCGCATGCTGCCTCCTTTCGTGATCCTGGCTCTATTGTCCTGGCCCAAAATTCCAAATTCCTATTTCAAATGTCTTCTATCTCTGTCTTTCGATGTCATTCGTGTCAAAAATAGTCAGTTTACCCTTGATTCTGGTCGTGCTCGGACGTGCCCGCGCGCAGCACGACCACCGCCTTGTATTTTGTACCTTCTTGGTAATAATAAACTCGTAATTTTATGCTGGCGTTTTGGATCCCCTACCTACTCCCTGTAGAGTCTCAACCTTCTCCCTGCCGCTGAGAAGCTTTCGGTGACAAACTGTGATGATGTTTGTCGATCGAGTCGAAAAAAAAAACGTGCTTCTTGAGATCTTTCTGGGCGTGCGCTGCGTAAATGGTTTTATTTATATGAAAGTTTTGTATGAAATAATTGTTGCTCTCTAAGAGTTTTAAAGAAAAGTCTATGACAGTATTTGTCTATTTTTTAAGGATAACCCGCAGTAACTAACTATTTAGAACAAAAAAGTAGATTTTCAAAATAAGGTATTTTTAAATGTTTTTTTGTACCCGTGTGAAGCCGGGGCGGGCCGCTAGTACTTTATATATAAAAATTCTAATTCGGGTTTTTTTTGAGGTTTTTGCATTTTCTGAGAAGTTTTACTATAGTAATATATTTTTTTTAATATTTGTATATTTGTTTATTGCACTCATGTACATAGTTAAAGATCTTATACTCGTAGTTAAGGTACAGTTGATTCATGGACCCTGCAAGGGTGTCGCAAAATTTAAATTGAATTTACTATTTAAAAAATTATCACTAAACAAATCTAAATATGCAAATTAGGTAACATTACAATATTCATTAAATCTTCCGAAAACTTCCGAGAAACGCCTTCCGAAGAATTTTCACAGATCAATGGATACTACCGTAGTACGGAACGTAGCCGTGGTGTATAAACAGAACAGTGCCAATTTTTTTTAAGTTTTAGTGTTAAAATTACTTATAAACTGGTTATAACCTATCAATATCATCCGGCGGCCTGCAGCACACTATTGTCCACTGTTTGTTCACTTCGAGATTCAACTTAATTACTACAATTTCATCAAGAAGTTATCAAGGTACGGCTTAAATTTTACCGTTGAAGCTCATTTTTAAATATCATTTAAAGCTGAAGCACGAATCACAATTAAACATAATCTTACGATCAGCTGATTGGACTGAGATGACAGTTAACATTGACTAATTTAAACGTTATCGTGGCGTTTCATTCCACGCAATTATCAATGGGTACAAACAAAATTTTTTAGATGCGATAGTACCAGAGAGAGGCGCGGGGAGCTGCTTTGCAACCTGACGTGTTTTGTTTGTGTTGCGTGTTTTTAATTATTTTAAATTGAAAAAGTTATCGATACTGGGCAAAATTAGTATCATTTGATTCCTCATTTCATGAGATGTGCAGTGACGTGCATAACTTTAATGAAAGTAAAGTGTTATTAACGTAAATCATCCAGAAACCAGTGCTAAAAAGCCGTTGTTATAAGTGTAGTGCTAATACAACCGGTCCGGTCCGCGACCTTGAAGTTTATTGACCCAACTTGTACGTTACATTCGCACGCACCGAGCAGCGAGAAGAATATTGTGGGTTAGCGGGAATTTCCAGCTATTCTCAACTGCAATAAAAATAATGTCGCCTCAACTGGTATGTGGTGGTTGCGCAAATTTAATCGAAGACAGGAGGTATTTGATATGCAGTAAATGCACTGTGCCATACGATCTTTTATGTGCCAATGTTTCTGAGAAGCGGTTCTATAATACTATGACGCCAGAACATAAATCTGCCTGGATATGCATTCAGTGTTTAAGTGCTGAACCTAAAACTGGCAACTTAAATACGCCCGTTCGTCCATCTGAAGATTGCAATGTTAACCGTCGTCGAGGAGCTTCCTCTTACTCGCCCGTTGTGCAATCTTGCTCATCTGTACCGAATCTCACGAGCAGTGAGCCCGATAAGTCCCATGAGGACTCGAGTAACGTGGTAAAATGTACTCAGATGAGTGATATCCGGATGCTTGCTGAAGAGCTTAGGCAGTTTAGAGAGGAATGGAGGAAGGAAAGATTAGAACTGTTGCGTGAAATTAGAGAATTGCGATCAGACTTTATAATTAGAGTAGAAAATGCAGAAGATAATATTGAAAAATTAACTAATCGTGAGAGAGAGTCGTTAGAGAAGACGAAATTAGAGAGTACGGATAGCTTAATAAAAACAATAGAGCAATTAAAAACAGATTTAAATGAGCGAGAACAGGAAACTTTATTAAACGATGTTGAGATCACATGTATCCCAGAGCAAAAAATTGAGAGTGTGCCGCATATAGTTATGGCGCTAGCAACTAAACTGGGCGTTAATCTTACAGATAACGATATTGTTAGCGCTTCTAGAGTAGGAAAGCTACAGGATGCCCCGGAGGATGGCAGGGCGTCTCGCCCGAGGCCGATAGTCGTCCGTTTGGCCCGCCGGGCTGTGCGCGACCAGCTGCTGCGTGAAGCGCGCGTCCGCCGTACTGCTTCTACAGAAGACACCAATCTCCCCGGACCTCATGGCCGTTTTTATGTAAACGAGAGGCTATCTCGTGTGAACCGGCAGCTGTTTCACCGAGCACGTGACATTGGCAAGCGGTTGGAGTGGCGTTACATCTGGACGAGGGACGGTAGGGTATTCGTGCGTCAACACAAGCAGGCGCCCCGCCACCGGATCCGTACAGAGGCCGATCTTGAGCGGGTTTTTGGAGTTAATGTTATTTGATCTCCTTGAAACAAACGCAAATAACTATATCCGTCAAAACGCTTGTAGTCTATCCTTACTTAATGTTATTTATGTCATACTTGCCTTTTTGTTTCTTGTAAAATTTTGTATATACTGTAATTTAATTTTCACCGTTATAATTATGGTTTATTTGTTTTTGCGACTGGCTGCCGATCTGAAATCATTATTGGTTTATATAATAACATCCTGCGACTGTTCTTGTATGAGCGACGTATGTATAAAACTCCTTTTATTGTGTAATATTCGTCTTGATAATGCATTTTTGTGGCTTGCGGCAGTGGTACAAAAAAGCGAGAAAGTTGCCATAAAACAATTACACAAGTCACAACACAAAACATTACACACAGTAACAAGTTACAAGACTTAACCAATTTTCAAAACATCAGTCCCAATTATTATCTGCTATTTTAAAGTTTCTAGCTGCGATAATAATCACTTGACTTACATTCTATCTTGCCCGTGCTGGCTGCCGAAGACTTTTGTCCTGTATCTTTTGTTGTTATGTTCATTGCACCAACAAAGTAATGTTTTAACTATTTACACCGTTTTCTCATAACAATGTCTGGCACAAACTTTTTAAAGTTAGGTCTTTATAATGCAGGTTCCTTGAATACAGGACATGACGATTTTCAGGTGGCTATGAACAATTTTAATTCGGATATTGTAGCAATAAATGAAAGTTGGGTGCCACAGAGGCAAGAGGCGCGCGCGCCGGCCGTGCCTGGCTATAGATTGCGGTGCACTCCGCGACCGGCTCATGTCCGCGGGGGGCGTGGCGGGGGGGTCGCCTTTTACTACAAAAACAATATATATATATATTCTTTATTGCACAAAAAAAATTAACAGAAAAGACTATAACTAAAGGACATACACAAAGGCGGGCTTATCTCTAAAAGAAATTTCTTCCAGCCAACCGAACGCAGTGAGAAAGTTGTATTAACGGGAACACAATAGTGCAAAAAAAAAGTGAGAAAAAAATGATGTATCATAAATAATAAATAAAGAAAATAGACTATTAAATAATACAAATACATAATTCACATAAATTTATAATAAATACAATAAAATAATAAATAAATACAATAAATATAAATAATAAATAAATACATAACACACTATATACTACATAAATAAAATGATGAGTGCTTAACAGATATATTTACAATGATGATGGCTATGAAGCAACTTGTGACAGGAAATGATCTTTTAACCTTACTTTAAAAGTGTGAATGGAGGGGCTTTCTTGAATAATTCGAGGCAATTTGTTCCACAATAGAACGGCACGGACGGAAAAAGAGTGAAACTGGAAATTGGTATTACTCCTAGGCACCTCAAACATCTGTGTAATGTAAGGGCGCCTAGGCCAAGCGGGAGGAGGAAGCAGCTGAAAACGGGAACGAAGGTAAGGTGGGGAGTGCGGGTCATTGAGGATGTTGAAAAGGACAGTTAGGATATGCATATCGCGACGAAGGCGGATAGGGAGCCATTTAAGTTGAGCACGGAATTGAGAAATGTGGTCATATTTTCGCAAGCCGAAAATGAAGCGTATAGCTAAGTTTTGAAGGCGCTCTAACTTGTTAAGCAGCTCCTCAGTCACATCCAAATAACAGACGTCGGCGTAGTCAAGGATAGGTAACAGGAGAGATTGCGCAAGCATAATTTTGGTGTTAAAAGGAAGGAAATACTGGAGACGCTTGAGAGAGTGGAACGTAAAATGCATACGCCTGCTAACATCGTTGACGTGAGATATCCAAGACATGTTGCAGTCCATGAGCAGGCCCAGATTTTTAACCTTATCACAAAAACTGATCTGGACACCTTTATAGAAGAGTTTTGGTACTATATCCCAGTCTATCTTGGACCTGAGTCTACTACTGCCGAGAATAATTGCCTGTGATTTAGCAGGATTAACTAGCAGACCAAAAGATTCTGCCCACAACTGGATGGCAGTAAGGTCTTCGTTTAGAGCATCAACAGCATTGGATATCTCAGTCACGACAAAATGACGATAAATTTGCAAATCGTCTGCATACAGATGGAATGGAGAAGAAATTACACGAGATATGTTATTTATGAAAACAGAAAAAAGTAAAGGTGAGAGAACGCCGCCTTGAGGAACACCAGCAGTGAGATTTGACCAGTCCGAGCCAGCATCATCGGTTCTCACACACTGCTGGCGTCCGAAGAGATAAGAGTGAAACCAGTCTATTACCGAGGAAGGAATGTTAACAGCACGAAGAGTGCCGAGGAGGATATCGAAATCAACAGAGTTGAAAGCACTGCTGAAATCTAACAAGGCCATCACGGTGAGCTTGGTGTTATCCATAGCACACCGGATGTCCTCCGTTATATTCAACAGTGCACCAACAGTGCTGTGGGAAGGCCGGAAACCAGACTGGAAAGGACACAATAGGTTGTTGGAAGTAAGATAAGAATAGAGTTGTTTATGCACAACTGATTCTAGGACTTTAGAGAGGATGGGGAGTATAGATATGGGACGGTATTGTGAAAAGGATGTAGGGTTTGTGGTTTTCGGTAAGGGAATGACAAAAGCTTTCTTCCACGATGCTGGAAAGATATTGCGAGAAAGCGAATAGTTGATAATGTGAGAGATCACTGGGGCAATTTCCTCCAGCACGGGAAGAATCATGTCCAGGCTTAAATTGTCACTACCGATGGCTTTGGTGGAGATGGCACGGACACTCTTCTTTATTGCATCAACGGAGACTGGTTTAAAAGAGAGGGGTGGACAGTCAGGTGGAGTAAGTTCAGAAAGATAAGAAAGAGTTTTTGTTTTAGATAAAGAGTCTAAAATGACCGGGGGAGCAATAAAATGTTGATTCAATGCATTGAGATCCACATTGCTTTGACAAGCATCAGTGGTTTTTCCCACACCCAATGACCGTAGGAACCTCCAAACTTGCGCCTGGCAGAGATCCTGAATTGTTGTATGAATGTAGCGACGTTTAGCATCCCTACACATTCTGTTGCAGACGTTTCTTAGTTTTTTGTATGCGTCGAGATTTTCCTGACACGGATGTTTTTTGTGTTTGGCTTTAGCCCTGTCGCGTTTAGCCATAGTCCTCCTGATCACCGGCGTTAACCAGGGAGCAGGAGCACGCTTCACACGCACAGGCCGAACAGGCGCATGAAAATCATAAACTTTAATCAGTTCAGTAGTTAGAACTTGTACCATATCATCAATGTTGTCGGACAACAGCACCGATGACCAGTTAATATTCTTAACATCCTCTCTCAAGCGTTCCAGATCCATATGCTTAAAATCACGCAGAAGTAGAACTTTGCCTCTAACCTTTGGAGGACGTACTTTATAAGACAAGAAGACTAAGTCGTGGTAAGAAAAGGAAGCAGCCATTTGACCATGAGAAAAGACGAGCTTTGGGTTAGAGACAGCAATTAAGTCAATTAAGGAAGGCCTGGAGTTAGGGAAATAGTGAGTGGGAAAACTCATGGGAAGAAATTGTAGGTTAAATGATGTTGTAAGAGCATGGAGGTTTTGAGCTCTTGCATCACCCTTTAATAAACATGTATTAAGATCTCCCATAAAAATCACGTGGTCATAAATAGGTACTAACTTCCCTAAAGCAGACTCTAAAGTGCTAAAATAGTTCACCTTGTCACTAGGACTATAAAGGACACCGAGGAGTATTTTTTTGTGGCGCACTACTACATCCAAAAATAGGTATTCCAGAGAGCCAGTGTAATCGGATGGGGAACAGGAAACAACGTTGGCTGAAAAACTGCTGCGTAAATATATACCGACGCCTCCGCCACCACGTCCGGTGCGGTCGTTTCGATAAAGTTTATAACCAGGTAGGGAGCAACTAGTTGATGGAAGTGAGGGTTTCAACCAAGACTCGGACACAAGTATGCAGTCAACTACGCCGGAGTCAAAGGATGTGAGAAGGTCGGAATAGTGAGCTAATATACTCTGAGCGTTGATATGCACCAAGGAAAGGAAATTGGAATTATCAATGAAAGCCCTCGAAAGTTTTTCTCCTAATGGATCCGAATCCGATAGTGAGGTGTTACTACTAACAGCACTTACATAGTCATCAGAAGAGCAGGAAAAAAAATCATCATCAGACATAATATAGGAATATAAATAATATAATAAAATACAATATAAATATCAGTAAATAAATACTTAAAATATTCTAAGGTGGATATATACGAACTCGTATACAACTTTCTCATGCTTAAGTTGACTGAAAAGAAAAAAAAAAACACACTACATAAACTATTTCTAACACACTTCGTAAACGAACAGATAATAACAAAACAAGACGCAACGCCACATAGGCAGCATATTACAAAAAAAAAAACAAAGGATAACAAAACGCAAAGTTGACATTGAAATTTTTAAGACATTGATTGACGTTTGACGTTTTGAAGTAAATAATTGAAATATCAAAAAGTGACTGGAAATCTAAAACACCGGTAGAAAAACAAATGAGTTATTTTGCTTATACCCTAATTTAAAATTGATGCGAAAACAATGTATAAAGCGACTAAATAAGGAGAGACCTGACTTCACTTATCGACGATGTTGGGATGTTGTTTTATAAGCTGGTTGAGAGCTGCCGACGAAGTGACCTCTACTCGGGTCTTGTTGGGTAGAAGAATAACAATAATTCCGTCCGCCGACCAAACCTTCTTCATTCCAAAATGTTTGCGGGCTGCGACAAAGATGTCCTGGCGTGACTTAGTTAAAAACTCAGTGATAGATATTTTTGAGCCTTTAAGCTTAGTTTTTGCTTTTCACACCTCAGAACGAGTGCGCAAAGATGTAAAGCGCACAAGTACAGGCCGGGCCAAGTCTTTTTTAGCACCAAGTCTGTGGCAGGATTCTATCAACTCAGAGCCCCCGACAGCCATCTTCAATTGGTCGGTTAACACCAAAAGAGTCTTCTTGAGCACATCTTCATCCTGGTCCTCTTTGATACCATGGAAGAGGAGAACTTTCCTGCGTGAATGGGTCTCCATGCGGTCCATACCTAGAATGAGAAGCTCCACCTGTGACTTAAGTATGCCAAGGGACTTCCACACAAAGGTCTTAAATGTGGAGAACTCAGCTGCCACCAGCTTTATTGTGGGATTTGGACCAGTGACGCCCGGCTGCTGCAACGTCTTCTCAAACTCCTCCATCTTGGTGGTGAACATAGTGAACAATTCCCCCATGCTTTTTAGAAGCTGTTCTGCTGTGGTGTCCATAGCTTGATAGTGATGAAAGTTAGTGGGAGAGTACAGTACAAGTCAACTTAGGCACAGGTAATTCTAATTTTAATTCATATGCACATTAAATATTTTACAAAATTTAATAATTGCAGAGCACAAAAAATGCGTCTAAACACTTTCGCGTCTACCCGCCGAAAAAAAAAAAAAAATGCGTATACGTAAATGCGTATACGTTTCCGTAAACCTCCTAATTGTGACAGTATAGAGCAGATGTGGCTAACAATGAAGATGAATGGATGTAATATCATTATTGGTACGGCGTACAGGCCCCCTTGGCAAAATGTTGATACATTCCTTGATTCACTAACAGAGTCGATATCTTATTTTTCACACAATGATTATATGATTTTATTAGGAGATTTTAATATTAATTTTTTAGACACGAATAATAGTTATTATAACAAACTAATTACGTTTTTACAATGCATGGACCTTAATCAGGTGGTGACGCAACCTACGCATTTTTCTGTCAGTGCTGAGACGCTTATAGACTTAGTATGTACGAATACTCGAGTACGTAATGTATCTGTTACCAATATTACGGGCAGACTTGGTCATGCTATGATTAATGTAACTCTTTCATTTAAAAAGCAAAATATTCCGCCAAAAACAGTCACATACAGGCCCATTAGAGACATTGACTTAAATTCTTTTAACGTTGACTTGAATTCCTTAGATTGGGAATCTGTCTGTGGTTCAATGATATGTTGCTTGGTCTATTTAACAGGCATGCACCTATTAGGACTATTTTAATTAAAATTGAACATGCACTACCATGGGTAACAGATAATATAAAATATATGATGGATTTACGTAGTGAAGCCCTTAATAAATACAGAATAACTAAATCGGATGTAGACAAACAATACCTAAAGGACCTCAAAAACCTTTACAAAACAAGTTTAACTTACGAAAAACAGGCATATTTTAATCATTTAGTTAATTCACAAGTGACAAATAGTAAATCTTTTTGGAAGAATATCAAAGATAAAATTTTAGTACAACCAAATAAGAGTGACTATCTGCCAGATTGTTTTAATGACCCCGATACAATCAATTCGCATTTTCTAAATATTCCTGGATCAGAGTATATTAGTATATCTGATTTGACATACTTCGAATTCAACCGTCACGGTAGTGCAGTATTCCTGCTGCATGCGGTAAGCGAAACTGTGATTTCAAAGTTTATATCTTCAATAAAGACGAACGCCATGGGTAGCGATGGTATATCAAGAGATATGGTACTCCTTACCATGCCACGGACGCTTAGTGTAATAACAAAGATTATAAATATATCGATACGCACTGGTCAGGTTCCAAAGCAGTGGAAAGAAGCAATCATCAAGCCTTTGCCAAAAGTTGACGATCCTAAAGATTTACAAGAGCTCAGACCCATAAGTATATTGCCCTTTATGTCAAAGGTAATGGAGAAGGTAGTACATGCCCAACTGGGCGATTATGTTGAGAGCCAAAACATTTTGCCTGTATGTCAGTCAGGATTTCGAAAAGGTAAGGGTACCATAACAGCTCTGTTAGATGTTGTTGATAACATCCTTGCTGAGCAGGATGCGGGTAGGGGTACTATTCTCAGTTTGTTAGACTTTTCCCGTGCTTTTGACAGTCTTAGTATTTCGCTGCTTCTGTCCAAGCTTTCTTTCTATGGCGTTGCGCCTTGCGTACTGACGTGGTTTGACAGCTATCTGAGAGGTCGATTCCAATTTGTGCGGATTATGAAAAGTAATGGATTGCAGGTAGACTCACAACGCAGACTGGTAACCCGTGGGGTCCCTCAAGGATCAATCCTTGGACCATTACTATTTCTTATATATAGTGCAGATCTTGTAGGTGCAATAAAACACTGCCATTATCATTGTTATGCGGATGATGTACAACTTTATATATCGACAGTGCCAAATAATTTGTCCTCAGCACAAATTAAAATGAACGAGGATCTGGACAGTATTGCTCGGTGGTCACATCGGAATGCTCTCGTCCTTAATCCAGTCAAATCAAAATTTATGGTCTTAGGCTCAAAACTTCAGGTCGATAAAATACTGGAACAAAAACCATCTGTCAAAATCTTAGGGCTTCCCATATCATTTACTCAAGAGGCAAAAAACTTGGGTATAACATTAGATAGTACCCTTAGATTTGAGAAACATGTCGCTAACTTGGTAAAAAATTGCTTTTATCGTTTAAAAATACTGTATAAGATCAGAAATATGCTCAATGAAAAGGCTAGAATAACACTATGCGAGGCGTTAGTTTTATCTAGACTTAACTACGGAGATATAGTTTTTAGCCCTCGCTTGCTCTCCACAACTAAGCGTCTGATACAGAGGGTGCAAAATGCATGTTGTAGATTTTGCTTCACGGTTCCTCCTAGAACACATATCTCACCGTATTTAAACCAAGCAGGTATGCTTAATATGCAATCAAGGTGTCACCTTCATCTTGCTTGCTTGATGTTCGATGTCATCCATTTTAAAGAGCCTGAATATCTTTACTCAAAGATAAAAGTCTCAACGTTCCTAAATAGGTATAACGATAGATATATGCGATTGCCTCTTGCAGTTCACAACCATAAAACTGTTGCATTTAGGGGCAGTTTCCGTTACCATGCGACAAAGTGCTGGAATAACATACCACCACCAATAAGAAATTCATTGTCTAAATTCAGTTTTAAAAGTAAATTTAAATCTTATTTATTACAAAACCAAAAACTAGGTATTCCAGATCACTTTGTCGCTTGTGTTGCACGCTGATTCGACTTCTGGGGCATATCTGTTTTATTTATTAGTACTTATTACTATTCCTTTCTTTCACAAATCTTAGGTATACCTACTTCTATAATAAATACATATATACATTACACACTATTTATCCTTATACATAACATTAACCAGTCACAAAGTACTTTTTGTCATTTTTAAACTCACACACACACACACAAATTCACCAACTTTATTTTTTTCCTTCAAAATCGCTAACTTCAAATCCTAGCAATGATTTCCCAAAGACCAAATCAATCTTCAGAAAGCCTTCTGTCAAACTCATCTTTACACTCCTCTTTCTTTCTCTCAACAACATCCTTTACAATACGAGTACCTTTCACTCTTTTATATTCCTTTCGTGCTACACTAACATCATCACTTGTGGCTTTCTGCATTTTTTGATTAGCTTTTACAGCTAACCAATCTTACCATGCTTTTTCTTCTCACAAACATTTGTGAGAAGTTTTATTTTTGCTGTAATATTTACAGATATTTCTATCGACTGTAATTAATTTAGATTTTTCCTTTCACAAACTTCACAGATAAGGGGGGGGGGGGGGGGGGGGGGGTTGCTGAGATATACAGGTGTGACAGACAGACAGAGCGGTACCATAAGGGTTCCTTTTTGTACCATTTTGGTATTGGAACCCTGAAGGATCAAACAAAGAATTTCTGTTTATGAATAAACTAGCGGTTCGCCCCGGCTTCGCACGGGTAGATATAGGTTCTTGTTGCATCGGGGGTTACTAAAGAAGCCAGCCAAGCGCAAGTTGGACTCCCACCGAGGGTTCCGTATCACTAAGGTAAAAATACTGTCCTAGTTATGGGCAGTCATACCATCTTAGTCACGCAGAAGTGCATTAAATTCGCTCGAGCCGACACGCACTTCATCAAAACCATCATAACATCCCATAATACGTCCACTACAGGACAGGGAGCTCCCTCCAGAATTCGAGCCCTTGCTAGAAGAATGTGGAAGGGAAGTATCTTAGTCACCACGCTTGTTAGCATTAAGGCTGGCACCATGGACCGCGGTTGTTGGTGACCGCAGTATGTAAGATGGTGCGATACACGGAAAGATGTCGCTGCCCATCTTCCGGTTTGTAAACCCTTGGTCGCCTCTTACGACACCTACAGGTTGAGATTGGTTGGCACTTTTCTTTGCCGCTACCACACGGAACGACACGCACTTGACCAGTAAAATTTTTCGTGTCTATTCTCTGTTGTAGATAAAACCATTACAGTCACTTAGGGCGCTGTTTCTTTAATTCCAATTTTGATAACGATTACACTCATGATAACTTTTGAATGGTATGTCCGATTTGAATAATTCAAAAAGTTATTCACAGGTACTGATATAGCCTTGAATACGAAATAATTTATTTGGATAAGGATTAATAGGTACGAATAATGTGGCCTATATAGTTTGTACCGGCGTTACTATTACATATTTTAACATGAAAAAGTAGTTATTGTGACATAACTGTAATAGTTAGACATATAATATTGCAGATTTTTTTGTAGATATTGATGGCTTCTACAATTCTGTAGTACATTACTTTGCTCTATTGTTAATAGTTTCGGCAGCGTACTCGATATAAGGATGCTATTTAGTATTTTTTTCACACCTTGGGTTACATTATCGAAGTTTTCATACGGAAACCTAACTTTTTTTAAAATATTTTATAGCCTATGTTCATCGCGGATAATGCAGGTTTCTAATAATGAAAGAATTTTTTAATCGGTCCATTAGTTTCGGAGCCTATTCATTACAAACATACAAAAATAGGTACAAATCTTTCCTCTTTATAATATTAGTGTAGATAATGACGATGATGAATTCGATACCTATGCCTCACCGAATAAAAATAAATTAGGCAGACATTGAAATATCATACAACAAAAATTTAAAATTGCCATTTGCTCAATAGCTTTTCATCTATTTTGATAAAAGTGTGACCTGAAATCTCCTATGCAAGGTATCCTACGGTTATACCAATTAGTCTGAAAATTTATATAAGACTAGCAGCCCGCCCCGGCTTCGCACGGGTACTAATCTACGGGTAGAGGTGGTGCCTTTTATTGCGATATATGACGTAGCCTTCAACTCTAAAATATTTCGTTGTACCTCAGGACGACAACCTCAAAAGAATATACCTTAAATTTTAAAAATCAGACTTTGGACGACCAGTCGCAACGACATGCGACCTCAGCACCCTCTGTGTGTGCCCAGTCAGGTTCCTGGCTTGCTGATATTAACTTCGGAAACTCGGCTACGCTCGGCTATCAACGGAAATGCGCATCGAGTGTGAAGCTCATTCTAGGACTTTAATTAGAGTGATTTTAATATTGTGACATCTTCTAAGATATTTAATTAAATTACATGGTGTACCGGACAATTTTAATCTACGTTCATTGTAATATATTACTAACCTTTTAAATTAGATAAGGATCCATACCTTGAGGGCAAAAATACGTACAAAAATACCTTATTTTGAAAATCTACTTTTTTGCTATAAATAGTTAGTTACTGTGGGTTATCCTTAAAAGATAGACAAATACTATCCCGGACTTTTATTTAGAGCTCTTAGAGAGCAACAATTCTTTCATACATAACTTTGATATTGTGGTGTTCAGCGTCTCCTATTCAAGGTCGGGTAAAGGTGATATATTAATTAAAAACAGATTTATTTGGGAGCCTGTCCCGCACACCCGCTTGCCTCGATGCTCTCGTGAGCAGTGTTGCCAGCAAGCAAGTTCGCGGTCCAGCAACTTTATTCAAATACATTACACCTCTTCCTTTTTAACAAATTATACTAGTGTACCTAAGTATTTAATTAATCTAGAGTACCTACATACAATGAATTACGCTTGGAAGTCATATTATGTATTTCTTGCAAAACTAGAGAAAATTCCAAGAAAAACTGCATTTTTATTTTTGTCCTATCTTTTAAAATGGCTGAGATAATGAGCACTTAATTTCGCTTTCCCGCGCGATGTCTTCGTGAGCGTTCGGCCGGCCGAACATATCGAAATGACGTCATAACCCTCGTCGCGCCGCGCGCTGTATAGGTACTTACCGTGTCGCTGACAATTTCGAGCAATTTTTTCACCGTTCGTGATCGTTATTTTTGATAAAAATGCCTTATAAGTATTGTGTCGTCCCCAAGTGCTACAACACGACCAAAAAAACACCTGAGAAACTGTTTTTTATGGTGCCATACGAGCCCAAAGTCAGGAAAAAGTGGATGAACGTTATGAAGAGAGCAGATCCTGTTGGTCCGAAAACTTGCGCATTCTGTTGTGAAGATCATGTTGATGTAAGTAAATTGTAAGATCTTATAATAATTTTGAAACTGCATAGGTACTTACTCGTACGTCTACCACATAAAAAACAATAGATACGTAGGTATGTACCTACATACAGGTAACGAGTTCATAGGTATTTTGTCTCACAACCAACACTACTGTCGCTGTGTAAGTACGATCAAGAGCACGTCAAGCTTAACACTTTTAATAACCTCCATATTTCATTCACTGTAGGGGTTATAATCGCGCGGCACGTATTCTTGACACAGTATCTACATCAGATGTATTTGAAAACATCAGAAATATCAAAACAATAGCAATCGAAGTTTTGTTTCGTCTGTTTATCGATTAACATTAAAAAAAAAACAAAATACTTAGGCAGGGTTGTTCAATATACTATAGCAGCTAGCGGGCCGCAGTGTTTGTAACACAAAAAAAATACAAGAAAATTGCTATAAGTAATAAACTTGCGGCCCGCATTTGTATATTGAGTCTGTGCAAAAAAATTACTAGATAAGTTTAGAACATGTACACACGGCCGCAAGTCCGTGGAAACACATTGTACGCACAGCAGCAAAGACTTAGAAACAAAACAACTACAAGCTGAACCAGCACTACGATTAACATATATCTGAAACTAGAGACCCGCTAAAGGTCAACGTGTCTCTACCAAAGGGCAGCCGTTTGTACAACGATTTCGTGTCTCGTTTGCTCTGGTGGCAAAAATTGGTACTACATTGAACTTTTAATTTAATAAAAAAATATTGCGCTACCATAAAACTGTCCACTTTAGGTAAATTGTCGGATTGACCTTTTTCATAGCCGGCTTCCATTATAAAATTCACTCTACACACATCCTCACAAACACAGATTCGATAGAATGTATCCTATTTACCACTCTGACAAGCTTTAAACGTTAAAAATCGCCGAGAAACATGCGCGTTCCACTGTTTTTGACCGTAGGTGAGTGAATGAACAATGAGAGTAGCGAGAAATGACGTCACAAAGCGCGCGAAATCTCGGGAATTTGAAAAACCATTAAAAACTTCTCGTTGTCATAACTTCGGAATTACTGCAAGTATTGACTTGAAACAAAAACTAGTGTGATGTACGTAAAATATGCTCTTAGAATATGTATATACTAATGCCAAATTCTAACCTACCGCTGTTGTTCATTATTGACAAACATTTACTACTTCTATTTTCAGTATCATCGACTTAGCCTGCCTTCAATTTTTCAGGTGCCATACATTCCTTTGTTCTTCCTTTATGTCTGGTTTCGTCGTACTTAATATTAATTTCCCTTTGAGATAAGTACTGTGTGTGTGGGGTAGGGTGGACGGACGCTTAAGTTTGTTTTCCTTTGTCATGTCTTCGTTGTCCCTTCTCTCCCTTCCCTCTCTCTCTCTTCTCATTTCTCATTTATCTATCTGTTGCTATTCACTTTTCCTTTCTTTTTCATAACAGTATATTTGTCTTCCAACGATCTCTGGATGATGTCTGAACTTCACGATTAACTCCATTCCTTTCTCCAGCTAAGGAAAGTTGTTTCTCCCTAAATTTTAAGGGTAAATATATCGGCAAGGTAATAGAATTCTGTGTATCTACTTAACAATCAAAGTAATTCTTTAAAATACAGGATTCGATTCTGAATTGACTGTTCTCCGCAAACTGGGGCAAAATGCAGTAGCCGGAAGAGCGATGAGCGTACCACTTTTGAAATAGCGAGGTCTGTGTGCAAGTGCTACACTGCGACTTATATGAAAAATAGACTGCTGCGTAGCGCCAGCAGCGGCAAAGATCCGGAAGAAATATTGTTTTGATTACTTGAAAGTATTCCGTTTACCAGCATAATGAACAACCTTCAGAATAACTAGCATATTTTGTTGATTACTGCAAAGAACCAAAAAGACATGTTTCCCAGATAATATAATTTACGCCCTTCTCGTGAGAGCAAGAGATATAATCTTTACTGATAATTTTGGTTAAAGTAAGATAGTATCAAGAGAACCTAAATCGGTCAAATCTAGGTCTGTTCCTGGTGAGCAATTCCTTGGTAGTTCACCGAGAGAGTAGTACCTAATTTATTATCTGAAGCGTAGATCCTAGAGTTGATCTAAAAGAATCTGGGCGAGGAAATTCCGTTGGGCATTTTTCACAAATGCAGAATTTTTAAAGGGACCAACGAATATATCGGAACTAGAAACTTAGACGAAACCGTGTACGTGCAGCAACCCGAAGGATACTTGGAAGAGAAGTCTAGAAATGTTTTTCTACTCGCAGCTGGAATGAAGAAGTCAAAAATGTTTCGTCCTCCACCAGTTTGATAGGAAGCCTATATAATATGGTCTTTGTTTCTTATTATATTAGTTAATTTAATTGATACATTATAAAATGTGGACGAATTTATTTGTTATAACTTTACTACTAAGATATATGCCATTTGACGTTACTTGAATAATCGTAGAATAATACTTTTTTACATTTGTTTTATTTATTTTATTTTGGTCTTTTTATCTTTTTATTTTTGTTTTTGAACCGTCTAAAAGTCACTAATTATTTTCGTTGACTCTGCACTTCTCATGTCGGTTCCCAGTTGTAGGGTTGTCTGGAAAAGATTTCTTTAAGCAGTAAGGCCGCTTATACGGGCGGGTATAAATTCATCATCATAACATCCCATGCAACGTCCACTACAGGACTGGGAGCTCCCTCCAGAATTCTAGCTTTTGCTGGAAATATGTGGAGGGGAAGTACCATAGTCGCTTGTTAGCGTTACGGCTGGTACTATGGACCGCGGTTGTAGGTGACCGCAGTTAGTAAGATGTAAGATACAGAGGAGGATGCTGCTGCCCATCCTCCAGTTAACCCTTAGTCGCCTCTTACGACACTCACGGGTATGTATGGGTTGGTACTATTCTTTGCCGGCACCACACGGGACGGGTATAAATTATTTGTATGGTATTCATTGTGAGTTTTTTGTGCAACAAGAGTTTATTTTATTTATAAGTTGAACTGACCTTGACATTTTTTCCTTTCCATTTTTGTTGTTTTCATAGTATATTAATCCATATTTTAACGTCTAGGTGGGTTATTGTTGGATGAGATACTTTTTTTTTTATTAATGAAAATTAAATTAAGTTCACTCTTAAATTTATTTATTGTTTTTAAACACAATTTTATATTGTATTGTTCTTTTAAGATGAAATAAAAGAGCTTCTGCAACAACTTTTTATTTATATATGTAGTTATTTGATTCCAACAAAAATCTTATTGTTTCGTTGTTCCTAAATAACGGAGTCTGCGCGCACGCTCTCAGCGAACGGACGTCGTATTTACGAGTGTTAGTGAAGAAGTACGAAATGCCGCAACAGTGCAAAAAGTGTAGGCAATTTCTGCCAAACACGAAAACAGATATCGTGGAGTGTAAAGAGTGTAAAAAATGCTATCATAAGAAGTGTTTAAAGGACATGAAGTGTTGTGATGACAAAAATGGTTGCTCAACACCAAGTACGCCGACCACAAAGAAAAGTAACAACGATGTACTTGAACAAATTAATAAAAGAATTGGAATTGTCGAGGATATGCAATTAAAGCTAAATGATATTCAGAAGCAGTTGAGTAACTACGCTGAGAAGATTAAGGAGCTCACGGAGTTCAAAATAAATGCTGAGCAAAGAATTGAAAAAATCGAGAAACAAATTAAAGACTTACAACAGAAAAACATTTACCTTATAAAGTGCAACAAAATGCTTCAGGACCACATGACTGCTATGGAAAATCGAGAGAGAAGTAAGAATGTGGAACTGATAGGTATCGAGACGAAGGAAAAAGAGAATGTTTTGGAAACTACAAAAAAATTCGCGCAAGCAATGGAACTTAAGCCAGATGAAATCGATAGTGCATGGAGGGTAGGCAAAGAAAATAAAGCCGGTAAACCGCGGCCGATTGTGGTGCGACTGCGAACCCGCGCCGCGCGCGATGATTGGATAAAGGCGCGTAAACGTTTCATCACCAACAAACAGCTGTTCGGGAGCGGAAATGAGAGCCGTATATACATAAATGAGGATATATCTAAGCAAACACGCGACATATTTTGGCAAACAAAGAATAACTTGAAAGAATATTATAAATTCATATGGATCCAAAATGGAAGGGTGCTTATTAAAAAAAGTGAGAATGAGAATAAAATATACCAAATTAATAGCGAGGAGGAGCTGGAGAAGTATATAGCACAAGAAGAGGAGGAAAAGGAGGAAAGGCGCCAGCAGAGAAACAATAAATAAAAAGGGCACCACTAATAACGACATTTACTATGAAAAAATTGAAGAAAGAGAGAGACTGAGTCAGTTTTTTAAATAATATAATTGTTCTATGAATGTAATGCAATTAAACATTAGATCATTGCGAAAAAACTTTAGTGAATTTCTGGTTCTTATTAACAACGTCCTGGAAAATATACAAATTATAATATTGACTGAAATAAATGTTAAGGCGGATGAGATACCGCTATATCAAATCAAGGGCTTTAATACATACTCTTATACTAGAGAATCTTAAAGAGGGGGAGGAATTCTAGTCTATATAAGAAAAGAAATCTCATGGATGCCCATATCATACAGTGGCCACTCTTGTGAAATACTACATGGCCTCCTAAATGTTCAAAATGGCAATAGTTTATACCTATACGCCGTTTATAGACCGCCAAGCACAAACAAAAATAGATTTGTACAAGAAATAGACGAGTTACTGCGAAAGTCCCCAATTAATTTAGATGCTGTATTCATAGGTGACATAAACATAAACATTCAGCATGGCCGCACAAACGCCCTAATAACACGTTACATGGATACCTTATCAAAGTACGGAATGCAGTGCGCCTACGATGACGTCACGCGGGAAGATATAATAAGTGAGCGGTTGCAACAAACAATAGAGACAAAAACAACCGTGGATCACAAAAGAGCTATTAATTATGATACGTAAGCGAGATGACCTTTTTCGTAGATCCAAAAATGCCCCTCAAAACATGAGTTACCGGTTGGACTATACAAAATTTAGGAATAAGTTAAATAAACGGATAAATAGTGCAAGAAATAAATACAGGAAGGAACTTATTATTAAATGTAATAAAGACTTTAGGAAAATTTGATCGTACATTAACGAATGGTTAGGTAAGAAAAAGATAACGGTAGATGATATTGTAATACAGCATTTAGGCAAAAACTGTAATATTGAAACGATTTGCGCAAATTTTACAAAAACTTTTACAGAGGAAATATGTAATATCAAACATAAATGTAATAATAAATTCTTAGATAGAAGTAACTATGTTTTTGAGAGTAATTTGAGTATAAGATACAAAAAAACATCAGCAAAACAAGTAGCAAAAATTATCAATTAATTATCAATGGAAAAGTCACCAGGAATAGATGGTATACGTGCCCAAGATTTAAAATGTATTAGAGATAAAATTAGCCCAATCATAGCACATTTCATTAATTTAAGCGTAGATAAAGGATTGTACCCTGATACACTAAAAATTTCCAAGATTCGCCCAATATTTAAACAGGGAAGTCACGAAGATTACTGTAACTACAGGCCGATTGCCATACTCTCGGTCATTAACAAAATCACTGAAAAAGTAATAGTAAAACAGATTTCAGATTTCTTGGAACAAAATAACTTCCTAGGCAGTCACCAGCACGGTTTTCGTAGAAACAGCAGTACAGCTACTGCACTTGCGAATTTCACTGATTTTGTTAATGAAAGGCTTAAGGAAATAAAGCATGTAGTTGGGGTTTTTATTGATTTTAAAAAAGCCTTCGACACACTAGAACATAATGTTTTACTTCAGGCAGTAGGAGAGTGTGGTATACGAGGCCCTGTACAAAATTGGTTAAAAAGTTATCTTGCAAATAGGAAAATGTCTACAGTTATAAAAAACGTCAAGGGAGAGGATACTGACATAAAATCTGGAGTACCTACTGGCTCTGTATTTGGGCCAGTTGGCTATATTATGCATGTCAATAGTATATTTAACATTATAGAACACTGCACAGTCTTTATGTACGCGGACGATATGTGCTTACTTTATGCTGACCAAAGCCAGGTGGAAATTCAAAATAAAATACAAAGTGATTTTATTAACATAATCAAATGGTCCCATGACAATGGCATAATTTTAAATACAGCTAAAACAAAAGCCATGCACATTTCGTCCCCGCAAAATATAAAGAAAGCGATAAACTATAAAATAACAGGTCATTCATATGAATGTTTGCATGATAACTTGCAGGGTTGTTCGTGTAACACGATTGAATTGTAGATAAATTTAAGTATCTAGGCCTAACTATAGACAGATGTATGAGCTGGAAAAGTCATGTAGATAATGTCTGTAATAACTTAAGATGTGTGCTAAACAAAATGCATCTCCTTAAGAGAACAGTACCCAAATCTATTCTCTATTGTGTATACTACGCCTTAGTCGACTCATCATTACAGTATGGATTGGTAGCATACGGCAGAACTTTTAAAACCTATCTTGACAGGTTAAAAAAACTACAAATAAGATTCATGAAAATTTTAGTAAACCCGGTAATCAAACAGCAGTGTAAAGATAACCAAGAAAAGCTATTTGAGGTCTGCCGAATGTTACCTATTCAAGAACAGTTTAAAATATCGTTTTCCACATGTGAAAAATACTACAATATTTTGGAAGATGCGGTGAATAATTATAAACCTAGTATTGCACGAAGACAGCCGAAGTTAATTGTTAGCCAATTCAAACCTGCAAATTACTATGGGGATAGAACCTACCAGTACCTAGTGTCTAAGGTATTTAATGGACTTCCTCTAGATTGTGTCAGTAACTGGAACTCAAAAAGTCATTTCAGAAAAAAAATCAAAGACTGGTCTCTTAAAAATATAAAGGACAAAATATGATAAAGATACGTTTATTATGTTTTAATATCTTTTTTTTTCCATTTTGTTTATAATTTATTTTATTTTTTCTATAACTGATTTAAAAGTCATATCATTACATGACAGTATTTTGAACAATGTAGTACTCGTATGAAACGCGTGAGCATTGGCGAGTTCACTTATTAGGTGACATTTTTAATTCGATTAGGTATCAACTGCCACTTGGCTCACTCGTTTCATATAACAAAGCACTGTTTGGCAAGCATTATAAAATTTCAAAATTTTAGCAAAATGTATGTTGGGTTAAAATAATGTGAAATGAGAGCTGGTCTACCAATAAACTGCTACGCAGTTTTGCAGAATGTAAAAATTGTAAAATAATAATTATTTTTATTGAATAAATGATTACATACATACATACATACATACATAAATAAATGAAATAAATAAGTTCCTGTTCCAACTTCCAAAGTATCAAAGTCAAGTATATGGCCATGGAAGGCTCGTCGGAAATGTTGTTAACCAGGAACAAGATGGAAATATTCAGCATTTTCAATGTAAGTGTAGGTATTGAAAATCATTAGTTTGACAGCTAACTCATTGGCAAGATTATTCACTTATTAGAGCACTTTTTATTCAGCCTGTTACGACATTTCAGACGCTTTGAGTCTTTTATCACAATATAACTCAAGTACAATGTAAAGCAGCAAGCAGATTTCTGTTTATTGCCGAAAAGCCACCAAGTAGTACTGAATAGGGTAAAACTATTTAAGACAGAAAGTTTTATTTATGCAATACTCATTTCGGTTATTATTATTATTTATTTTTCTTAAGCCACGAAATAGCCCCATTCCTCGGGAAAGTAAGTATTAAAATTGCGTAACACTACTTGAGGCATTTGGGTTTTCTTGAAAGAAGTTTCTTTAGTTTGAAAAGTGTATGTCTAGTTGAACGTCACGGTCTGTTGTTTGATAGACTAACTTATCAATACTCATCATCATCTTGTGAGGGTTGCAAGGTCGATGACCATCCTCACAACCCTGGTGTCAGAACTGTTGAGCCGCCAAAGGCCCCTGAAATGGCTCATCAACGACTACGTCCGTACACATAGCGGTTGGGAGCCACGGCCCCACGCCCCTTCCGAAGCACGGAATCATCCAACCTTTCGGACAATCAGGTGATTCATCCTGCAATATCTCAACTGGGGAGGTCGCATAAAGGGATCCCTGCCTGGCAGTGTCCCCACTGGGAATCAAACCTAGGACCCCCAGATCGAGAGCTGAGTGCTCCACCCACTAGACTACGGAGGCTGTCGACTACCTGCCAAAATTAGTTACAAGTTATATGTTTTCACAGACATCGTGTTTTGTTTATTGTTTCACTACAAAAATTACGTAGGGTAGCACTGCAAACGTTATGCCCCCATATATAAAAAATATCTTAACTAAATATTGTCTTAAGTTAATCCTTGGATTTTTCTGTAATTTTTAACTTTTTTATTAATCAATAAATTGAATTGAAAATTGTGTGTACTTACTTACGTAAGTGCAATGTAAAATTTTATAAGCACCAAAAAAAAATTACATTATAAAATACTACGAAGATCTTAACACTGTCACAGAAGCTTCGTAAACGCTTTGAGCACTATATTTTACTAATCGTAAATAGTTGACCGCAACCGTATCTATACTACTTTGGTCAATAAAATGCCACATCTACATGATTTTCGATTATGTATCAAAATTATAAAACGATTAAACGATTATGTCTCAAATTAAATGTAAACAATGAATTATTTTCCTACCGTCGACGTTGAACAGTTTTTTCCACAAACTACGTAGCGTGATTGTCGACTGTAAACAACCAAATTAATTTTCTACCGTCAACGTGGGACTATTTTTGACTATTTAGTAACCTATGAGATGTTGGCGAATAAAAATTGATACACGTTTTTCCTAACAACAAAAGCTATAGCAAACTTTAAGTCATTACTTTTCTTCCATAGTTGTAAATAAGAGGGTGGCGCAGTCGGTGTAAAAAGTTACACCAAGTTTCTGTATGTTTGATGCTAACAGGAGCATTTCTAGACCTCGTTTTTGTATACTCAATATTTCCAGCGCAGTCTCAGTGACATGGGGTCGCCGTAACATTGCAACTGTACACTATGTATTGTTTTCACCCTTGGTGTTTTCATGAATCTCAGGTGTTTCCTTCGGTTTTACTTGTACAAATTTAGACGAAAATATGACTAAATAAGTGATTAGTTTTGTAGAATAAAATAAAGAAGGTGGGTAGGTAATTATTATTTTTTTCGACGTAGCAGCACTTTTTATTTTCCGTTTTTTTTCAAAAACGATAGTCATATTTTTTAAATTCAATCATTTTGTTGATTCTGTCTTTTTGTTTTTTTTCGTTGTCCGTAACTGTTTTTTTTTTTCAGGTAAGTACGTGACTTCTAATCTGTACTATATAGACACCTGGATCATATTGTCGAATTGTAATGCAACACTTTAAGAACATGTTAGTTGAATGTAGCTACTTGGAATAAAAATCAACAATTATTTGTACAGTAAACTCCCATTTAGTTAAGGTATAAATTAACTTAATTTTATTGAAGTGATTTCATTACTTACAATTATTCACTCATTCATTTTTTTGTTGTTTTACCTTAATTATGTGCAATTGATTGTGCTCCATGGCATGAGCACCTTTGTACTATGATAAATTATGCTCCTTGGCAAAATTGTGCACTGTACTGTACATCATGACACTACTATTCCTAGACGCGTGCTCCTTGGCACCATAATAAATTATGCTCCTTGGCAAAATTTTACCCATGGTACTGTTTTCTAGACTTGTGCTCCCTAGCACCATAATAAATTATGCTCCTTGGCAAGATCGTACACCTTGGTACTATTTGTCTAGACTTGTACTCCCTGGCACCATAATAGATATGCTCCTTGGCAAGATTGTACTTCTTGGGACTATTTTTCTAGACTTGTGCTCCCTGGCACCATAATAAATTATGCTCCTTGGCGTGATTTTACACCTTGGTACTGTTTTATAGACTTGTGCTCCCTGGCACCATAATAAATTATGCTGCTTGGCAAGATCGTACACCTTGGTACTATTTGTCTAGACTTGTGCTCCTTGGCACCATAATAGATTATGCTCCTTGGCAAGATTGTACTTCTTGGTAGTATTTTTCCAGACTTGTGCTCCCTGGCACCATAATAAATTATGCTCCTTGGCAAGATTGTACACCTTGGTACTGTTTTTAGACTTGTGCTCCCTGGCACTTTGATAAATTATGCTACTGGGAAAATTGTGCATTGTACCCTTAGTACTATTTTCTTTTTTACTTTTACAATTTGACATCACAATAAGTAATGCTCCTTGGCTAAATTGTGCGCTGTACCCCTTGGTTGTATTTTTACTAGGCTTCCCCATTTCTTGTTCGTTTGTTACAGTCCAGGGCACCAAGGAACACCGTGCCAGCTTACCCGTGTGGATAAAACTTTGATTTATAGTAGATAACTACAAGATAGGTAATCATGTTTAGTTGTACAATCAACTTTTGTACTATTTTTACTCGGCTTCTCCATTCTTGTCCATTTACTACAGGCATCAACTAGCACGTATAGACACAAAATATAATTTGTTAGTAGATGACTACAAGGTAGGTAAGCACACTTAGTCGTGCTAATCGTACAGGTGAGAGCAAGCCTGATATTTGTAGTTGCTTGTAACATGAATTTAGCTCCTTCGACTGTTGAAAGGAATTGTACGAAGTCCAATGTGTAAAGCTTGATGTGTCATTGACTGTATTATTTTTATAATTTTACAAAGAAAGTATTACAATCTTTTCTTTTTGACACGCAGTACCTGTCACGGTTAATAGTTATTTCGTCTGCAAGGCAGCAAGCTGTTATTTGGCTCGAGTGGCCTGTAACTTAGAACTGAGGAAGTAGGGGGTTCAAATATTCTGAGAGTAGCTTGGTTTTCGAGGCACGAGACGCATAATAACTTTGCTCTCGAGTGAAACACATAATTTGTTACCTCTGCGCAACTAGATTATCACGCGCTATGATTAGCGCAAATATCATAATACTGTGGTATATTATCTAGTTTTCCAACTACTATTTCCACGCCAGCTTACAATAAGAACTTATACACCCCGATTTTGAACGCAAGTGAAAGCCTTTCGGGCTGGCGAGATGAAAAAATGATTTTTTTTATTAAGTACCTACAGGTGTACAAAATATTTTAATTGTACTAGTATTATTTTATGCTTTTCAAAGTTAATTTTAAGAACTTGGGACAAAATTAGAGCCAAAGGGGTGATAAAAAAATAAGCAGTAGGTACTTACTTGTAATAAAATATTGTATTATCCTTTTAACTTACACTGATACACAATCTTATAAAAACCACTTCTAGACAATCTTCCACTTCAAGAGCCAAACGAGAACTGCCATAGCGAGACTTGTGCGACCGTTAGGAAAAAATAGCCCCCTCTCGAACCCCCACTTGACTACTTCAAACCGGAAGTTCCCTACCTCTTTTTCTATTGGTCGAGAGCGCCGCCTCGCTATGACAGTTAGTACTCGCAAATCAAAACAGCTACTAATATTAAACAAATTACATATTTCGTTTACTAATTGTATAAGGATAATAATATAAATCAATACACTAATTATTTATACATGTATAGATTTAGAAATATAAAAACAAGGTGACAATAATATTATGTTGCTGACACAGGAAACTATTAATTGTAACAGGGATTTCTGAACTCATTTGTTTGTTTACGCTATCGCGCGTTAACGTTACAGTTATTTCGATAATTATGAAGAAGCCTCGTAATGTTTCTTTCACCATTACCTTCCCTTGTTTTTTTTTTTTGGAAATACTGAATGTATTCGTATTTTCATACGTTTTCCACTTACCGTTTAGGTCTCGTCGCCACGTGTGGTGTTCAGCGTCTCCTATTCAAGGTCGGGTAAAGGTGATATATTAATTAAAAACAGATTTATTTGGGAGCCTGTCCCGCACACCCGCTTGCCTCGATGCTCTCGTGAGCAGTGTTGCCAGCAAGCAAGTTCGGGGTCCAGCAACTTTATTCAAATACATTATAGATATAAATGAAACTATTTACGCTGCGCCCGCCCAGAAAGCCCTCTAGAAGCACGTTTTTTTTCAACTCGATCGACAAACATCATCATAGTTTAGTTAGTTTGCACTCAATGATTATAAATTATAGCCTCAAACCTTTCTATTGAATTAATCTATCTATTAGTGAAAACCGGATTCAAATCGATAAAGTAGTTCCAGAGTTTAGCGATCACAGACAGACATGATGGATGACGACAGAAAAACGTTTCGGGGGACTTTCTTTTATAAATCCGAAATGAAAATATTAAAGGAGAATGCCCATTAGTAGTATCGCAAAATTATACAAAATTTCTCAAATCGAAGTTGTGTCACCAGTCTATGACATCAGTAATTTTTGTTTATATTAAAGATAACTTTATATATTAATAGGAATTGTCCACTTTTCCGGGTAAAAAATTAAAAATATATTAGATTTTTTTATGATTTTCGTATTTCCGATGCGTCTATTCTGTGTTGCCTGCCACTTCAAACTTACCTGAACCGTTAATAAAAAGGTACGTTTTTTGGTAAAAGAAATATCTTTAATATTGATGCCAGAACCTAGAAGGGTATTAACAGTTGATAGGTTATGCACAGCAGTTTCATGCTGCGGCGGTTACCATTTGAATTAGCACCCACATCAGGCAGGCGAGAGAGTCAAACGAATCACTAGCATAGTTTTTGTTTATACATAAGTAGTTTGCTAGCCTACACTTGCCAAGTTATCAACTCATTTCTCATTCATAAGGTTATTGTACTCACAAAAAGGGGACATTTTTAAATATTTTAGGTACGATTAGGCTGGCAACTCTAAACTTGACAGCTATTGTTACGTCAGTCAGTGATCAAGTCACCTCAGTATGACACCTCGAATTCAAGAATTGGAATTTAGGACCTAATTTCCTGGGCTAATTACTGTAAAACCTGGGGAACTACAATCAAATGCCTAATCATTTTAATAAGTCCTTTGAGCCAACTTTACATCAAGTTATAAAGCATTGTGACACAATAAGTTTTATACCAATTTCTGAGCGATACTAAATTCCATAGTCACTTGGGCATTTTCCTTTACCACACGTGTAAAAATTTATTTAAATCGCATTTCGATCAACTAGGTAACAGTAAAGTGATTTTTTTTTTACAAAGAAATGTTACACAAATAGGTGAGCTTCCACCTTTGCCTTTGAAAATGGGATGTCTATTATGATAATTTTTGGTACTCACGAAGGAAATGTAGATATCCAAAATAAGCAATCCTTGCGAATCTGCTTGGTTCGTAATGTATAATATTTAAATCCCACAGGTATTTTTCTAGTGGATTTATATTATGTTCTTTTGAACATAGTATGTAGTGAGCGATAATCTGCAAAATAAACATACACCGTGAATTTTCAGAATTCACCGGAAATATGAATGAATGTAAGAGAAAAATTGACGAAAATGAGTTATATGTACAGTGTAAATGCATATTTTGCACTATACAGGGTGTTAATTTGATTGCGTGCCATAGCTCAGGGGCGGGATCAGTATCAGTAACTGAACAACTTTTCCCAACGAACATAGGTCGAAATACGAAAATCTGTTTTTGACCTCCTATATAAACTGCATCAGATGATAGCGCATTTTGTATGGGAGGTCAAATTTGGTTTTTCGTATTTCGACCTATGTTCCTTAGGAAAAGTTGTTCAGTTACTTATACTTATCCCGCCCCTGCGCTATGGCACGCAATCAAATCAACACCCTGTATTTAGTGGTATAATTTACAATTTTGATATCTTTAAAAATTGTCCGTTACAGTTACTGATCGATAAGAAAATTTATTATAAATTAAATGCATATTAATATATTACATTTTTACTGTATGGTACACTGGGGACGATTCTAGCATGGCCACTAAATTTAAGGCTTTAATCTGACAGGTTCCTATTTTTGTTACTGCCTGCCTGGCTTAAAAAAGACAGCATCACTTTTAGACCAGTAAAATTTTAATAATAAATTTAGCGGCCACGCTAGAATCGCCCCAAGTGATATCAAAATGTCTCTTACATAAACCAAGTTTCTTGCATTCTTCAAAATGAACCGTTACATTTGTCTCAGAAACCATGTTTCGATCTAGTTGATTTTGAAAAAATGCTGCATAAAACAAAGCAGTTAGGTGTCTCTTGCATTTAAACAGTTTTTTGAAACATTCTCACAAATGTATTTCGATGTTGTTCATTTTCAATTTCTTGACGACGAAAAATTTAAATTCTTTATACTATGAGTACAATTCAAGATCCAGCTAAAGTTACTCATAAATTACTCAGAACAGAGGAACTTAGCAGTAGTATTATGCCTTAAATTTGTCACTTAATCTAACAAATTCCCCCTCCCCCACCCTTTCCCCCCTTCCCCTCCCCCACCTCCTCCCTTTCCCCCTTCTTTTTTTTGGGTTCCTTAGCAAAATATAACGCAATACCTAAAATAATATTTTTTTTAGTAACACAATGCAAACAATCCCTTTTATTTTCTGATTTTTATAAAAAATTTTGGTTTATAAAAAATATCGTATCTGAGTAAGTACGTAAACAAACACTTACAACTATTACATTTTGATCAGATCTCAAAACAACACATTGTAAAAACTATTCGTATAACTAAACGTAAAACATCTACAGACATAAATGACATGTCGACGCATGTACTTGACATTCTAGCCGATTTTATCTTTGAAATTCTTTGTGAACTTTTCAACAGATGTGTCAGTAACGGTGTCTATCCTACGAGCCTAAAACAAGTCAAAGTTCAACCTATCTATAAGGGGAAAGGTGATATGCACACTCTAAAAAATTTGAGACCAATATCACTTATACCTATATTCTCGAAGGTATTTGAACGAATACTTAGTGATAAATTAATGTTTCATTTTATAGTAATAACTTGATGAATAGGCAGCAATACGCCTATCAACGAGGCCGGTCTACAGTAAATGCCGTGCGTGACGTCATCGCACGCGTAATGAGTCATATTGAAGGCAGGCGTCAAGTCGCAGCAATATTCTGCGACCTCTCACGTGCCTTCGAACTCGTCAGCCATCCTCTTTTGCTTGCTAATCTTGACGACTATGGTGTGACAGGGACTTCCTATAAAATCTTAGAATCCTTTCTCTGGGGTAGGGAACAACTTACCTCAGTAAAAGGCACAAGGTCGAAAACGGCTCAACTCAGTGATTGTGCTGTGCCACAAGGCTCGATCATAGGAAATAACCTTTTTCTATTACTTGTCAACGACTTTACCACCTCATCAGCTGACGCAGAGTTTGTAATGTTTGCCGATGACGGTTGCGTAATCGTGGCAGCTGAAAATTGAGCTTTAAGACTGAAACTTACTAAAGTGATGGATGATATATCTCAATGGTTTGCAGCAAATGGTATGTTACTTAACGTAGACAAAACTAATATCATTCACTTTGGCCTACGCGGCAATAAAGTGAATGATCTTAGTATTACATGCAATGGTCAAAATGTCCCTCAGGTAAATGAGGTTAAGTACCTAGGAATAACGATAGACTCTGGTCTAAAATGGAGTTCACACATTGACGCGCTATGCTCCCGCTTGTCATCAGCCTGTTTTGCCTTAGGTCGCTTGCGTCCTAACATTAGTGACTCAAATCTCAAAAAAGCATGTTATGGCTATTTTAACTCCCTGATGACTAACGGAATAGACCTGTGGGGAAACGCCGCAGATAGGGATAGAGTCTTCAGGCTACAGAAACGAGCTATCCCCAGACCTTCAGGTGTGACTTGCGATCACCCAGCGAGGGAACTATTCATCAAACATAAAATCTAAACATTACCCTGTGTCTACATACTAGAGATAGCTAAGTTTATGCGTCGTAACATCCAACAGTTCCCTACGGTCGGTGATACCTCAAGCTATAACACGAGGTGGCATCACGATCTGCGCCTGCCCTCTTCTCGGCTTACGAAATCAATGAAATGCCTACATATAATGGGCCCTAAATTTTATAATAAAATCACAAGTGAAATAAAAAACAGTAAGACCGATGTCTCGTTTGTTAATAAACTTAAAAGCATGCTAACGTTGGAAGCAAACTACTCAATCCGCGAATTTGACTGTAAACCTGCGAATTTGCTAACCCAAACTCTAAAGGAAATTATGACAAATGTAGCAAATAATTTATAATTTTGAATGAAATTTAATAATATGTTGATTCTATTTCCATTTATATTACAATTTTTGTATTTTGTCTTGTGTAACTTTTGTGTTTGACTTGTAAAATGTAATATTTTATCAATAAATGAATTGAATTGAATTGAATTATCCAAAAGCCCATCCAATGCAGATTTGAAAAACTTTAACAATAAACATACATTTAACTATCTTCAATGTAAAATAAAATAATTATTGCATCGAAACGGTTTATCTTGGAACTACTATGGAACTTTACATGTGTACTTCCTGCCTATCACGACTACTATCGTTGGATTCCTTGTAACGCACAAAACACGAAACTCTCCGTCGTAGACTGCTAAAGTGGTGGAGGGCGGAAGGGGAGCCAATCAAAGATGGCGGACGAGCAGTTTGGTTTTTACCATAGAATACATGAAACAGAGTTAGAAAGGCGAAGTAGACGGGCCCTGCGTGCCACGGATAGGTCCGTAGGACAAATAAACGTCAAAACCTCAAAATGACCCCTTCAGTCATTTGCCCGACTCAATGGCGTAAAGAGCAGCGACGTATTTTTTAAGAAAATGCCGTTTTGTGCGATATTGTCACGTTGAGCTCACAGCAAAGATAAAAACCGGCCAAGTGCGAGTCGGACTCGCGCACTGAGGGTTCCGTACCACCACATATACATAATTGTATTAGTTGAAATTTCAGTAAGTTAATGTGCTAGATTTTTTGAGTCCGACACGCGCTTGACCAAATTTTATTATTTGTTATTATTTTATAGCCTATGCCCTATAAACATACCAATTTTCAAGTTTGTAAGTGTTCCCGTTTTTAAATAGAACTAAAACAAAAATCGCCTCAGCAACCATCCAACTTGACCCCTCTCTTATATGAATGTTCTTGAAACGGGAGCTCACCACAATTGGTTACCATTAGTTGTGAGAAAAGTTGTAATATTTAATGATTTCAGACTTTTCCCATTATTTGTACCGTGAGACCTAGCTTCTTGCCAAATTTCATATTTTTAGGTCACCGGGAAGTACCCTGTAGGTTTTTCATTGATAAAACCTATACCTATAATTGAAGATAACATGTTCATCTTACGTTTTGTTACAGTTGATTGCTGACGTAGGTACATCTCAAAAGGTGTACAATAAAACCATAGTATAAAACTAAATTACCTGCTTAGCACATCAAGCTTGACAGTTTAAGCCACGATCACACCTACCTAAATTCCAAGACTTAATTCGGCATACATTGCTGGGAGGCTTGGTTATGTTAATTGCAATATCCTTACTTCAACGAGCAATGTACGCTGAATTAGTCTTTGAATACAGCTAGGTGTGATCATGGTTACGTACGGTCGGTCAACGTACGGTCAACCGCTTGTCGGTAGAAACTTTTTCAACTCTATTACCACGCCATAAGGTCCAAAAGTGTTTCTACCGATGTGCGGCCGTGTGTACGTACGGTCAACCGCACGTCGGTAGAAACTTTTTCAACTCTATTACCATGCCATAAGGTGCAAAAGTGTTTCTCCTGATGTGCTGTTAAGTGTACCTAAGACCAACCTCAGCTCACGCTATAGGTTGGAATAGGTACAGCGCGTTCAAACAAGTCTTTATTTTCCGCGCATGGGTGACAGGCGGAGAGCCAATGAGCGATTCGCTCGCCCCCTGGGGGGAGCCGTGCTCACCCCCGCGACTAATTTTTTGACTTCTGCGCATTAACGGTCACAGACAAAGTTATTTTGCACGCAGTATACCTACCTACCAGCTATATTAAACGGTATAGATGGCGTATCCTACCTACATCCTAACCCAATTTACGCTTATGTTGCATATTTCTAATTTTCAAAGCAATCCGTGATATAATTTATTTATTATAAGCAGGAAAAATTTTTTGAGTACCTATAGCATACAATCAAACGGTTCTAATTATTTTTTACCTGTGTCGTCCTGGTGGCAATCCTAGCGGCCATAATTGGTATTATCTTGAGCTTTGGATGTCTCAGAGGAAGTTAGGTTAAAAAGTCTGTACCGTGTACCTAAAGATGGCGCTGATATCAGATTATGGTTCCACACTTTGTCACGTATTAAATAAACTTTGTTTAGTAAGACGTATAATTATATTATAAAAGTAAAAAAAACATTAACTATTTTCTTATCTTTATTTTATTTAAATATTGACGGCGAAACCTGTAAGGTAAGCGTCTAAAAATATCAAAAACATTTCAAAAGTAAAAAAGCAAAAATTTTTAAGAATTTAATAAGCAATACCACCACCGTCCAGGCACAGTATGACCCATACTACCCAGTACTACCTACCATAATTATTATATACTAAAAGCTTTTGCTCTTTGACTTTAAAAACTCAGTGACCATCCAACTTGACCCCTCTCTTATATGAATGTTCTTGAAACGGGAGCTCACCACAATTGGTTACCATTAGTTATGAGAAAAGTTGTAATATTTAATGATTTCAGACTTTTCCCATTATTTGTACTGTAAGACCTAGCTTCTTGCCAAATTTCATAATTTTAGGTCAACGGGAACTACCCTGTAGGTTTTGCATTTTTGAATAAATGTATGGAGATGAGAACATAAAATGCCATATCTTTTAATTGCGTCGTTGTAAAAAATTGAAATTTTCAGACCTTGTGTGGTCCATGGATCCTAATATATGGTATTAATTTCAACCTGATACCTTTATCCGTTCGTGAGATAAAGGGTCTTGACAGACAGACAGACAGACAGACAGACAGACAGACAGACAGACAGACAGACAGACAGACAGACAGACGGACAACAAAGTGATCCTATAAGGGTTCCGTTTTTTTCTTTTGAGGTACGGAACCCTAAAAATTAGCAAAATGGAGGCCTATTGTACCACCGATAACCATTTAGAGAAAACAAAAATATTTTTTTATTTTTTGTTAAAACAAAAATATTTTTAGCCCGTCGAAAGCAGAGCAAAAGTGCTTCCAAAAATACATCGATATCGATAAATTTCTGTATACTTGCATTATTCCTGTAATGTTGAATACTTACTTGTATATATTTTTTAGCTTTGACGTTTACCAATAATTTTTTAATCATTAAAAAAAAGTAAAAATTGTTTGCACTTATACTAAATCCCAACTTTAGAAAGAGATTTTTGGCAGCTACCCAGGTGATCCAAAAGAAAAGCAAAGATGGATCGATGCCACGGGGCGAAAAGATTGGTTAGCCACCAAAACAAGTTCTACTTGCTCCAAACACTTTCTGGAGAGTGACATCATCTTTTCGGCACGAAGAAGACATTTAAAGTCTCTTGCTATACCTGTAAGAAAGCGAAATCACTTCCCGGAGGGACACCAACTGAATCACACGTCTTTACTGGTATATTAATTTAATTTAATGGTTCTTCTTATTGCTGACTAGCAGTTGCCCTCGACTTCATTTGCGTGAGATTCGAAATAATGCTTTTCTAGGTCTAAGTCCATATTCCTGCCAAATTTAATCAAATTCTGTTTAGTGGCTGGGTCGTGAAAGAGTAACAAACATCCAAACATATAAAAATTCAAACTAAAATAAATTATCTTTATAATTTTAGTGAGATATAAATAATAAAAATGTAAATATCATGTAAATAATAAAACAAAACAATGCTTCATGATCTATTTTATTTTTGAAGAATATTTACACGCAGGCATCTTCTAATAAAAAACCGGCCAAGTGCGAGCCGGACTCGCGCACCGAGGGATCCGTACCACCACATATCACGATTGTATTAGGAATTTCAGTATGTTCCTGTGCTAGATTTTTTTAGTCCTACACGAGCTTGACTAGATTTTATTATTTTTTGTTATTTTATAGCTTATGCTCTATAAACATTGCAATTTTCTTGTTTTCAAATGTTCCCGTTTTTAAGATAGAACATAAACAAAAATCGCCTAAAATGTCTTTAGTATCGAAGCCACACTTAATTTATATGTATTTTTTTTTAATTATATATTGGCAACAGAAATACATAATCTGTAAAAAATTTAACTGTCTAGCAATTACTGTACATGTGATACAGCTCAAACAAAATTTTGTAAAAACAGATGACTGGTGGCATCTTTTTCATTTGGTTTAAAGTATTTTTTAAACCAAAAAAATACATTATTTATTCACTCAACAAACTTTAATCAACGGGGTGGGTCAAACTTTTTTTTAGCTGTTTGGGAGCCCCCCTTCATTTTTAGTACTTATTTGTTGTTGTAGCAACCAAGCGCCAGAAGACTTCTAGCCCACACGTCCTTCCCAAAAAAGGCTCGGCCAACTATGCTGACCCCTGCAAGGCCCACGACCTGCAGGTAGCGGTGATGACCGAGCCTTTTCAAGACCTATCCAAAGAAGAGGCTGAGGCGATAGAACACGCCATTGAAGATGCGATTGACACGGAGCTCTTCGCACCTTCCTCCTCGAGAACCACCAGCAGACTACCTAGCTTCCGTGGCAGAGCTTTCCATAGTGAAGGCGTCCTTAAACTCTGGTGTGAGGATGTATATTCACTGGAATGGCTCCGCAAAGCCACAACCACCATTCGCTCGCCACGTCAAGGGACCAAGCTCGAGGTGAGGCGCGTAGCCGATATCCCGCGCAAGGTAAATGCGTGCATGTTTGTGCCAAAGTACACGCAAGACGATCTCGGTGCTTTGCACAAAAGGTTCAAGGAACAGAACCCTTGGTACAATGTCGGTGCGTGGTCACTGTACCAAGTTAACAGACAGGAGGAAAAGAAAGGCGTCTTCCTCCTTCTGGGCATACCACCCGAAGACGTGGCTGAGCTCAAAAACGAGACAGACGAGTCGCCTACAAAGTCGGCTCTGTCTATGTGAAATTACCTGACGACATAGACGTTGACACCCCGACAGAACCACTGAAAAAAAACAACGGAACCACCGGCTGCACCTCCACTGCAAGTTCACCTGGAAGATGAGGAGATGGAAGGCTTGGGACCTGTCCCAAGTGCTTTCCCCCTGCAGATGCGCCAGGAGACCCACACAACGGGAACCTCAGGCTGCTCAGCGGGTGACTCACCCAGGGTCAGCGGCACCCCTTCGCGGGGAGGAACGCGTAAACAGGACTGGTAGGGAATAGCAACCGAGGAGTACCAACGGCAGGAGCCAGATAGGGAAAGGGAAATGGAACTCTTGAGGAGCGATGGCGACTCAGACGACCCCTCCTCTAACCTATAAGCTCCTACAAATCAATCTCCAGCACAGCCAGACCGCAACGGCTAACCTGCGACGGGCGCTGGAGACAAACAAGCCTAATCCAGGAGCCGTGGATTAGGAAAGGCAGAATATGTGGTCTAAGCAACATCGGAGGGAAACTTCTTCTCGACACCACTGTAAGCAACCCCCGTACATGTATTTTTGTTCCTTAACATGTAACAACAATCTTAATAAACGAGTTCTGTTCCAGAGACCTGACCGCCGTCAGGCTCCGGTCCGATCCCACTCTAGGCCTGCCAGGCGTGGTACTCGCGTCCGCCTATCTGCCTGGTGACGCTGACGTGCCTACCCCGGAGCTGGCAGCGTTGATAGCATACTGCGAGAGCGAGGGACTGGAGCTGATCATCTCCGCCGACGCAAACGCGCACCATACCATCTGGGGCAGCGAAAGATCGAACAGCAGAGGTGAGGAACTTCTAAACTACCTATTTTCGACAAATCTCAGAATACTAAATAGAGGCTCGGAACCAACTTTTGTGACGTCCCGAGCCCAAACTATCATAGATCTCACTCTTGCAACGGAACAGGTCGCGTCCCTCATCTCAGATTGGCACGTGTCTGACGAGCTATCCTGTTCTGACCACAGGTGGATCCGGTACAACCTAAATGTAAACACGGAATCTGCGGTTCCTTGGCGCAATCCTCGCAAGACGGACAGAGCCAAGTACAACAAAATAGTGAAGGCTGGTCTCTTGAAAATCGACCTCCCTACCAGACACTCCAACACCGCGGAGATTGAAACACATGTTACTAACCTTGTATCCACTCTAATCAACAGCTACGAGCAGACGTGCCCGCTTACGGTGCCAAAATCCGGTTCCAGCAATAAACACCAATGGTGGGGGCCAGAACTGGAGAAGCTCCGCCGAAAAGTAAGAAAACTGTTCAATAAAGCTAAGAACTCCCGCAATCCAGACGACTGGGTAAGTTACAAACAAGCTCAGTACAACTACAAGAAGCGCATCCGATCCCGGAAGAGCGAATGCTGGAGACGCTTCTGCACTAACATTGAATCTACCAGTCAGGCAGCTAAGGTAAAGAACATCTTAGCCAGCGAACCCGAACGCAACTTGGGCTGCCTGAGAAAACCAGATGGCACCTACACTAGATCCGATGCTGAGACATGCGAACTACTTTTGCAAACTCACTTTCCCGACTGCCGCATCGGTGACAACCATCAATGGGAATCACCGGTGCAGCAAGACCGGGGAACTGAATCGGACTGGACGACGGCCTGCAGAGTAGTAGACGACGACAAGGTAATGTGGGCAATCAACAGCTTCCTCCCTTTCAAATCGGCGGGCCTGGATGGTATTTTTCCGGGCCTACTGAAGTGATGCGACGCGAGACTCCTGGCCAGACACCTCACTGTCATATACAGGAGCTGCCTGGCCCTCTGGTACGTGCCGCTACAATGGAGAGAAGTAAAGGTAGTATTTATCCCCAAGCCCGGCAAAAGTGACTACATACAACCTAAATCTTTCAGACCGATCAGTCTCACTTCGTTCCTCTTGAAGGCAATGGAGAGATTGTGTGATAGGGACATAAGGACTAACTCCCTTTTGTGTAGGCCACTTCATGCAAACCAACATGCTTACAGTTCAGGCAAATCAACAGAGTCAGCTTTACACTGCGTGACTTCACGCATAAGCAGGAATCTATCAAGTAAACAACCAACCCTAGGTGCCTTCATAGATATTGAAGGAGCCTTTGACAAAACTAATTTTACCAGCATTAGCCAAGCGCTCAGGAAGCATGAAGTTGACACCACTATTGCCGGGTAGATAGACAACATGCTAAGATACAGAGCGATCCAATTTACTGTAAACACCACGACGAGGGGAATAGTAGCGAAGGGCTGCCCCCTGGGGGGAGTCCTTTCGCCCCTCCTTTGGAACGTTGTCGTCAATGAATTAATCACTGACCTCAACCAAGGAAGGTCCTATACAGTAGGCTATGCTGACGACCTTACCATTCTCATAGGCGGGCCCTTTGAAAATGTCCTTTGCGACCTCATGAGGGCCGCCTTTAAGGTCGTCGAACAATGGTGCATTAAGCACAAACTATCGGTGAATCCGTCAAAGACGGAACTAATACTCTTCACCAACAAACGTAACGTAGGCAGGCTTAGGCTTCCTAAACTCTTTAATACCGAACTGTCCCTGACCAACGAAGTCAAGTACCTGGGCGTGATACTCACAGCAAGTTGCTCTGGAACAGACACGTTGACCACAAGCTAGAAAAGGCTTGTATCACCTTCTGGCAATGTAAAAGACTCATAGGCAGATCATGGGGCTTATCCCCGAAGATCTGCCGATGGCTCTACACATCTGTCATTAGACCTATAATCACTTATGGTGCGATAGCATGGTGTCCCAGAACAGAGCTTACCACCACAATAACTAAACTGCAAAGATTTCAACGTCTAGCTTGCTCAGCTATGACGGGATGCATGCGTACTACACCGACAGCAGCCCTGAAAGTTATCCTTGGGCTCCCGCCTTTAGACCTGTACATACAACAGGAGGCGATAATGTCGGCCCTACGTCTCAAACTGGTTGGCGAATGGGTTAACCAAAAAGGTCCTATGGCTACGCTCTGGGACACTGTTCGTACAAAGTTCCCCCTCTGCGAAGCCCCATGTGATAGGATCCCTAAAACATACAACTTCAACAGGAACTACCATATATAACTATCTGAGTTAGAAAAAGATCAATCCGGCACCAACGAGGTAAGAATATACACTGATGGATCCAAAATGGACTCAGGAACGGGTGCTGGGGTTTTCTCACTCGATCTCAACATAAAAATATCATTAGCCTTAGGCGAACACAGTTCCATCTTCCAATGCGAGTGTGTGGCCATCAAAGAGGCTGCCACCGCGGTACTGCGTAGGAAAGTAGTAGGCTTTAATATAAGAATCCTTTCTGACAGCATGGCCGTACTAATGGCACTGCAGAGTAATATATTTACTCAGGGCTCATCCACGAATGTCACCTAGCTTTGGAGCGCATCGCTTCGAACAACAGGGTAATCCTGCAATTGATTAAAGGACATAGCGGATCACTGGGTAACGATGCCGTAGACGAAGTGGCCAGACGCGAATCCGTGGCGACAGTGCTAGGTCCTGAACCACTCTTGCCACTGCCCTTCAGGCAGATCCGCTCATGGCTTCGCGACTTTACCCAAGAACAACACAATGCCCGTTGGGCTAACCTTACAACCTGCACGCAATCAAGGGAGGCAGTACCCACAATATCTCCCAAATTGACCCGCCGGCTCCTCAGCCTCAACCGATCGAACCTCCGAATAGTTGTGAGCACCATTACTGGACATATCCCGCTCAACAAGCATCTATTCACAATCGGCACAACGGATAGCCCTATGTGTAGGGGCTGTCTACACGCAGAAGAAACGGTCAGTCACGTCATCCTGGATTGCGACGTGCTGGCCGACCAACGGGCCAAAATCCTCGACAACACGAGGTCTCTCCGCGAAGCCTGTGAATATCCCAGGAGACTTCTGAGCTTCTGGGAGGAGCTGGGCTGGCTTATATAACCAGTCTCACCTGCACGCAAAAAGGACCAAACAAGTGTTTAATTGCGGAAACAGGAGCCCACTAACTAACTAACTGTTGCTGTAGCGGCAACAGATATACACAATTTGTGAAAATTTCATATTTCTACCTATTACGGTTCATGAGATAGAGCCCACTGACAGTCAGACAGACATCGGAGGCATATCAATAGGTCCCGTTTTTCACCCTTTCGGTACGAAACCCTAATAAAGAATGAGTATAAAACTAAAACCCATATACAAGGTGTAAGTAAATACTTGGCTTCTCAAACAAAAGTTATTATGATGCTTTTCCAGGCAATACACAACACAATAAAACTAATTAAGAACGCACCCTTTCCTTCCCTCTCTTCCCCCCCCCCCCCCCCCCCCCCGTACCTGCCTGAAACATCAATGCAAAAGCAAAGGCCGCGCGCGCAATCCTGTTCTCATGAAAATAATATCTAAAACGACAAAAACACCTGTGTATAATACAATGTTGATGGAACGAGTTTTAGCTGGACTGCTTGGTGAAACGAGTTTGGTCTATCTGGACGATATCGTTATTTTGATGGTCATATTGTAACAAGCTACCTTCCTAACTATATTCTATACTATTAAAATTTATGTAAGTTTAAAAGATTATGAAGAACCTGAAATGTATAACTGAATTAAGTTTTAACTAAAAACCTAAGTCTAATTGATCCAAGAAAAATATATAATTTAACTATGATCTAATATTTTCTAGCGCAAGTTCTGATCTACCTAAAACCTAAAAATATATTGAGTCTGTTTTAAACTGTTTAGTGGCCTTTAGAGTAATCGTCTAGGATGATACCCCACACTAAGTAGTAACCCAGAAATTCTAAGTGTGATCCGTAATAATATAAATATGATATCCTAAAAATAAATATAATTCTCTAAAAATAAGTAAGTACCTGAATATTTCTAGTCTATGTTTTAAATTATTTCTCCGTCGAATAAATGCCAATAAGTAGATCTTATATTGAAGTAGTATATTGAGTATTTAATCACTTATTATTTTATAAAATCATTCCCTTGAGATTATTTTATTATACCAAACCCATGTTTTAGTTATTTACTCAGTTGTATGTATGGAAGCATGCAAAAACAAAATAACAAACATAATTCATAAAAGAACCAATCAAACTTCTCTAAAACTGTAATTTATCTTATTACATTTTTCTTTAGTTTAACTTTGACAATGAAAGAGACTGATATTTTTCTAGTCCTTTAAGTTCAATCTGTTTTGATATTGAATCAATAATTTTCTTTGATACTATGTACTAGATGATACATAAAACTGTTTTTGTGTATATAATGACTCCATATGGTATATCACTAATATACTGAGATTGTATTTTCTCAAACAATTTCATAGATTATCAGCTATTTATTTAAGCTTGTAGTCTTAGTAAAAGAAATAAACAATTTGTAGTTTTGAATGTTTGATATCTCCATTCAGTAGTAACATTTTGAACCAATAAAACTTTACTTTAAAATAGCTCATCAGAAAAGTTAATTTATTTGTAAATTTTAACTTTAAAATTATTGTTTTTTTATCTTTCCTATGTTGGAAAATTGATTGAATTAAACAAAAACTTAGAGAAGTTTGACCAAGTTTAAGTACATAATATATGATGTAAACAATCTAAACTTTCATACCAATCTTGGGAAAGTTGTCATATACTTATCGGTCCGGGTGAAAAAGAAAGTACAAATATGAACAAAGGCTACTTTACCAGTTTGTTCCTGTTCATCCTAGGTTCTCATAGACGAACTGAGGTGAAGAGAACTAATCAGCAATTTGAGTAGATTTTGATACTCTCCATATTCTTAGGATTGAATCACTTACTAGACAAATTTCAGGTAAATCTTATTGCATGCACCTCCTGTAAAGTTTAAAGAAAAATTAAACTAAGATTTTAAGATGCCTTGCCATCTCTTGAATGTATGGTTATATTTAAAATACCGTAATATTTCTCACAAAATCCGTTCAGACCTCCAGAGCTCTGTTTGTCCTGCTAAAAGGTAACACAATAAAATAAAACATTGAAATAAAACTCCTTTGCAAAAGCCATTTTCAATGGAAACCCTTGAATGAAATCTTTAGAATCCTAAAACGAGATTTGAGCCTATTTTATCTAACTGAGAGGCAAATCACCCTAAAATACTTAGCTTATTGTGTTTTTCGTAGAAATCTTCTTTCTCTGCTGCTGCTCCTGAACTTTCACTTTTCCAAATTTACATTTGGAAATTTTGACTTTTCACTAAAAATTACTCCTCCATTCTGCTCGCATAGAAAAACTGACGCTTCCTTGTTCCAAAATATTTAAATAAAATTCAAACCTGCACAAACTCTTCCATCCAATCACGACTCAGCATTACAAACAACTATAAAACTCTTTGTTTTGCTCACTTCCAATACATATTCAACCTTTTTAATATTTGAAGAAACAATTAGGAAAAGTTTCCTACAAAATTTCAAAGTTTTAGAGTTCCGTAGATCAAATAAATTACGAAAATAATAATTCAAAGTTCAGTGTCTTTTAGTATTGTGAATGATTTCAAGATCAAATAAAATTTTGAGTGAAATTGTACGGACGATGCTAGTTCCGTTACAATATGAAGAAACTTCAGAAAGTTTTTGATATATTACGTGGTGCAAACCTCAAGTTAAGTCCAAAGAAATGTTCTTTCTTCAAGCTCCACTAAAAATTAAAAATAGGTACAAAAATAACTATGCGAACCTGTTTAAATATTGTCAAGTCTTAAGTATTTACGATAAAATAAAAGTGGCAATTATATCCGAATATATAGAGGAAATCCAATTATTAGATAAGTGTGATAGATCTAGTAATTTGCGACAGCTGTCTAACCAACCTACATATAACACTCCTAAGTATAGCAATGTATATGGAAAGAGACACTGGAGATGCATCCTTCCCTCTGTATTGAACGACTTACCAACTAACATAAGAAATAAAATTATTAATTGTAAAAATGCTAAGCAAGCTCAGTCAATATTAAAATGGCACTTTATCAAACAAAGTGGGAACGATGCATCTGCAGCTGAAACACAAACGCAAACACCTATGTGTAACACCTACCTTACCTAGCCCTTATCTCTCAACTGCATTGTGGAACTCTTTGGGCGCACATAATCTAATTGAATTCTAGATTAAGCGCCTTCAAAATGTATTTAAAAAAATATATTTAATTTTTCGTAATAAACAGTCTTAAATTTTAAATTTTTTAAGCGACAAGTAAACTATCTGGGACATGTAATTTCTGAAAGAGGAATTGACACCAATCCTGCGAAAACTTCAGCTGTAAGGGAATGGCTGGCGCCTAAGGACAAAACACAAGTCAGAGCCTTCCTTGGATTATTCTCCTGTTATCGGCGTTTTGTAAAAGGCTTCGCAGATATAATACGTGTCGAGCTAAATGAGCGCGAACAACAAATGTTATTGAATGTCGTTGAAATCTCGGGGATCCCGTAATTCAATGGCCAGTCGACATCCTATATCGTCACCTCTGTTGCCACTAAACTGGGTGTCACCATCACAGCGCAAGACATTGTCAATGTGGAGCACAAGGGAGCGCGAGCGCGCGAGACTGCTGCCTCTGCTGCCGGGTCGAAGTCGCGACGCATCACAGTGTGCCTAGCCCGCCAAACTCTTCGTGACCAACTTATTAGCCAAGTGCGTGTGTGCCGTGGATCCACCATAGCCGATTTAGGTCTCCCGCAACACAGCCCCACTAATTTCTATATCAATGAAAGGTTGACTAAATCCAACCGGGTCATCTTTGGGAAAGCCCGTGACACTGCCCAGGCCCTAGGCTGGAAGTTCGTTTGGACAAAAGAAGAAAAAATAATCGCGAGACGCACGGAGTCATCACCAATTCATCGTCTACGCTCGTTGAAGCACCTTAATCACATTTTCATGATTATCAATGTAAATCAGCATTTATAACCAGTATGATTATTTTGTACTCATTACTTGTCACGCAAGCAACCTAATTTAAAAGAGCTATGTTTACCTGAAGATGAAAGATTTGTGAGTACTTTGCAAGAGAAACTGAAGGAAAATACACGCGTCATCATATTAAACTATTTATATTATTTTTATTTTTTATATATTTATATATACATTTATATCTTATTGTCATTATATTATTATAGCCATTTCATATCAACAATCTCATATCTATTACTATATTAACATTATTGACCAGCAGACACATGTACTTTTATATAAGACTAGCTGTGCCTGCGGCTTCGCCCGCGTGATATTCAGACATATGCAGTCTCTCTCTCTCCCCCTTTCTCTCCCCCTCCCTCTCTTCCAATCCCTTTCTGTCTACCTCCATCCCACTCCCTCTCCCTCTCCTTCTCCCTCTCCCTCTCCCTATCCCTGCCCCTACCGTCTTAACCGCTATCCCTATCCTTATATAAACATAAAAACGACACCTATATTGATTTTTAGACATTTTAACCCTATCGCACCCCAACCCCATCCCCAGGGGATGATGGTATTTCACGTCCACCAACTTAGACTTCAAAATTGTTGTAGTTTTCGTAATCAGCGATCCAATAAACCATACAAACGACACCCATATTCACTTTTTAACCCTATCGCATCGCAACCCCTTCCCAAGGGAATGATGGTATTTTACGTCCACCACGTTGGATTTCAAAATTGTTGTAGTTTTTGTAATCAGCGACCCGATAAACCATACAAACGATACCCATATTGGTTTTTTGACTTTTTCACCCCATTTCCCTTTTTTAGGGGTTGAATTTGGGGAAGAATTTCAATAATAGTGACAAGCGTTGCATAGAATTACATCAATAGTGCCTAAATAATAAATTATGTGGATTTTACTTTAAAAATAAAGAATTTTCAACTTCATCCACCTTTTCACCCTTAAGGGTGTCGAATTTTCAAAAACCCTGAGACATGTGAATATTAATTTTTAGTCGTCAGTCTAAATAAAAAAATTTAAGATCCTAACTTAAAAACTGATGGACTTTCATACAAAATTTCATCCCTTATTTCACCCCCTTAGGGAAAAAATTTTGGTAAATTCTAAAACACGTACTTTTTTATTTTTAACTAAAAGCTTAAATACAAATTTCTATAATTCTACCTTTAAGAATGAAAGACTTATAGACCAACATACGGAAAAAAATCATCAACTTTTTCAACCCCTTGAAGGGTGATTTTTATGAAATGTTTAAACGCGTGTTTCTTTATTTTTTACCAGAAGCTTAAATTGAAATTTGAGTGAATCTAGCTCAAGAAAAAAAGGACTTTCATACAAATTTTCATCCCTTATTTCACCCCCTTGGGAGATGAGTTTTCCAAAATCCTTTCTTAGTGGGTGGTTTTGACGCACATAGAAACTGTGTACAAAATTTCAGATCTGTATCTATAGCGGTTACGGCTTGGCGTTGATAAATCAGTCAGTCAGGACATGCTCTTTTTATATATTTAGATTTATTCTACAGCAACTATATTTAAGTACGAATATTCGAGTAAGTTGCAAGACAGAACATAATAAGCGTGGTATTCATTGGAATCATAGTTATCTGCTGCTATTTTATAGGTACAGTGAGGCAATTACCGTCCCGTTAGTAATAAATAATTCACTTAGCTTGTCCTGTTTAACTTTCGAATATGCATATGCTACTATCATTTGTTTACTTTTCTTTCTGACCGTTTTGCAAAGTTAAAGTTAATAAAAGACGGAGACGAGGGACGTGCGCCTGCGCCGCCAGGATACTGCCTGAGACACACGCCGCGACCGCCTACTCGCGAGCGAGCGCGAGGCGGAGGGGTCGGCTTTTATATCAGGGCCGGACTCAGAGTATGCAACTGCCCGCACCCACGCCTGCATCTCACGTAGACCAGATGTGGGTTACTCTGCGAGCAAATACAATTCGGCTAATTATCGGCACAGCTTACCGTCCTCCATGGAAGAACACTACTACTTTATGGAATAGCATTAGTAATTAATATACTTATTTTTCTTTTATTATTATTATTATTAAGTTAGGTACGTATTTATAGTCTCTTTCTATTAGTCTTATAAATTTATCTTATTTTCTTTCATGTTTTGCTCTGTTTGCACGCTTGCATCCTGCATCATTATACTTTCTCCTTTAGTCACTCTAAGGTTGACTGGTAGAGATCTCACCTAGGGATAAATAAAATAAAAAAATAAAAATAAATAAAAAGTTTTTTATTTCTCTCCACAACCAAATTAAATTATTAAATAACGTCACAAAAAGTATTTTTAACAAGTCTTGGCTGTGGATCGCTGGTGCCTATGGTAGGTAAAAAGAACCTGTATTACAGGTCACCAGGTCTCCACCACTCTTATGAAAATAAAGATAGGCAAATACTTATGAGACAGACACAGTACATTATAGGTATGAAAGTAACTCAAAAGAGAAATTAAACTACATGCGGGATAATAAAAATTTTGAAAAAATAATTAAAAAACACGTAAAAACAACAATTTGTGTGTGAGAATGTATGTATATGTATTAAAGTATGTGTGTGTGTGTGTCTGTATGTGTGTGTGTGTGTGTGTATGGAAGTTCGCGCGGGAACGTATGTAGGAACATAAAATAATTCTGGAAGATATAATTAAGATATAACTACTAAGAGACTCTCAGTGTCCGCATATGTCTGCTTGAGCAGCCAGTCATGTAGGACGTCATAAAAATTGTGGTTGTTTAAAGTATACAAAGATAAAATATTATGGAGTTTGTTATATAGATAAGGGCCTAAAAACACAAAGAATCTATGACTAAAACTAGTTTTCAGGGGAGTTGCGAGAGCAATAAGATGATTGCGGCGGGAGGATTTACTATCGTCGTAACATGTCACTGTGTGCTGCTTACGAGCACATGATAATATGAATAACTGTCTCACCGTTAGTACTTGACAGAAGTCGTATAACTGGACAGTTGGGAATAAGCGTGGTTTGAAGCAGCAAACTTTTTAGTACAGCTCGTTGAGCACGTTCATTTTTAATAACATGCGACTTTGCTGCGCCCCCCCACACTAATATACAATAATTTAAGATCGATTGGCATAATGCTTGATAAACCATTTTCATAACGTCTGAGCTAGCACTATGACGTAGTTGTTTAAAGATATAAGTAAGTTTACGAACTCTCTTAGAAAGGTGTTCAATATACTCCTTAAACGAAAGGTTACAATCAAGCACTACTCCGAGATATTTTATTGACGTGGCTTTTTCAATAAAATTGGGACATTGGGCTTGGACCGCCGTCGCCGAGGAACCGTTGAGCACATATGAAGGGTTTGCAGTGATCTGTAAAGAACTGACTGATGGACACGTCAGCGCACGGATTGAGAAATTAATTAATTTCGTTTTTGAAATATTAAGAGTTAACAAGTTGTTATTTAGCCAGTTCCTCACAGTATCAAAGCCCTTTTGCGCAAATTGATATGCTTCTGTCCAAGTGTTTCCAGTAAAAGCTATTGCAGTGTCGTCAGCATACGAAATTATTGAGCCATTTTCTAAATTAAGATTGCACAAGTCGTTTATGTAAACTAAAAACAGGCTAGGTCCAAGTATACTGCCCTGGGGCACGCCATAAGTGATTGATTGCTCAGAGCTGATATGAGGTCCAATTTTAACACTTTGTGTTCTATTAGTTAAGTAATTTTTTAAAGTGATAATTGGACCCCCCTCACCCCAATTGCCTCCAATTTGGCCAGCAAGATAGGAACCGAAACCGTGTCGAAAGCCTTCGCAAGGTCCAGAAATAATACAACGCACTTTTCCTTGTTATCAAGTTTTCTTACTATGAGGTCAGTTAGGTTATACACTGCATCAGATGTGGACTTATTTTTACGAAAACCAAATTGTTTGTTTGATAAAATTTTATGCATTTCTAAGTAACTAACAAGCCTTAAGTTTAATAGCTTTTCTAGAATTTTAGACATGACCGGTAAGATTGAGATAGGCCTGTAGTTTTCAACACGATTTCGATCCCCAGCCTTAAAAATAGGGTGTAAAACTGCTTTTTTGAATAAATCGGGAAAAATACCAGTAGTAAAACTTAAGTTACACATATATGTTAAAGGGGGAGTTAAAATAGTTTTATATTTTTTTACAAAGTTTGACGAGATACCATCCCAACCAGACGAACTTTTATTCTTTAAAGAGACGATAATGCACTCGACTTCAGCTTCATCAGTCTCTGTTAAGACAAATGAGTTTAGCTGGGCGGTAGGTACAGAAAATTCTGACGAGTTTCTTTGTATTGTTTCTGCTAATTGTTTTTCTACATTAGCAAAGTAGTTGTTGACTTCATTTGTTACGTCCAAAGGACTTTTACACGAACTCAGAAGGTCGTGTGATACTTGTCGGGGTTTACCTATATCAGTGACAGTCTGAATAACATTCCAAATTTGTTTCGGATTTTTGCCAGCTTTTTCAAATTCTCGTTTTTCATATTCTCTTTTTGACTTGCGCAAAAGCGCTTTACAAAAATTGCGGTATCTTTTGTAAGAGATTTTGATTATTTCATCATTAGGATTTCTTTTATGTTTTTTATATAAGTTGTCCCTATGTCGCATGCATTTAAGTAATCCTTCGGTAATCCATGGTTTTGTTGGCCGTCGTCGACGAGATAAAACTATGAATTTAGTATTTTGTTTTAAAGCAGCTATGACCGGTTCTATAAGTAATTCCGCAGCAAGATTTGGGTCAACTGTTTTATAGACTTGCTCAAAGTTAATATTATTCATATCTGTCGTAAGCTGTTCATAGTTAATTTTTTCAATTAAAGGATGGATATTAGTATGAATACTACGGACAGACTTTTTTGCAGTTAGTGAAAACATTACAGCGAAGTGGTCGGTGACGGTGGACTGGAGGATCAACACTTTAGCGGAGAAGGCCGTCTTAAAGATGACATGATCAAGACAAGTAGCTCCGTGTGTGGGAAGAGTATGTCCTGGGGTGAGGCCATGATAGCTAAGGAGATCAATATAATCTACTGAATGCGTAGAGTTATGAGAAGAAATATCGATATTGATATCTCCAAGTAGAACAATATTCCTAAAAGATCTTATGTCAGTAAAAACCACGTCCAGGGACTGAATAAATTTAATTGGATCATGAAAAGCTGCAGGTCTGTAAATAGCTACAATAGCCAGGTCCGTACCAATTTTTATAATCAGACAGTTAGCTTCTTCTATTTTTGGTTCGGTTACAGTAATTTTGGCAATGGTACCTTTCAAATAAACAACTACTCCATCATTTTGATTAAAATTTCTAGAAGTTTTATAATTATTATATCCGTCTAGAGATGGGATAACAGGATTACACGACAGCCAACATTCAGATAAAACAATCACATCGGGAAGTACTTTAGTTCTCTCTAACAAGGTGAGAAGTCCGGAGAAATTTGCTTTAATACTTCTTATATTTTGCGACAAAATAGAGATGTATAATTTAGATTGTGGTAATAAACTAACACATGCTTCCGGGCTACAAGAAACCGCTTCACAAAAAGATGTATTATCTAAGTCATCTATGTAATCATTGATTGCAGCGAATTTTGGTTGTTGTTGCACTGGGCACAGAAACTTGGTCTACGAAATAATATTCATCTAATGTTTCAAACAACAGTAATAACAATAATGCGACGCGTTCAAATCCAATCCGAAGCTCAAACAGTGTATTGTTTATGGGGTAAGATATTATTATAATATTTTCAAAATGAAGCGCGAAGTTTAGGTAGATGTCATAACAAGTGGGTAGGTGTGTAAGTGCATGTGAGTACATTGTTGTGTTTAGAGTGTACAGAGCAATATGATTAGACTTTTTTTCTAAGAGAAAATAATTTAACACACTCAATAAATACACGAGAGTTACTAGTCATTTGTTATTTAAAGTAATCAAGTCCGCTTCATTTTTTATTTCTAAACGGGCACTGCCTTCTGATTTGCGCACGTAAACTCTTCCTTTGTTTACCCAACAAAATTTGTATTCCATGGCCTTGGTTTTGTCGCGGGCCATTGCGAAGAGTTTTCGATCTTTGTGTGTTAGACTCTCAGATATATATATCGGTTTGGCAGGGCCCGTCATGCCGATAGTCGCAGTTGATAATTTTTGAGATATATTTTTCTTATTAAAATCCTTGACGGCGCTAAGAATTCTGTTTTTCGTGATCATAGAAGTAAGTTCGGTCACCACTGCAGAACCAAGATTGCTTTTAACACGAAAAACGTCTTTAATATCGAATTGTTCAATGTTCACATTTAGTGCCGTACAAGTCTTCTGGACGATATCGCAGAGGTCTTGTTGTGATTCGTTCCTACCCTCCTGTGAAGTAGAAGGTAAATTACGAAACTCGATAACTGTGGACTTGAGCCTTCTTTGCAGATCATCAACTTGATTTTCTAAAGCCGCGATATATTTCTTGTTTTCTTTTCGATCCCGTTCACTAATCTCAAGTTGGTTTTTTATATCATCGTATTGCGCGGAAATCATTTTAACAGATTCTTGCAGTTCAGCATTCGAGGCTTGAATAGCGGCGTTTTGCAATTTTATAGCTGAATTTTGCGATTTTATAGCTGCAATATCGTCACGCAATAAATTAAGCGTTTGCTCTTGTTCACCTTTCCATTCCATAAGCATGTTGAGTAGTTCTTCTGCCCTTGGCGGGGATTTAGTCAGAGTAATTGGAAAATGAGCAGAGTTATTGGAGAATTTGTTTCTTGTTCCTACATAATTTAATGCAGGATCAGGCTTTGGGGTAACACTGTCGTTTTCTGATAGACTGCGAGGAGAACTGGTTTTTGTTGGAGTTCTCTGAACTTTCCGCATTTCGTTATCCAAGTTCACAGTTTATGTGGTCTCTGCTCCAACCATTTATCGTTGGCCTCTACGACGTGCAAGTGTTACCGTTAATCAGGGTCACCACATTTAAAGAGACACTTTCTCACTTGTTATAATTGGCTAGTCAGCCAGCACTGAGAGTTAAGACTTTGTGTTTGTTAAAATTATAATCGAAAAAAAAAGAAAAAGAAATGTATAGTGTACGCGTCAACTCGCCGTCGCAGTCCGAGTGGGAGTGAATAGTGATAAGTCCGCCTTTGCTTGTAATCTTTCAGACATAGCCACTTTGTAATAAAGAATAAGCAATAAAGATTTTACAACAACAACAACAAATTTCCTGGATAGACTGAGTGACTCCATCGCGTCCTTTTCTAAATATGATCACCTAATTTTACTAGGAGATTTTAACATTGACCAAAACGACAATATTTCAAACAATTATAAACAGCTAGAGTTATTTCTGCAGTCCTTTAATTTGACTAATTACATTACGGAGCCGACATATTTCACTACTCATAGCGAAACAGTCATTGATTTAATTTGCTCTGATGTAGGTTTATTTAATATTAATATTGATTTCGTACCCGAGTTGGGAAATCACGCAATGATTACGGCATGCTTAAAAATTAAGAGGAATAAAATTTCATATTGAATCATTACTTATAGACCTTTGAAAAATATAGACATCTTGGCATTTAATGAAGATTTATCAAGGCGAAAGCTAAACATACTATTAGGTAGTGAGAATGTAATATTTTTAGTGTATGAACTTACACAGAGTCTTATGCTGCTTTATGATATACACGCCCCGATAAAAATGATGACTGTATCTGACCGCCAAGTTCCCTGGATTACGAGTAATGTGCGTTATTTGATGCAATTGCGAAATGATGCCGAGGACAGACATTGAGCAACAGGCTCAGATGCTCATAAAGAGCAATACAAAGAGCTTAAAACATCACTAACATAAGTCTCTGGTCTGAACGCAAGGCTTACTTTGAATCAAATATAAATAAAAACATAAATGAACCTAAGACACTGTGGAAAAATATCAAAACTACCGTGTTACCCGATCCCAAAAAGAATGTTGACTTACCCCAAAATCTTTTAAACCCTGAGGATTCAGATTCAGATTACTTATTCAATGTAGATTCTTTACAGAATACTTATTGAATGTCATGCAGAATACAATTCAAATAGAGCGAGTCTACGCCGTTTCGGATCGTGCTATTGCAGCGTAAAAGAAACGGCAAGAAACCACTGCAGCACGGCCTACTTTAAGAGTCGGCTTTTTACAATGTCTTTCTTGTGTTTCGCTGGAATATCAGAGCACCATACCTCTTTGTCATTCATATAGTCATCTAATCTATAGTAAGCTTTTTTACATAACGTTGCTTTACACATTCTTTAAACTTTCTCTCAGGTAATTGCACTATATTGTCAGGTATTTTGTTGTAGTATCGTACACACAGACCAACGCAAGATGAACTGACTTTAGTTAATCTAGTATATGGTTGATCAATTTTGTGCTTATTTCTAGTATTAAAATTAGGCCTGTCACAAATTTTAGGTAATTGATGAATGTTCTTTCTAGCATACATAATATTTTCAAAGATATACTGGCATGGCACTGTCATTATGTTAATTTCCTTGAACATTTCTCTCAGGGAATCACGAGTCTTCAGGCAATAAATTGCTCTTATAGCCCTCTTTTGTAAAACGAATATTGAATGTATATCAGCTGCTCGGCCCCAAAGCAGTATGCCATAAAACATAATGCTATGGAAGTAGCTAAAGTAAACCAGCCTTGCGGTAGCTACATCAGTAAGTTGTCTGATTTTTCTGACAGCATATGCAGCCGAGCTTAATCGACCAGAAAGAGCCGTTATATGAGGGCCCCATTGAAGTTTGGAGTCTAGTGTTAACCCTAAGAAAACTGTGCTATTTACAAAATCTAGTGATTCATTATTCAATACTATGTTATGTGAAATAGACCTTAGATTTGGTAGTGCAAATTTAATAGATTTAGTTTTTTGGTGTTGAGGACTAAATTGGTAACAGTAAACCATGCATGAATCTGTCCAAGTGCATCGTTGACTTCGTTATAATTTTGTGATTTCCTACTTACATTGAATATTAATGAAGTATCTTTAGCAAATAACACAATCATTGACAGATTCTTCACTACAGTAACTGTAGGGAGGTCATTAATATAAATAAGGAATAAAAATGGCCCTAATATGGACCCTTGAGGTACGCCAATTTTGACAACAGATCCCAGTGATTTCGTTCTGTTTACTTGTACCTTTTGAATCCTGTTTTCCAAATATGACTTAAGTAGTTTAAGTGAATTATTCTTAACACCGTAATGTTCAAGTTTTAACAACAATGTGCTATGATCTACGCAATCAAATACTTTAGATAGATCACAAAAGATTCCAATAGCATATTCAGATTTTTCCCACGCGCAAAAAATGTATTTTAAAAGTGCAGTTCCGGCATCCGTTGTACTGCGCCCTTTCGTAAAACCAAATTGATGGTCATGTTGCAAGTTATTTCTATTAAAGTGCGAAAGCATTTGATTGAGTATGACCTTCTCAAAAATTTTACTAAGTACAGGTAATACTGATATTGTTCTAAAATTACTGGGATCCTTTTTGTCACCAGCTTTGAATAATGGAACTACTTTAATTTTTTTCATTAAGTCAGGAAAAGTACCATGATCGACACAATCATTGAATATAACAGCTAAATATGGAGATATAGTATCAATGATCGTACTACAGACTTTTACTGACATTCCCCATAGGTCCTCAGTAGTTTTCATTTTAATACTTTTAAAGGCTTTAACGATTTCATAAGGGGTGACATGATTGAACCCAAATTCAGTTTCGCAGGCGTCCACATTCTTTTGAAGTAAACCGCTAGCAAGTGAAGATGATGAATTGAGTGACTATCTTGTTTTCAAAAGAAAATTAGTAAAAAAGGTTTCGAATTCTTGAGCCACTTCTACGTTTGAACTAATGGTTCCGCGATTTGTATGAAGTGTGATTTGATAGTCACGCGGTTTCACTTTACCAGTTTCACTGTTTATAACATTCCATACAGCCTTAATTTTGTTATCAGCAGACTGTATTTTTTTCCGTAGGAAAAATGATTTTGCTTTGAAACAAAGTAATTTAAACAATTTTGAATAATTTTTGACATATTCAATGAAACTGTCGTCATTTGAATAATTTCTTAGCTCATATAATTCAAAAAGTCTCTCTCTACTTTTGCGAATACCAGCGGTAGCCCAGTCACTGAACTTGAATTTTACAATAATTTGCTTTTTCCTAATAGTGAAAATTTTACTGAATTCAGTATTAATCAATGTGAATAAATCTTCATATATAGTATTATAATTGTGACAGGGCAGTTTTTCTAGTAACGTGTTTTTGTACTTTTCTAACCTATAGTTCGTTAGACTCCTGGTTACTATATCTATCTTCTGGTTTACATCAGAATAATTAAAAGTAACACTTTGACCAGAGTGGTCAGATTGAAGCGAGTTTATGATACTTTTCTCAAAATAATCGCAGTTACAAAATACGTTATCAATACAGGTAGCCGAGGATGACGTCACCCTAGTAGGTTAAAAAAATATATGCTCTAAATTATAACTTTTAAAAAGACTTAAAAGTTTGATACTATAGGTAGTGTTTTCTAAAATATTAACATTAAAGTCGCCACACACTACCGCAAACTTATTTAATTTGGTTACTATTTTTTAAACATCTTCCATTACTAACTCAAACAAAGAAAAATTTTGATAAGCGGGAGGTCGGTATACACAAACTACAACATGCTTGTCCAGCTCAACACAAGATATTTCAATACATCTTTCAACCGAAAGTCCAACAATATCTGTACGGTTCTTTATTTTAAAACTGTTACGAACTAAAATCATCATCACCCACCGTGTAAAGCAGATTTTCGATTCAAAGAACTGGCTTTACAATAATTATCAAAATTAATTAACATTTGGTGATCTTTTTGCCAGTGTTCAGTGAGACATAAAATGTCAAATTTAGTTTTTTCATAATAACATAGAATTGTTACTTAAGTTATTTTTTACATACAAATGTGGAAGCTTGTCATTGGCTTATAGCAATTAATTTATAGCACTCAAGTTGTAAATATAGCTGTAAGCATCCCAAAGAAAATAAAATAAAATAAATAAACATTTCAACTTCTAAAATTTTGCCGGAAAAACCCTGAATATTTTGATGCAAAATTTTCAAAATATTAGATTTTTCCTTTGTCTTTGCTATAGGAAGTTTTTTGCCAGAAGATTTTTTTTTTATTTACCTCAGTATAAAATTCGATCAGAAAAACCTTCTGTTGTCGTATTAACTAGTTTAAAGAATTTAAGTTAGTAATGTTACTGACCACAATCACAACAGTGGCATTCTTGTCAAATTTGCCTTCAGCAATCTTTTTAACAAGTTCGTCAAAAGAAATATCCGGACAGCAAATATTAGTAACTTGCTGACTATGGCAGTAATTTAAAATTGACCCTACACCTACTCCTAGCCTATCTGAAAATACTATGATCTTCTTATTTTTCTTACAAGTTGACGAAAAGTCCCCGCCATCTGTGGTCTCTGCATTGTTATCGACGGGTGACTGTGGTTCTACCGTGGCGCCACCGGTGGCGGCATCATGTGTTGGCAGCACTGGCGCCGCGGAGATACCTTCACTAGCGGTCACCACGCTCTCAACGATGTGCCTCCGAGGAGCTACCACGATGACGTCACTTACAGCAGTCTGCTCATGCTGGGCTCCACGCTGCTGACGTCGATTGAGCATGTGTCGCTTTTTGCGACGTTCTTTCCTCGTAAAGCAAGCTGAAAATCGCCAGTTAGCAAACCTTGACGTTGAACCGCAGGTTGAAGGCAACCGGTCAGTAGACACGTTGGTACATGATGCCTTTGGCAGTTCCAGGGCACAAGCGACTTCTTCGTCATAGGTGAGGGTGCCTGTAAGATGCTGCTGGGTGGTATAAAGCTGCTTCAACTCTGCTGTAGCCGTCGACATTTCACGCATGTTTGACATTCCAGCGAAACACAAGAAACACATTGTAAAAAGCCGACTCTTAAAGTAAGCCGTGCTGCAGTGGTTTCTTGCCGTTTCTTTTACGCTGCCATAGCACGATCCGAAACGGCGTAGACTCGCTCTATTTGCATTGTATTCTGCATGACATTCAATAAGTATTCTGTAAAGAATCTACATTGAATAAAATTATCTGAAATCTGAAATCTGAAATCTGAAATCATGCGCTGTTCATTTTCTTTATACTCTAATCTCAACATGTCAAGGGAAGTTTGACTTTTATCATAACCCTTTGTGATCTCGGTCAGTTTACATTGAAGCACATCAAGGTATCGTTGTGCCTTCGCTAATTCAACATCCCTGTTTCTTATTACTTCCTCCAATTCCTCAAGTTCTTCCCTGTGGTCCAAGGCAGTTGATAATTCGTGGTGTATGGAAACAGCATGCTTCAGAGATGCTTTTGAGGTCATTAGTTCTCATTTTCTTAATACCAGCGGTAGCTTAACGTGCCAGGCGATAATTTTGTCCCCATTTCCGATCTTACATACTTTGAGTGGCATAGAGAAGTACCTTCAGAGTTAAAACTTATGCTAGTTACAGAACATGATATCGGTAGAATAATACTTGATATCAAATCCAATGCTCAAGGCAAAGACCGCATGAGTAGGGACATGATCCTTTTAACAATGCCTACTACATTGCCAATTTTCACGAGAATAGTAAACCAATAAATAATTTCTAGCAAATTTCCCTCTCTATGGAAAATAGCTCTTGTTCGTCCCATTCCTAAGATTAATTGTCATACTGTTGCAAAAGACCTTTGTTTTATAAGTCTGCTACCATATTTGTCTAAAATCCTCGAGAAAGTAGTATATAACCAACTCGTAAGCTACTGTGAATCGCAACATATTCTTCCTGAGCTTCAATCTGGTTTCAGAAGGGATCGCAGTACAGTTACCACGCCCATTGATGTAGTAGATAATATCCTTTCATTTAGTGACAAGGGCTGTGTTACTATTCTCGTGTTACTTGACTACTCCCGCGCTTTTGACTGCATCAATGTGTCGTTGCTCTTCTCGAAAATGGCTTATTACGGATTCCATATATTTGCAATAAAGTGGTTTGATTCGTATCTTACAGAGCGTTCACAAATAGTTGAGATCAGTAAATTGGATGGTTCAACTCTTACATCTAGCGAGAGCCCTGTAGTGAGGGGTGTACCACAAGGATCAATTCTAGGACCACTTTTGTTTATCCTCTACACGGCAGATCTGACTAAGTGTATAAAAAATTGTAGATAGATAGATAGATAAATACTTTATTGTCACACACAAAACACATTAACAATAAAAGGAGACTCTTAAATCTAGGGTGACAAAGGCGGTCTTATCGCTAGGAGCGATCTCTTCCAGACAACCTTTGCATGCAGGAAAGTTTGAATGAGAACTGTAGTAGTGTGCCATTATACTTATAATATTAATATACTACTGCAATACAATAAATATATATATAATGTAAGTATAAGAATAAATAAATAAATATATATATATATATAGTATGTATGTATAGTATGTATGTATGTATATGTAGTTACCATCTCTATGCAGACGACCTGCAATTATATCATCCTATTGATAGCTCTCAGTTTTACGATTCAATAGGCAGGATAAATGATGATCTTAATCGTATAGCGTTGTGGTCTGCAAAAAACTGTTTAGTTTTCAATCCGGGAAAATCTAAATATCTCGTTTTGGGCACTGACTTGCAGATCTCAAAAACTATTGCCTTTAACCCGGGGGTAAACATGATGAGAGTAGATATAGAACGCGTGGATAAAGCACCCGTGATAGGCTCGCAGGACTTCTTTGACTTTAGCGCGAGGAACGACTAACTACAAATTATATTCCTATCCATTCAATGCTTCCCATTTTCTGCAAAGCAATCCTTCATGTAAAGTAAGACTATTTCACTGTACTTAAGGACACTTTGTGGTGGCTCCATGCTTCGCTACTTCATTCCACCAAGGTTTGGAATTACCACTCCAAAATTGGTTCAATTTCTGGATCTTTCGTTATAAATAGCGTCTGTTCTAATAATTTTTAGAGAGTCTGCTTCTTTAACCTCCTTCCTGCAACAGTGTTTACACTCTTCTGTGCAAGGTCTTCTTGATAGCGCGTCCGCATTACCATGAACTTTTCCGCTACGATGCTCAACCTCGAAGTCAAATTCTTGCAATTGTTCCAACCATCGTGCAACTTGACCTTCCGGATTCTTAAACTGTAGCAATCACTTTAATGCGGCATGATCCGTCCCGACCAAAAATTTTCGACCCAGAAGATACTTCTTAAAATGCTGAAGGGTCTTCACTACCGCTAATAATTTTTTTCTTCTTCTCTCAGGCTTTGATAAAGATTTTCTGAAGTACGCAGTAACAGTTTCTTCTCCTCCTTTGCGTTGCAACAGGACACCCCAAATACCGACATTACTAGCGTGTGAATCCACCACAAATTCTCCTTCAATATCAGGATAATCGAGTATTAGTGTATTATTTAGTCTTTCTTTCAGTGTAAGGCCTCTTCGTACTTTGCATCCGAAGCATACGTCCTTTTCTCTTCGGTTATAATTCAGTCAACGAATTCTCAAAAAAAAGTGTAGAGGGAAATGCTTGGAACACAATTTTTGACTTCGTTACTTTTTTTGGACTAGTTAGGAGGTAAACATATCAAAATTCAACGCCCGTACCCCTAACGCCCCTTTGAATGTTCCGTTTATCGGTTTTTGCATATATCTGGGAAACTATACGTCCTAGCAACATAAACTTTGAGTAAAATGAAAGCTGATTAAAATAACTACAAGTTTTATTCTGTCAAGTTTTTTTGTGTCATACCTGAGTAAAAGGGAACAGGCTATTGTTTTAGATACTTACGATAGTAGTTCAAAAACAATTACACAGATCACGTCAGACTTTGAATCTATATTACTAGGAGTACCATAAAGAAGTGTTTTAGGACCACTTTTATTTTTATTATATGTGAATGAGCTGCCAGCAATAGCGAATCACCTTTGTGTCATGTTTGCAGATGTTGCCACAATTTTTATACCCAAAGGCAATCTTAATGATACTGAATAAGTTGCTGAAATAAACAACTCGTTGAACCAAATAGTAACATGGCTTGCGACACTAAATTTAAAAGTAAATTTAAGCAAAACCAAAATTCTGCAATTTAAAAACTATAAACAAAGAGCTATGACTTTAAATGTTGTTAATGGCGGTGAAAAGATTGATGAAGTTGATAATATTAACTTTTTGGGAGTTACCATTGATTCCCATCTAAATTGGAAGGCGCATATTGAAAAAACCAACAACAAAATTGCAAGTTATTGTTATGCACTCTCAATATTAATTAATGTAACCTCAGAAGAAATAGCTAAGAATACCTACTTTGGTCATGTTTATCCCCTTTTGACTTATGGGGATTTATTTTGGGGTTGCTCTGTTGAATCACAGTCTACTTTCATTTTGCAAAAAAAGTGTTTACGCATCATATATAGGATGCATACTACTGAAACACTTAGAAATACATTTACTTCCAAAAAATATTTGACTCTCACATGTATTTATATTTTACAAATTTGTATTTTTGCCAAAACACGTACTGAACATTTTGACCGGAAAAGTGACATGAAGTCAAATGTGCGTCTACAACACAAATATGACATGTGTATTACTAAAACCCACATAAACAGCTATGTAATGGAAAATAGTTCTTACGTGAGAGCTATTAAAATATTTAACCATCTGCCTTTACACATAAAGATGCTGAATGGTAACTCATTTAAAAAGAATTTGAAAGAATGGCTGATAAGTAAGGCATTCTATAATCTTAATGAATTTTTTAGTTGTAACTACTAATTTGACTCGTAGATAACATAATAATTCTATTGACATTTTAAGTATTGTTGTGATTTTAATTTTATTTATATTTCTTCATAATGTCTGTATTACGTTGTACGCCCGGAAGGGGCACACTGTTGTAACTAAAACTGTTTTCTAAGACCTCATACTGTACACAGTGAACAATAAAATTTATTCTATTCTATTCTATTCTATTCTATTCTATTCTATTCTATTCTATTCTATTCTATTCTATTCTATTCTATTCTATTCTATTCTATTCTATTCTATTCTATTCTATTCTATTCTATTCTATTCTATTCTATTCTATTCTATTCTATTCTATTCTATTCTATTCTATTCTATTCTATTCTATTCTATTCTATTCTATTCTATTCTATTCTATTCTATTCTATTCTATTCTATTCTATTCTATTCTATTCTATTCTATTCTATTCTATTCTATTCTATTCTATTCTATTCTATTCTATTCTATTCTATTCTATTCTATTCTATTCTATTCTATTCTATTCTATTCTATTCTATTCTATTCTATTCTATTCTATTCTATTCTATTCTATTCTATTCTATTCTATTCTATTCTATTCTATTCTATTCTATTCTATTCTATTCTATTCTATTCTATTCTATTCTATTCTATTCTATTCTATTCTATTCTATTCTATTCTATTCTATTCTATTCTATTCTATTCTATTCTATTCTATTCTATTCTATTCTATTCTATTCTATTCTATTCTATTCTATTCTATTCTATTCTATTCTATTCTATTCTATTCTATTCTATTCTATTCTATTCTATTCTATTCTATTCTATTCTATTCTATTCTATTCTATTCTATTCTATTCTATTCTATTCTATTCTATTCTATTCTATTCTATTCTATTCTATTCTATTCTATTCTATTCTATTCTATTCTATTCTATTCTATTCTATTCTATTCTATTCTATTCTATTCTATTCTATTCTATTCTATTCTATTCTATTCTATTCTATTCTATTCTATTCTATTCTATGTGTGTGAAATAACATTGGCTAGTTGACTGATTTTGCTGTCACCCCTCTCTTTACTGGCAATTTTTCAGGGAAATAATCCCTTTTTCACCCCTAACATCTGGACTCGATGCAATTACTACCTCGTCACAAAAAAACACTTGCTGCTAATTTTAATGACACAAAAATAGACTTTCAAGAGCGGATATCTCGAAAACTATACAAGATATCAATTTTGCAAAAAAATTTCGATATCTTGTATAGTTTTCGAGATATTCGCTCATGAATTTTTAATTTTGGAAAAAAAAATGTGCTACAACCCTACGGCCAGCATTTATTTTATGGATTTATCGTTAAATAGTTTCAGGAGGTAAAGCAGCTCGCGATACAACGTGAGGACTAGAAGTTACTCCATCGACAAGAGCCAAGCTCTTAAATTAAAGAAGAAAGAAGAAGTTTATTCGGTCAAAAAGAGTAATAAATTTAAGGCAAAAATATTTTCTTTCCAAAATTTGAGACTTTCAACAGCAGGTATCTCGAAAACTATACAAGATATCGAATTTTTTTTGGCAAAATTAAAGCTGATTAGATTTACTACAAGTTTTGTTTCGATACGTTTTTTGATATCTTGTATAGTTTTCGAGATATCCGCTCTTGAAAGTCTATTTTTGTGTCGTTTAAATAAACAGCAAGTGTTTTGTTTGTAATGAGGGAGTGTATGCATCGAGTCCAGATGTTTTTAAAGTGGTCGAAAAAGGGATAATTTTCTTTAAAAATAGCCAGTAAAGAGAGGGGTGAAGGCAAAATCAGTCAACTAGCCAATGTGACTTCAATGCGAATATCTCGAAAACTATAGAAGTTATCGAAAAACTTGACAAAATAAAACTTGTTGTAAATTTAATCAGCTTTTGTCTTTGCAAAAGTTTTATGTTGCTAGGACGAATAGTTTCCGAGTTACAAAGTTACGAAGTCAAAAATTGTGTTCCTAAAATTTCGCTCTATACTTTTTCGTTGATCGGGTTGTTGGTCGATGCAACGGTTTAGCAATATGATAGATAGATAGATAACACATTTATTTTTCAACACAGTACAAAAAAGACACAAAACAGAGATAAGCCAGGTTAGAACTTAAGTAATATTAGTGAGTCACCATCTGAATGTACTGTGCCAGAGAAAAGGTAAGGACTCAGCATGATGTCGCAGCGGGGGGCTACGACGCTGATGATTCTGCCCGCATCTCAAGAATCGAGAGAGTCACCATAAATTCAAATATGATGATAAATAAGAGCATAAGTAGTGTTTAGAACCAATTTGGGTCAATTCATGTAGGTAGAAAATAAAGTCGGTGTTTATTTTCTGTATAAGAAATATTAGCGTGGACGTGGGTATTCAAGGAAAATATAAGGCACGAGTCGAGCGCCGCCCGAGGTTTTGGCGCGTCGGTGCGATAAGGAAAGCGGGCCGGCGCCATAGTTGTTTTTAGTAGCAGTCGCAATACGGGAGATCTGGCGAACGGTCGCTTGGGTGCGCGTATCGGGAAGCCAAATCAGTGGCCGCGCTAAGATTGTATTATTCCCGAATCGTTATTCGGAGGACTATCGTATTGGGTTTGCTCGGGGCAAATAAATAAGTGATTTATTGGTGAGATATACTTCGGGCGGCGTAAAGTGGACTCGTGTACGGTGAACGACACGCCATTTTTTGGGTCGACGCAAGCGGCGCGTATGGACTCATATTTGTCATGCTACGGGAATAATTGTGTCGTGAACATACCATTCGGGGCAGTTTCCTGGCTCGCGGTGAGGACAGAAATTGCGGTTGATGGACAATTGTACGATAAGTGACTTGTTTTAATAAGTACCGCGCCAGACGGGGCGTGGCCGGTGATAATTTGACTATATCTTGGCAATCCGCGTGGTGTGTGGGACGATTGAGAGCAATCGCCGCGTAGTTGCTATGGACTTGTGATTGGAAGGCAGATTTCCGGAATTGTCTGCTGTAGCGGGTGTCGACCTGCGCATTCGGTGAGCGCGGCGTGCTTGAGGCATGAGGCTGGGGTTTGACCTGGATGCCTGCTGCGGGAGCGGCCAGCACTAAGATCGGTGCGGATCATCGCATCGACACCACAGTACACATTATAATTTATTCTATGTAATTGTATTTATTGGACATTACTACTTGCACACAAATAGTAGGTACACTTCCAAATGTTTATTTCGACTCGTCGCGACCACGGGAATACGATCGTTAAGTCACTTTGCCTACTTGTGAAAAGGGTTGCAATTTCGGTCAAGCGCGAGTCATCCGGGGCACCAAAATTATATTAGTGGGTGCGTAATTTATTCGGAGCAGATTTGACGGTCCGACGGGTTAGAGGCCACCGGGTGGTCATCTAGGGACGTAGTTCGGGTTGGTGCTCTTAACGGAAATTTGGTGCTCTCGAAATAAACATTATAATTGTTTCGGTCATCGACCCTGGATACTCCAGCCGGTTGGAGAGGGTTTATTGTGGGATGATAGTTTCTTTAAGTGGTCGTTTTTAGGGTGCGTGCATACTAGTGGCAACGGGTGCCTCCGCAGTGGGACGACGGGGGGTTATTCTGCACGTAACGGGTGTGACACCGGTCACGAGCGTACCATCTTTGGTACGATACGTGTAATATAGTCAAGGTAGTTAGTTATAAGTTTAGCGCTGTGTATCGCAGCCCAATTTGTTACGCTCCCGCTCGGGTCTACGAGTGCACAGTTGCACTCCTGGGTACGTTTAACTCATAGGGCCCAACGGACGTATCGGACCCGGGCCGCGGAGCGGACAAAACAAGTAGTACAGAAAACAAAAAATAGGCAAGCTTTCAATGATGTGAGAATATATGAAGTTAATTTGTATATATATGCATAAATACAAAATATATATCTAAAAATAATGAATACATAAATATCTTTAAACATAAATAATCTTAACCTTGACTTTCTTATATAATCGTGTTTGAATTTATTTATTCATTGTTAAATTTACAGGTACGGTCAACCACGTCGGTGGAAACTTTATCAATTCTATTACCATGGTATAAGGTCCAAAGTGTTTCCACAGATGTTCTGTTGAGTGTACATATTATATTCATTCTAATAAAAACGACAAATTTTCTTGAAATAGCAGAGTAAAATATAATGTTGTGTATTAGGTGTAGTAAGTAATTAATTTATTTGTAACTATAGCATATAGTTTTAGATTCCCACTCCACTATTAACACCTTGTAGCAGAAAGAGTTTATACTTTTGTTTAAAATATTTAACTGACGTTGTATTCCGCAGAGGTGGCGGGATATTGTTCCATATCTTAGTAGCAGGGTATTTAAAACTACTGCGAAAAGCAGCTGTCCGGTGATTCGGTATTAGAAGAGGCGGTACACAAGTACGAATTGCGTATTTTTTGTTGTCTGTACACCAATTAAGCTTCTTGTACAGGTATTCAGGATGCTTATATTTAACTACACCAAACATCAGTGTTGCTGTGTATAATTTCAAATGGTCACGCATGTTGAGTAACTTAGAAGTGTTTAAATATGGTGAGACATGTGTACGTGGTGGGATTTTTAAACAAAACCGTGCACAGGCATTTTGTACTCGTTGGATAAAGTTTAAAGTTTTAGCAAAAAGACAGGGACCAAAAACAGTAATGCGGTAATTTAGTTTCGACAGTACTAGGGTTTCACACAACATTATGCGCAAATCTGTACTGATAAAATATCTTATGCGGTATAAAACTTTCAAGCGATAGAAACACCGCCGTACAACTTCTATAACGTGGTCTTCAAAACGTAGCTTACCATCCATTAAGACACCCAGATTGGGCGCTTTATCAACGCGTTCTATATCTACTCTCATCATGTTTACCCCCGGGTTAAAGGCAATAGTTTTTGAGATCTGCAAGTCAGTGCCCAAAACGAGATATTTAGCTTTTCCCGGATTGAAAACTAAACAGTTTTTTGCAGACCACAACGCTATACGATTAAGATCATAATTTATCCTGCCTATTGAATCGTAAAACTGAGAGCTATCAATAGGATGATATAATTGCAGGTCGTCTGCATAGAGATGGTAACTACAATTTTTTATACACTTCGTCAGATCTGCCGTGTAGAGGATAAACAAAAGTGGTCCTAGAATTGATCCTTGTGGTACACCCCTCACTACAGGGCTCTCGCTAGATGTAAGAGTTGAACCATCCAATTTACTGATCTCAACTATTTGTGAACGCTCTGTAAGATACGAATCAAACCACTTTATTGCAGATATATGGAATCCGTAATAAGCCATTTTCGAGAAGAGCAACGACACATTGATGCAGTCAAAAGCGCGGGAGTAGTCAAGTAACACGAGAATAGTAACACAGCCCTTGTCACTAAATGAAAGGATATTATCTACTACATCAATGGGCGTGGTAACTGTACTGCGATCCCTTCTGAAACCAGATTGAAGCTCAGGAAGAATATGTTGCGATTCACAGTAGCTTACGAGTTGGTTATATACTACTTTCTCGAGGATTTTAGACAAATATGGTAGCAGACTTATAAAACAAAGGTCTTTTGCAACAGTATGACAATTAATCTTAGGAATGGGACGAACAAGAGCTATTTTCCATAGAGAGGGAAATTTGCTAGAAATTATTTATTGGTTTACTATTCTCGTGAAAATTGGCAATGTAGTAGGCATTGTTAAAAGGATCATGTCCCTACTCATGCGGTCTTTGCCTTGAGCATTGGATTTGATATCAAGTATTATTCTACCGATATCATGTTCTGTAACTAGCATAAGTTTTAACTCTGAAGGTACTTCTCTATGCCACTCAAAGTATGTAAGATCGGAAATGGGGACAAAATTATCGCCTGGCACGTTAAGCTACCGCTGGTATTAAGAAAATGAGAACTAATGACCTCAAAAGCATCTCTGAAGCATGCTGTTTCCATACACCACGAATTATCAACTGCCTTGGACCACAGGGAAGAACTTGAGGAATTGGAGGAAGTAATAAGAAACAGGGATGTTGAATTAGCGAAGGCACAACGATACCTTGATGTGCTTCAATGTAAACTGACCGAGATCACAAAGGGTTATGATAAAAGTCAAACTTCCCTTGACATGTTGAGATAAGAGTATAAAGAAAATGAACAGCGCATGCGTGAAATGTCGACGGCTACAGCAGAGTTGAAGCAGCTTTATACCACCCAGCAGCATCTTACAGGCACCCTCACCTATGACGAAGAAGTCGCTTGTGCCCTGGAACTGCCAAAGGCATCATGTACCAACGTGTCTACTGACCGGTTGCCTTCAACCTGCGGTTCAACGTCAAGGTTTGCTATTTGGCGATTTTCAGCTAGCCTTACGAGGAAAGAACGTCGCAAAAAGCGACACATGCTCAATTGACGTCAGCAGCGCGGAGCCCAGCATGAGCAGACTGCTGTAAGTGACGTCATCGTGGTAGCTCCTCGGAGGCACATCGTTGAGAGCGTGGTGACCGCTAGTGAAGGTATCTCCGCGGCGCCAGTGCTGCCAACACATGTTGCTGCCACCGGTGGCGCCACGGTAGAACCACAGTCACCCGTCGATAACAATGCAGAGACCACAGATGGCGGGGACTTTTCGTCAACTTGTAAGAAAAATAAGAAGACCATAGTATTTTCAGATAGGCTAGGAGTAGGTGTAGGGTCAATTTTAAATTACTGCCATAGTCAGCAAGTTACTAATATTTGCTTTCCGGATATTTCTTTTGACGAACTTGTTAAAAAGATTGCTGCAGGCAAATTTGACAAGAATGCCACTGTTGTGATTGTGGTCAGTAACATTACTAACTTAAATTCTTTAAACTAGTTGATACGACAAAAGAAGGTTTTTCTGATCGAATTTTATACTGAGGTAAATAAAAAAAAATCTTCTGGCAAAAAACTTCCTATAGCAAAGACAAAGGAAAAATCTAATATTTTGAAAATTTTACATCAAAATATTCAGGGTTTTTCCGGCAAAATTTTAGAAGTTGAAATGTTTATTTATTTTATTTTATTTTATTTTCTTTGGGATGCTTACAGCTATATTTACAACTTGAGTGCTATAAATTAATTGCTATAAGCCAATGACAAGCTTCCACATGTGTATGTAAAAAATAACTTAAGTAACAATTCTATGTTATTATGAAAAAACTAAATTTGACATTTTATGTCTCACTGAACACTGGCAAAAAGATCACCAAATGTTAATTAATTTTGATAATTATTGTAAAGCCAGTTCTTTGAATCGAAAATCTGCTTTACACGGTGGGTGATGATGATTTTAGTTCGTAACAGTTTTAAAATAAAGAACCGTACAGATATTGTTGGACTTTCGGTTGAAAGATGTATTGAAATATCTTGTGTTGAGCTGGACAAGCATGTTGTAGTTTGTGTATACCGACCTCCCGCTTATCAAAATTTTTCTTTGTTTGAGTTAGTAATGGAAGATGTTTAAAAAATAGTAACCAAATTAAATAAGTTTGCGGTAGTGTGTGGCGACTTTAATGTTAATATTTTTAGAAAACACTACCTATAGTATCAAACTTTTAAGTCTTTTTAAAAGTTATAATTTAGAGCATGTATTTTTTGAACCTACTAGGGTGACGTCATCCTCGGCTACCTGTATTGATAACGTATTTTGTAACTGCGATTATTTTGAGAAAAGTATCATAAACTCGCTTCAATCTGACCACTCTGGTCAAAGTGTTACTTTTAATTATTCTGGAGTAAACCAGAAGATAGATATAGTAACCAGGAGTCTAAAGAAACTATAGGTTAGAAAAGTACAAAAACACGTTACTAGAAAAACTGCCCTGTCACAATTATAATACTAACAACCCTAATAATTCATATGAAGATTTATTCACATTGATTAATACTGAATTCAGCAAAATTTTCACTATTAGGAAAAAGCAAATTATTGTAAAATTCAAGTTCAGTGACTGGGCTACCGCTGGTATTCGCAAAAGTAGAGAGAGACTTTTTGAATTATATGAGCTAAGAAATTATTCAAATGTGTCGTCATTTGAATAATTTCTTAGCTCATGTTATTCAAAAAGTTCAGTTTCATTTAATATGTCAAAATTATTCAAAATTGTTTAAATTACTTTGTTTCAAAGCAAAATCATTTTTCCTACGGAAAAAAATACAGTCTGCTGATAACAAAATTAAGGCTGTATGAAATGTTATAAACAGTGAAACTGGTAAAGTGAAACCGCGTGACTATCAAATCACACTTCATACAAATCGCGGAACCATTAGTTCAAACGTAGAAGTGGCTCAAGAATTCGAAACCTTTTTTACTAATTTTCCTTTGAAAATAACAGAGTCACTCAATTCATCATCTTCACTTGCTAGCGGTTTACTTCAAAAGAATGTGGACGCCTGCGAAACTGAATTTGGGTTCAATCATATCACCCCTTACGAAATTGTTAAAGCCTTTAAAAGGATTAAAATGAAAACTACTGAGGACCTATGGGGAATGTCAGTAAATTCTGTAGTACGATCATTGATACTATATCTCCATATTTAGCTGTTATATTCAATGATTGTGTTGATCATGGTACTTTTCCTGACTTAATGAAAAAAAGTAAAGTAGTTCTATTATTCAAAGCTGGTGACAAAAAGGATCCCAGTAATTTTAGACCAATATCAGTATTACCTGTACTTAATAAAATTTTTGAGAAGGTCATACTCAATCAAATGCCTTCGCACTTTACTAGAAATAACTTACTACATGACCATCAATTTGGTTTTACGAAAGGGCGCAGTACAACGGATGCCGGAACTGCACTTTTAAAATACATTTTTTGCGCGTAGGAAAAATCTGAAGATGCTATTGGCATCTTTTGTGATCTATCCAAAGTATTTGATTGCGTAGATCATAGCACTTTGTTGTTAAAACTTGAACATTACGGTGTTAAGAATAATTCACTTAAACTACTTAAGTCATATTTGGAAAACAGGATTCAAAAGGTACAAGTAAACAGAACGAAATCACTGGGATCTGTAATCAAAATGGGCGTACCTCAAGGGTCCATATTAGGGCCATTTTTATTCCATATTTATATTAATGACCTCCCTACAGATACTGTAATGAAGAATCTGTCAATGATTGTGTTATTTGCTGATGATACTTCATTAATATTCAATGTAAGTAGGAAATTACAAAATTATAACGAAGTCAATGATGCACTTGGACAGATTCATGCATGGTTTACTGTTAACAATTTAGTCCTAAACGCCAAAAAACTAAATGTATTAAATTTGCACTACCAAATGTAAGTTCTACTTCACATAACATAGTATTGAATAATGAATCACTAGATTTTGTAAATAGCACAGTTTTCTTATGGTTAACACTAGACTCTAAACTTCAATGGGGCCCTCATATAACGGCTCTTTCTGGTCGATTGAGCTCGGCTGCATATGCTGTCAGAAAAATCAGACAACTTACTGATGTAGCTACCGCAAGGCTGGTTTACTTTAGCTACTTCCATAGCATTATGTTTTATGGCATACTGCTTTGGGGCCGAGCAGCTGATATACATTCAATATTCGTTTTACAAAAGAGGGCTATAAGAGCAATTTATTGCCTGAAGACTCGTGATTCCCTGAGAGAACTGTTCAAGGAAATTAACATAATGACAATGCCATGCCAGTATATCTATGAAAATATTATGTTTGCTAGAAAGAACATTCATCAATTACCTAGAATTTGTGACAGGCCTAATTTTAATACTAGAAATAAGCACAAAATTGATCAACCATATTCTAGATTACCTAAAGTCAGTACATCTTTCGTTGGTCTGTGTGTACGATACTACAACAAAATACCTGACAATATAGTGCAATTACCTGAGAGAAAGTTTAAAGAATGTGTAAAGCAACGTTATGTAAAAAAGCTTACTATAGATTAGATGACTATATGAATGACAAAGAGGTATGGTGCTCTGATATTCCAGCGAAACACAAGAAAGACATGGTAAAAAGCCGACTCTTAAAGTAGGCCGTGCTGCAGTGGTTTCTTGCCGTTTCTTTTACGCTGCAATAGCACGATCCGAAACGGCGTGGACTCGCTCTATTTGAATTGTATTCTGCATGACATTCAATAAGTATTCTGTAAAGAATCTACATTGAATAAATAATTGAATCTGAATCCTGAGGGTTTAAAAGATTTTGGGGTAAGTCAGCATTCTTTTTAGGATCGGGTAACACGGTAGTTTTGATATTTTTCCACAGTGTCTTAGGTTCATTTATGTTTTTATTTATATTTGATTCAAAGTAAGCCTTGCGTTCAGACCAGAGACTTATGTTAGTGATGTTTTTAAGCTCTTTGTATTGCTCTTTATGAGCATCTGAGCCTGTTGCTCAATGTCTGTCCTCGGCATCATTTCGCAATTGCATCAAATAACGCACATTACTCGTAATCCAGGGAACTTGGCGGTCAGATACAGTCATCATTTTTATCGGGGCGTGTATATCATAAAGCAGCATAAGACTCTGTGTAAGTTCATACACTAAAAATATTACATTCTCACTACCTAATAGTATGTTTAGCTTTCGCCTTGATAAATCTTCATTAAATGCCAAGATGTCTATATTTTTAAGGTCTATAAGTAATGATTCAATATGAAATTTTATTCCTCTTAATTTTTAAGCATGCCGTAATCATTGCGTGATTTCCCAACTCGGGTACGAAATCAATATTAATATTAAATATACCTACATCAGAGCAAATTAAATCAATGACTGTTTCGCTATGAGTAGTGAAATATGTCGGCTCCGTAATGTAATTAGTCAAATTAAAGGACTGCAGAAATAACTCTAGCTGTAAATAATTGTTTAAAATATTGTCGTTTTGGTCAATGTTAAAATCTCCTAGTAAAATTTGGTGATCATATTTAGAAAAGGACGCGATGGAGTCACTCAGTGCATCCAGGAAAGTAGTAGTGTTCATCCATGGAGGACGGTAAGCTGTGCCGATAATTAGCCGAATTGTATTTGCTCGCAGAGTAACCCACATCTGGTCTACGTGAGATGCAGGCGTTGTTGCGGGCAGTTGCATACTCTGAGTCCGGCCCTGATATAAAAGCCGACCCCTCCGCCTCGCGCTCTATCGCGAGTAGGCGGTCGCGGCGTGTGTCTCAGGCGGTATCCTGGCGGCGCAGGCGCACGTCCCTCCTCTCCGTCTTTTATTAACTTTAACTTTGCAAAACGGTCAGAAATAAAAGTAAACAAATGATAAGTAGCATATGCATATTTGAAAGTTAAACAGGACAAGCTAAGTGAATTATTTAATACTAACGGGACGGTAATTGCCTCACTGTACCTATAAAATAGCAGCAGATAACTATGATTCCAATGAATACCACGCTTATTATGTTCTGTCTTGCAACTTACTCGAATATTCGTACTTAAATATAGTTGCTGTAGAATAAATCTAAATATATAAAAAAGAGCATGTCCTGACTGACTGACTGACTGATTCATCAACACCGAGCCATAACCTCTATAGATACAGATCTAAAATTTTGTACACAGGTTCTATGTGCGTCAAAACCACCCACTAAGAAAGGATTTTGGAAAACTCATCTCCCAAGGGGGTGAAATATGGGATGAAAATTTGTATGAAAGTCCTTTTTTTCTTGAGCTAGATTCACTCAAATTTCAATTTAAGCTTCTGGTAAAAAATAAAGAAACACGCGTTTAAGCATTTCTTAAAAATCATCCTTCAAGGGGTTGAAAAAGTTGATGATTTTTTCCGTATGTTGGTCTACGAGTATAAGTCTTTCATTCTTAAAGGTAGAATTATAGAAATTTGTTTTTAAGCTTTTAGTAAAAAATAAAAAAGTACGTGTTTTATAATTTACCAAAATTCATTCCCTAAGGGGGTGAAATAAGGGATGAAATTTTGTATGAAAGTCCATCAGTTTAAAGTTAGGATCTTAAAATTTTTCATTCAGTCTGACGACTTAAAATTAATATTCACGTGTCTCAGGGTTTTTGAAAATTCGACACCCTTAAGGGTCAAAAGGGGGATGAAGTTGAAAATTCTTTATTTTTAAAATAAAATCCACATAATTTATTATTTAGGCATTATTGATGTAATTCTATGCAACGTTTGTCACTATTATTGAAATTCTACCCCAAATTCAACCCCTAAAAAAGGGAAATGGGGTGAAAAATTCTAAGAACCAATATGGGTATCGTTTGTATGGTTTATCGGGTTGCTGATTACAAAAACTACAACAATTTTGAAATCTAAGTTTGTGGACGTAAAATACCATCATTCCCTTGGGAAGGGGTTGGGATGCGATAGGGTTAAAAAGTGAATATGGGTGTCGTTTGTATGGTTTATTGGATCGCTGATTACGAAAACTACAACAATTTTGAAATCTAAGTTGGTGGACGTGAAATACCATCATCCCCTGGGGATGGGGTTGGGGTGCGATAGGGTTAAAATGTCAAAAAATCAATATGGGTGTCGTTTCTATGTTTATATAAGGATAGGGATAGCGGTTAAGACGGTAGGGGCAGGGATAGGGAGAAGAAGAGGGAGAGGGAGTGGGATGGAGGTAGACAGAAAGGGAGTGGGAGAGAGGGAGGGGGAGAGGAAGGGGGAGAGAGAGAGAGACTGCATATTGTCTGAATATCACGCGGGCGAAGCCGCGGGCACAGCTAGTCTTATATAAAAGTACATGTGCCTGCTGGTCAATAATGTTAATATAGTAATAGATATGAGATGGTTGATATGAAATGGCTATAATAATATAATGGCAGTAAGATATTAATGTATATATAAATATATTAGTAATAAAAATAATATAAATAGTTTAATATGATGACGCGTGTATTTTCCTTCAGTTTCTCTGGATCAATAGAAATAAACAGCCATCATCATCTTCTCTTGATTATGTTACGCGAAGGAAAATGTACAATAAAGTGGGTTATTCATCTCTTGATCAGCAAATTATAAACTACATACAATATGTCAAGCTATAGCCTGCCGGATAATTTAGTGGAAATAAATGAAATCCATGAATTGAAGAAGGAAATAGAGAAATTACATTCTGAACTATTATCGGCAAAAGAAGCAATCGAGACCTTAGGTATTGAGAATAATGTACTAAAAAAACAGCTGGGTGCATATGAGCACAAGATAAAACTATTCAAAGTGGGAAACTATTCACAGTGGGAATTGGAACTCCACCTCCAAATACCTACTACTCACCCACTACCTTTAATAAATTTCGCAGAAGATTAATTTCAAACTCTTCCGTATTGTGCCACGATGTAGAAAACAAAAATAGCTTTGATGCAAATAGCCTAGTGACATCATTGCCAAAATTTGACGTTTCTTTCCCACCGAAAATTTATGTACAGGGTGCAAACCATATGGAAAATCGCAAGGAAATTCAGCATCCGACTAATTTAAATTCAACTGCGATCTATACTGCATTGGAAAATAAAAACCGGTCAAGTGCGAGTCGGACTCGCGCCCTAAGGGTTCCGTACCTATCCACCAAATGATATACTAAAAGCTTTTGCTCTTTGAGTTTAAAAACTCCGCGACCATCCAACTTGACCCCTCTTTTATAGAAAAGTTCTTGAAACCGAAGCTTACCTTAATTGGTTACTATTAGTTGTGAGAAAAATTTAAATATTTAATGATTTTAGACTTTCACCTTTATTTGTACTGTGAGACCTAGCTTCTTGTCAAATTTCATAATTTTAGGTCAACGGGAAGTACCCTGTAGGTTTTGCTTTTTTGCATAAATGTATGGAGATGAGGACATAAAAAGCCATATCTTTTGATTGCGTTGTTGTAAAAAATTTAAATTTTCAGATCTTGTGTAGTTTATGGACCTTGATATTTGTATCAATTTCAACCTGATACCTCTTCTCGTTCGTGAGAAAAAGGGTCTTGACAGACAGACATACAGACAGACAGACAGACGGACAACAAAGTGATCCTATAAGGGTTCCGTATTTTTATTTTTAGGTACGGAACCCTAAAAAACCGGCCAAGTGCAAGTCGGACTCGCGCACTGAGGGTTCCGTACCACCACATAAACATAATTGTATTAGTTGAAATTTCAGTAAGTTAATGTGCTAGATTTTTTGAGTCCGACACGCGCTTGACCAAATTTTATTATTTGTTGTTATTTTATAGCCTATGTCCTATAAACGTACCAATTTTCAATTTTGTAAGTGTTCCCGTTTTTAAATAGAACTAAAACAAATATCGCCTCAGCATCCATCCAACTTGACCCCTCTCTTATATGAATGTTCTTGAAACGGGAGCTCACCACAATTGGTTTTTATTAGTTGTGAGAAAAGTTGTAATATTTAATGATTTCAGACTTTTCCCATTATTTGTGCTGTGAGACCTAGCTTCTTGCCAAATTTCATAATTTTAGGTCAACGGGAAGTACCAGGTAGGTTTTTCATTTTTGAATAAATGTATGGAGATGAGGACATAAAATGCCATATCTTTTGATTGCGTCGTATACCAATCGGGTATATTTAAATAAACCTTTTGAAGTATTAATCGTCGTCAAGTCCTGTGAAGCTTCATCTAGAATAAATTGGTTGTATGCGTTCTTAAGATCGATTTTACTATATGATTTCCCCCCACCTAGCTTGGCGAAAACCTCTTCAATCCTAGGCAATGGGTATTTATCAATGACGAGGTCCTTATTCAAGGTAATAGAGTAGTCACCAGCGATCTTAACTTTCCCATTTTCCTTTAAAACCGGTACTATGGGAGTTGCATATTCTGAGTGTTTAACCGGAATCAAAATTCCTGAATTCGCAAGCCTATCACTCGTCTTCGACCTTTTTCTTAAGCGCAAATGGAACAGAGCGAGCTTTAAAAAGTTTTGGCGTAGAACTGTCTTTTATATGTAATTTGACTTTAAATTTATATACTCGTCTCGCCTTAACTCAGGAAACTGTTCTAACAATTTATTAACATCGGGAACAGAATGTACTACATTGTTCACCTGTACAGACAAACTCACATCAAATGCAGTCATAAAATCTCGACCGAGAAGTGGCGGACCGGCATTTTTAACGACAAATAATTTTATCGTTTCCGTCCGACCGCTATAGGTAATGCTTATATCGAAAAATCCCATCGGCGAGATCTTATGCCCGTCTTAAAAACACATTTTAATATTAGAACTATTTAAAATCGAAAAATAGGTTACTGTATAACTGTTCTGAAATAACCGACGTTCCCGAGCCTGAATCCAGTTCCATAGTCAAAGGCCGACTCCCCAAAAGTACGTCAACAGTCATGGGTTTATCGCACACATACCTCAAATTAAAATTTTGACACTTCACAGCAAACCGCTTCATCGGAGCTACCCTCTTCCTGCGTTATATTATTCACACGCGAATTTGAATGGTTTAGTATCGAAAAAGGTGTTAGGAAGGGATGTGTAGCGTCACCTTGGCTGTTTAACCTGTTCATGGATAATTGTTTGATTGATCTGAAAGAGAGTATGTGTAGACTGAGAATGAATGAGTTACTCATCAAATGTCTTCTCTACGCTGATGACCAAGTTGTACTTGCGTCATATGCTGACGAGTTGCAGGAGATGGTAACAATGATGAATGTGGCTTTGGACAGGAAAGGAATGAAAGTAAATGTAAGCAAGACGAAAGTAATGGTACTTGAAAGAGAAGAATGTATGACAGAGTGTACTACATTAATAGCTGGTGAACAAGTCGAACAAGTGAAGGAGTTTGTGTATCTGGGCTCAAAGTTTACGAGAGATGGAAAGTGTGAAAGTGATATTGAAAGAAGATTGAATGCTGGAAACATGGTGCATGGTGCCCTGAACGCCTTTATGAGGAGTCAGAAGGTGTCTCACAAGGCTCGTTTGGCTGTTCATAGGGGTGTTTTGGTACCAACGCTGATGTATGGCAGTGAAAGCTGGGTATGGTAGAAGAAGCATGAAAATAGAATAAATGTAGTGGAAATGAGAGCGCTAAGGAGTATAATTGGTATTAAATTGAGTGACAGGATTAGAAATAGTGTGATAAGAGAACAGTGTGGCGTAAAAGAAGACGTAGTGACCAAAATCGAGAAAGGGATGCTGAGATGGTTTGGTCATGTAGAGAGGATGAATGAACGAAGATTGACAAAAGAGATCTACCAGAGTGAATGGAAAAGTTGGAAGGGGAAGGCCTAGGCGAACGTACCAGGACGTTCTGAATAAAGGCTAGGTTAAAAGTACCCTAAACCGACGAGCATGTATGAAAGTATTGATGAAAGTACAGGAAGCAAGGGAAGTATGTCAAGATCGTAGCAGGTGGAGGACTGTGGTCTCTGCCTACCCCAACGGGAAAGAGGCGTGATGTTATGTATGTATGTATGTAATAGTAACCAATTAAGTTGAGCTCCCGTTTCAAGAACTTTTCTATAAAAGAGGGGTCAAGTTGGATGGTCGCGGAGTTTTTAAAGTCAAAGAGCAAAAGCTTAAGCATATCATATGGTATGTACAGTCAAGTACGTAAGTAAAAAGGCTAATAAAGTCGAAAATCAAAAATTCGTAACCACAAGCAAGATTCATACCCTCATCTCCGTACTAGAGACGTCTCTGTCAACCAACTGGTTTACGGTGGGCCTGACGTTATGAAATCTGTGACCTCTCGACATATTCCTAATCGATCCTACCAAATAGCTCGTTAAAACAAAGAATGGACATTTGGAAGTATGTATGATCAAATTTGCCTTCATTGCTTCTCAGTTTCTAATAATTTACATGAAACATTCTAGTAAATAATCGGATTTTTAATATAGGGGTCAACAGGATAAGCTAGGAAAGGGAAAATAAGCTATAAAAACAAGTTGCACCTCCCTTACAAAATGTGCTGTCAGCTGATGCAGTTTCTATATGATCTCGATTATTTTTTATTTTTTTCGACGTATGTTCCATGAGAAAAGTTGTTTAGTTTAATGGACAGAACCACCTCATAAAATATCCGGGATGATCAAAAATAGCACTGTTATTACTTTTTTTATTAAATCCGTTCTTTTACAACTTCACTCACTTGCGATACGGATATAAGTGCTGCGGAGCGACTAGCTGTTTTGCGTGCGGTCCGCACCCGACTGTAGTCCGGGTGCGTACCAGGTCCGCGCTCCGAGCGAAATCCGGATGACAGAAAAACCCTAAGTCGATCGGGTTGTGGCAGTTGACGCTTAAGTCTACAATGCTTGTAATGCCAGTGATGAGCGACGTAGAAAAAAAACTTAATTGAATGGAAAACGTATTCTTTTCGCATGGGATTGTGCGACACTTAAAAAACACTACTATTAAAATTTCTGTTCGTCAATTGCCGATTTCGGTTCGGTGCCGTGAGATGCGAAGCTATCTACTCCGTACTGCTCTTAACGAACTGTATAGGCTTAATACATTATATCGTCCAGTGCGGACTACTGCGGACATCCACGTCGGCCATCCGCATCGCACTGCACCAGGCTTAAATGACTAAATTAAGTTATTAATAAATTATAACCTCTTCGGAGACATTCGGCTGGATTTGTTCCACAATTTGGATCATGCTCTTGACCTCACGCGAGCAGTAATCGGCTGTTCCAATCATAATCGGAATGGTGACACTTGCATACACCCACCAAAATATTGAAATTACAGCTGCTATAATCTAATGAACAGTCATAAATAAACATAATTTATTAATTAACACTTAATTAACACTTAATTAATATCACATATCGATTTGTCTGGGCTCAATTGTCGTAAACGCTATTTGGGTCATTTTCAAAAAAGATGTTCATTACATAAATTCCGTCCGACTAACATAACATTATTTTTTACGAATTCAGTGCTGCATTTTTTAAGTTGGGCAACTTTTAGGTTTAAATAATCTTTATTCTCATTAAAGACAATATGCCACTTACATGAGAAAAAATAACAAAAGCAGGTAGACACATCGTTCGCCTAAACACAAGAATGTAGGTTAGTACAAAAATTTCACACAATAAGTAACAAGATAAAGATCATACTAAAACAGAATTCACTAGTAATGTATAGATTAATCAGTGTAATTTATAAACAACCTTTTTCTAAGATATGGTCTGCTAATTTGTGTTTAAATTTATTAAACGACTCCAATTTTTTTTATAGATGACGGTAATTTGTTAAAGAGCTGTGCGCCTTCGTACGTAAGAGACTGTTTGCCGTAGTTAGTTCGTTTTTAACTTTTCCTATTAATATGAACCTTCTTCTTCAAGACACTTATCTAAATTATGGCTTTTACAAAATAATTGTATTTTATAAACATTTTATTAGTTTTGCCACCTGTCACGTTCTATTGGAACAGAAATGTCCTTTTTGCACTTCAGCAGGTTTGAATCATAATGTGGCTCTAATTTTTTGTTTAAAAAAATAATAATAACCTGACTAGTAGCATAAATGTATTTCCCATTGTGTAAACAATATTATTCTAAGCAGTGCTTTAACTATAAAAAAAAATATTTTTTTAGTTTGTCCATGAGTTTGAACATGTGAGTATTAGTAGTATATAGTATTTTTTATGAATAATTAAGGTTTCGATTACTTTCATTTTTTTATTTTATTATACATATTTATTTCATTAACCTTTAGTTTGATCATTGTAAACTCTACCTTACAATAATTGTGACTCACATTAGTGTAAAACTATACAGGTATGTCACAAAACAGTTGAGTCACATTTTTGATCATGTTAGTCACATGTACATCTTTTTTGAAAATGACCCATTTTGGCGAAATTGAGTCATAAATGCAGTTTTATGTAATGTTTTGGTCTTTCGATTAAAATTAATAATATATAATTTTTATTATTATATTAGTAGGGATTACGCCAACATAATGTGTTTGGCTAGGGCTTGGCGCGTTACAAACGCCCGGACCTGATAGGGTTAAAACTCATCATGACTTTTAAGATGCTAGATGTTACACTAATACAAAATATTTATTAAAATTTGAGTAAGTAAAAACCGATAAATGCAACTCAATTTAAAAAGAAAGCAGGGTACAAAATATATTTTGATATGAAAATTCAAATCTCATGACTTTTACGAGACATCTAGTCTCGTAAAAGTCAAACCAGTAATATTTATTTATTTTTTTATTTGAGATTGTGAAAACTGATAAATGCAACTTGATTTGAAGTACAAGTAAGTGACATTTTGATATGAAAATTCAAATCTCACGCCTTTTACGATACTAGATGCTCCAGTAACATTAAAAATTATTTAAAATTGAGGGTGTAAGAGCCGATTAATACACCTTAATTTTGAGTGAGCTCCTATAAAAAAATCGGTCAAGTGCGAGTCGGAGTCGCGCGCCGAGGGTTACGATATACTTATATATTTTACGAAGCAATAAAGTCCATTTTTCGGACCGCAAAACTAAATTTGTTTTTAACGGTTTTTTGCAGATTGCTAAAAAACTGTGCAACTTAGAAAGATCGTTTTATTTTTGCTGTAATATTTACATAAACTTCTATCGACTGTAATTAATTAAAATTTTTCGTGTCACAAACTTCGGAGATAAGCTTTCCCATTATGGAATTTGTTTTTGACATTTTTCATCATTACTTGAAAACCAATAATCGTAAAAATATACAAAAATATATTTTAAAATGTACAAGTAAAGCACTTTTATGGGTGATTCCTGAGATGCAAAATTTTGCATGTCAGGGCCTCTAGCTCAAAATCTATTGATTGTTCCGACGAATTTCGCTTTTTTACTATTAGTGGAACCCTTGAGCTAACAGGGACACCTGTCTTACTACAAAAAAGTTAAACATCTGTTGAACACTTGATTAAAAAAATGCGCACAAAATAACTATGGCTAAGTCAGGCTATGTCAGTTGATGCGCAGAAGTCAAGTCATAAGAAAACTATGCTTATGTCTATGTAAGAAAATAAGTCTATTTTGACTTCTGCGCATCAATGACATCGACAGAGTTATTTTGTACGATTTTTTAATCAAATGTTCAACAGATGTCTAATTTTTTTTTAGTAAGACGGATTTTGTTTTTGTTTTATTTATAACACAAGTATGTAAAAAAAATGTTCAAAGGCCATTCTTGTGATACCAACCAACTTTGCACGGTAACTTATGGCATGAAAGCCGCGCTGTTCCTAGCGATGCGCACTATACAACAGCTAGCCAAGGATGATGCTGAAAAATACCCCTTGGCAGCAAAAGCACTAGAAAACTACTTCTAGGTTGATGACTTGTTAAGCGGCACCAACAGCTTAACACTTGCACGGAAAATACAGACGCAACTTATTGACATGCTACGCGGCGCCGGCATAAATCTACGAAAGTGGTCGAGTAACCACCCTGACCTATTATCAGAATTAACACCGAAACAAATAAACCCATCAATCATTGAATTTAAAAAAGAAAGCTCTTCTACCAAAGCACTCGGAATAAGGTGGAATCCAATTACAGACATGTTTACATTTCATAACATTGAATATGACAACAAGCAGAGATGCACTAAACGCGTTTTACTATCAAACATATCCAAGATTTTCGATCCGCTGGGCTGGTTATCTCCGTTGACAATAAGAGCCAAGCTGCTTTACCAACAAGTATGGCTTTTGACACTGACATGGGATGACGAAGTTCCTCCTGAAATACAAAAAGAATGAAACAAAATTCAGGATGATCTTAAAAATATTGACAAATTTGACATACCTCGGTGGATCGGCAATGTTGAAACATCCTTGGAGTTACATGGCTTCTGCGATGCATCAGAGCGAGCATACGCCTGCGTTATATACCTAAAATCCACAAATGACAAAAAACAGACAACAGTCAGAATTGTCGCTGCGAAAACCAAACTAGCTCCCCGGAAAAAGCTTATGAGTTTGCCTCGTAAGGAGTTCTCTGGCTGTCTTCTTCTTGCCAACCTTATGAAAAAAGTCAAAAAGACAATATTACAAGAAAACATCCCTGTGTTTGGTTGGACTGACTCATTAGTAGTCCTAGGTAGGCTCCAAGGAAACCCGTCACGATGGAAGACTTTTGTTGCTAACCGCACTAAAGAGATTCTTGACGTCATGCCGGTGACGTGTTGGCGGCACGTTACATCAAGCGAGAACACGGCAGATTGCGCAACTAGAGGCCTCACTACTTTTCAGTTGATACAACACTCTCTGTGGTGGGAGGGGCCATCCTGGATAAAAGTTGACATCCCTACGCCTACTCTGCAAATTGACACGCCTCAAATTGAGATGATAAAAAAGACCAGAGTCTGCGCGGCGCAAATATCATATCCTTTAATAGAAGAACTTATAAACAAACATAGTTCTATCTCTCACATTGTACGAGTAATCGGCTATATATCACGTTACATAACAAACCTACGTCACCGCGTGGCGAAACGTATGCAGCGGCCGGCGAGGAATGAACATGATACCTTAGGCATTGTTCACAACACACCGAGCTGCCTGACTTATTTATCAGCAACCGAGATTGAACAAGCTTATAAAGTGGTGATTAAAGCCATTCAAATGCAATAAATTTCAAAATGACATAAATCAGATCAGAAAGATTGGATCAGTGAAATATTCAAGCAACCTGTTAAAATTAAACCCTTACTTAGACGAATACGGCATCCTCAGAGTGGGAGGACGACTTCATAGATCACACTTGACAGAAAGCGCAAAACATCCTTGTATCCTTCCCAAGGACTCGAGATTGACAAAATTAATTATTGAACAGACCCACCTGCAATCACTCCATGGTGGACCCAGCCTAACATTGGCACTTCTACGACAAAAATACTGGGTCTTAGGCGGAATGCGCACCGTGAAGAAGCATCTCAGAACTTGTGTGAGATGTTTCCGATTCAGTCGTCATGAACAGAATCAAATAATGGCAGACTTACCGAAAGCAAGAGTGACACCGTCCCGGCCTTTTACTCATACTGGCGTCGATTTTACGGGTCAAGTAGAGCTGAAAGCAAATAAAGGACGAGGAATAAAAACCACACGAGGCTACATCGCCGTGTTTGTGTGCTTTTCGACTAAGGCAATCCATCTAGAACTTGTCTCTGACTTGAGCACACCTGCATTCTTGGCCGTCTTCAAGAGGATGTGTGCCAGAAGGGGAACGCCGAAACACATGTACAGTGACACTAACTTCAAGGGAGCGGCCCGGGCCCTGAAAAAAGAATACACTGACATATTAAAAACAATTGACAATGACTTCCTACATGAAATTTCTGAAATGGGAACCACCTGGACCTTCCAGGCCCCGGCATGGCCATCAGCGGGAGGATTGTATGAATCTGGAGTGAGGAGTACCAAACACCACCTAAAACGTGTTTTGAGAGAGCAAAAACTGACATTCGAGGAGTTTACCACCTTACTCAATCAGATCGAAGCGTGTCTTAACTCCAGACCGCTGTTCGCATTGACTGAAAATGCAGATAACGAATACCTGACACCAGGGCACTTTTTGGTTGGAGGTCCCCTACTCGCACCCCCAATGACAGAACTCGACACGAGATGTATAACAACACGATGGCAGCTTACCGAGAAAATGCATCGTGATTTCTGGAAGAAGTGGTCAGCTGAGTATTTACACCATCTTCAAACAAGAAGCAAGTGGAATCACCCTAAAAAAGATGTAAAAGTCAATGACCTTACTCTTATAAAAGAAGACAACATGCCACCTACGAAATGGGCCCTAGGGAGAGTGATACAAGTTCACCCTGGCAAAGACGGACATGTGAGAGTCGCCACTTTAAAAACAAAGAGCGGTGAGATCAAACGTCCCATCACTAAACTGGCACCACTGCCAATATATGAGCCGGACACCAACCAGTCTGTAACAACGTCTGAAAATGATGACAAAAAACCTGACACATCCTCGGCCCCAATGAACCTGAGAAGAAGACAAAGAAAATATAACACTGTCCTCACGGTGTTATTTATGCTATTGACATGCATGACACCCAGTATTAACGGAATGTGGAACATAAGCGGGATGAACCAAAATAACACCCTTTATTTTGACAAAATCTCCGATGTACGAATAATCCACGATGAATGGAAAATGGTTCTTTTCTATAACATGACAACATATTGGCAAAGTATGACTTCGATCGAAAATTACATTCATTCCGTTAAAAAAGCCTGTAAACTTCACATGACTTGTGCACCGATAATTGCGCAATTCTAGCACGAGATCAATGAACTTAATCACTACAATGCATTGCTATCCAACACACAAAATATTGTGAAACAACGTCGCAAAAGAGGGCTGATTAATGGAATCGGTAACGTGGCCAATGCACTTTTTGGTGTATTAGATGACAATTTTGCCAAAAAATACGAACATGACATCGAGATGATCCAAAAGAGAAAAAAATCATTTAATGACACTTTTCAAGAACCAAACATCCGTGTTAGAAGTTGAGAACAATATTCTGAAAAGAAATGAACTTATGATGAACAAACAATTTGACACCATCGCAAGAAACATGAAGCTTCTATCCATGGCAATCAATGAGATTCAAACTTCTAACCATAACGCTCTAAATACTTTCTATGTTCTATCGTCACTTATCTCGGCAGACGTTATCATCTCCCATCTGCGGCGTATCCAGGAAGCGTTGCTGGACACCGTAACTAACATATATCACGGGCGATTAAACGTACATTTGTTACCTCCGGAGCAAATACAACAACAACTCAACTTGATAGCAAGCCATCTACAGGATGATTTAGTTGTGCCCGCTGACACCGACCGAGATTTATACGGTTTACTACATATTCAAGCAAAAGTGACAAACAAATTCCTGATCATGGAAATGAAAATACCTCTTTTTAACAGAGATTTATTCGAGCTTGATGAAATTATTGACATACCACAAATGACAGAAAATCGGACAGTTTATACTACTACTCAAACAAAATATCTAGCCGTTAACGGGAAAAAGGACACAGTTTTACCTATGACAGAGTCAGACATACATTTATGCATTCAACATAAAAACCGACAAATGTTATGTCCATTGAATCACCCTATATATACATTACAAATTGGCGAGTCCATTTGTGAATTACGACTTATGATTAAAAACGAAAACAAACCGTTTTGTCGGTCCACAGTAAAAGAATGCACCGACCGATGGATCAAGTTACACACTCGAGACACTTGGCTATTTTCATGCTGCGATAAATGTTCTATACGAATTATGTGCGATACTAAAGTAAAGACGAAAAACTTAGAAGGAAACGGATTTATGACATTAGATCAAGGATGTGTAATGAGAGGAGAATCTTTTATGATACACGCTCAACATGACTACGCGAACAAGATCTTTACTCAACCAGAAATTGACATGAACACCCCAAGTGTGTCGTCACTGAATTACATCCTTGCCTAAAGAAATTATGACAGAAAGCCATAATGAAACTTATAGCGCTATTCAGCAAAGTATCAATATTCTAAAAGGCCAAGAATTAGAACAATGGACACCAGGCGATTCTACACACTATATTACGATATACGTAATTCTATGCATAATAGCAGCTATATTGTTGCCATTTACAGTTTGTAATTTGAGACGATGGTGGCAAAACAGGAGAAATAACAGTAGAGAGTACTCCATTCCTACAAAAAAGACAAATGACATAGAGATGAAGGAGACCAAATCTTCTACATCTGCACCACCTCCACCTGTTCAGCCGGCCCCCAGGATGTCGAGAACATTGAGAGGCTCCGAGAAGAGGGTGGATCGTGCTAACTCACCCATACGACATAGAATGGACCGCGCTACCTCTCCTATACCGCAACGAAAAATTAGTTTAAATCTTAGTGAATTGAATGTTTAACAACATTTTATTTAACATTTTCATTTTATCGTTGCATAACTCAGTTTGACAGATATTTTAATTTTAGATTACGTAAAATGACATTAGCCTAAGCTGAAATATTTAAGTTACCGTTTAAGTTGTAATACTTTCCATATTTCATAAAATGACATAGTTAATTTAAGTCCTGGTTTGTTACATTTTCTTGTTTGAGTTGGAAATATGTACGAGCCATCGATCGTACAAAGTGCAGTTTTCTGTTTTAGCTGACGTGCGACGTAGATTTGGGGGTAACGCGTCACGTAAGTACTTCAGTGTAATAAACACGCTCCACTGTTACGGTTGGATTTTAATTATTGACATATCACCCTGACATCTTCACCCCTTATCCTACCGCAGCCGTCTGACATCTTGACATCTGTGCTGATCCCATACTGGCCAGCACAGTGACTGTTATCCGTAGTCTGAAAGGCAAGCGACAAGTCTTAAGGAATTAATCAATTTTTTTTATTTTATACTTAAAATTGATTCATCTGGCACTGATTCCTCTGGCATTTTGACCATAGAAATCAGAAAACTTAGCACATGTTTAATATTTTAGTTCAAAATTGTTGTCTAAACAATTTATTTTAACCACAATAACTACCCCTCTCACCGGAAGGGTAGGCACCAGAGCAGTTTCCACCATTCAGTACCGTTTGGACATCCACACAATCTACTCTCGCCTCTTTCACATTTATATATGGTTTCTCACCAGATTTTTAACTTTGAACGTTCATGAAGTTACATACATAAAATTTCGGTCGTTTGCGATTTGTTTGATCGTGAATATACTGGTCTGTTTTGAAATTTGCTTTACGATCAAAACGAATCTTGTCTCTCTCATGTTTCCAAAGTCGTTGCGACAGTTTGTATGATATTTGCAAAGTGTATGGTCCCTTTTAGTCATGTAAGAGGGCTTATTCCCTTTGCAACAGTCTTACCAACCGTCGCAATGATTCCATTCGAATGCGACAGGTGAGCTTTGAAGCCAGCTTTACGACCAATACAATACTTGTCGTATTCGACCAAATTCACTGTAACGATCCGTACGACCGTTGCAATGTGTATGGTCCCTCTTACTTTTTAGAAGAAGTTTTTTATGTTATTTCAATTAATAAATTTAAGAGAAGCCATTCATATTGTAACAATAAAATAGACCGTCACAACGATATACGTTTAATACAACAGATTTGATGGTGAATGTACTGGTCTGCTTTAAAGTCTACCTTACGACCAATACAATCCTTGTCGAATGTGACCAGAGTTATTCTGATGGTCTTTACAAACGTTACATCGTGTATGGTCTCTCTTATCCCTACATTTTAAGCCAGTGTCCACGACGACCATCAAATAATATAGTCACCTAGGTACTCAAATAACCAGTACTTAGATAGTTCATATGGCGGTCTATAAAGGAAGGAAATAGTCACACGACATGACTAGTTTTTAACGCGTTTGTAACTAGTCACTCGCGACTACCACGTAGTAGAGTGATGATACAAGAGAAATGGAACCTTGTTAAAATAATTTTTGGTAGCGTCGTGGACTAATGCCAATTTTTGGCGTTCGTCCTGTCTTACAATGGACTATGAATAGGGTGGTATGATGAAGATAAAAATAGGAACCATCAACTTGGGTTTGATCAACGCAATCTTTTCAATGTACAGACATACATGTTTTATAATAGCAATAAGGCATTGTTTCATTGTCCTACTAAATTTAGTAGGCCAATTTAAAGTCAGATTCGATTTGGTACCGTTATAATTTTAATAGCCGTAGAAACTAAGAGGCGCCATTCACGTTGCAACAGTCATACGGACCGTTGCAACGATTTCACTCGTATGCGATATGTTTGATCGTGAATGTTTTGGTCTACTTAACGACCAATACAATCCTCGTCGCATGCGACCATAGTCGATGCGTCGGTCCGTACGACCGTTGCAACGTGTATGGTCCCTCCAAGTTACTTTCTGAGTATCAAGCTTGTTTTGCTCTTGACTGTATGAAAAATATCTACAGAAAAACTGTAAGTTCTATTGTAAACCTTCTTGAATAAAAAGACGTGTCGACGTATATTTTGTGGATCGTTCTATGGCGTATCCTTTATCGATTGATGTGTTTTTATTACTTACACATTGTTTATGATTCCTCTGGCATCAATTTCTGATTCCTCTGGGCAAAAAAATTTAAACTTGAATTTAGTTAAAAACTGACTAATATAATTAAGTGCAAATCGATATTTATATTTCTATATGCATCTATTTTATTACAGATGGGTGTAAATCGAATTCTCAGGAATCACCCCAATCGAACTAGAAATGACAATTTGAAATTTTGCCCCCTCTATTTGGGCCTTATTTTATTTAAATTCTTTAATATGCAATTAAGTTGGGTAACAATACTCTAAAACTGTACCAAATTTCAAGTCGATAGCATGAGCAGTTGCTGAGATATACAGGTGTGACAGACAGACAGACAGAAAAGGTGGCACCATGAGGGTTCCTTTTTTTACCATTTTGGTATTGGAACCCTAAAAAGGGTAAAAATGTTATTTTTATGTGACAATTTAACACTCGTGCCTTTCACACCATTATGTTTTGTCTATAAGTCTGCGTTATTATAATGTTGGTATTGAAAAACACTTGTCTTATACTTTTTTAATTAATTGTTATAATATTTTATTACATCCCCAACCGGTTTCGCTTAAATAAGCATCTATAAAGCATTTAGATGATGAAGATGATTCTTTAAGCGAAACCGGTTGGGTAAGGTTTGATTACAGCCCTCACCTTTTGGCATAAGAAATCTTTTTGTGGAAAAAAAAAATATTAAATTTATTTTCATTTCAATTTTTATTTTTTATTTTTATGTGTCCTTTTTTGCTGCCAGAAAATGGCGTCTTGACCACCGGCCTTCGGTCAAGAACTTCTTACATGGTTTTTTAATTTTTTTTTGGTAAGCCAGACAATATTATCTATGTTAAAAATTTAGTATAATAATGACTTACATAAATAATCGTTATAGATACTCGTGATCGTTTGATAAAAATTTGAGCTATAAAAAAGCTCAATATCATCGTCCATATGGTCAAGGTATATCCCCCAAAAGTAATTATCTCACTGAAGTCGTTTATCCTATCAAAAAAACTGTAGTTTCCAAACCGAACCTGCAAAATGCAATTACAAAAAATATTAAACAAAAACACGACTGCGTTGCAGAAAAGTTTAAAACAATCTAGGATCTTTTGGATTTGGTTAATAGTAGATTGTAAATTTATTGAAAACTAGCTGTTGCCCGCGGCTTCGCTCGCGTGGATTTCGTATTTATGTTGTTACCGGTTTTCCGAAGCAATGAGATGTTTTAATACAGGGAAATTATTATTTATCCCATCATTTCGGGGTAGTTTTAAACTAAGGAAAAACAGGACTAACCCTACGCAAATCAATGAGTATAATTCAAGATCCAGCTGAATTTTATATAATATACAGACGTTACTCATAAATTACTCAGAACAGAGGAACTTAGCAGCAGTATCCTAACAAATGTAAAGAGAGAGATGAGAGACATCTTTAAGTAATATTTCAAAACAGAACCAATTCGCAGAAGTAATTGAGAAAAATTAAAACCCTCTATCTCTCTCTCTCCCTCTTCCCCCTTCCTCTCCCCCTCCTCCCTCTTTCTCTCCCCCTCCTCCCTCTCCCCTGCCCCTCCCCCTTCCCCTCCCTCTCCCTCTCTCACTCCCTCTCCCCTTCCCCTCCTTCTCCCTCTCCCTCTACTTTACCTGTACCTCTACCTCTCTACGTCTCTACCTCTCTACCTCTCTGCCTCTCTACGTCTCTACCTCTCTACTCCTCTACCTCTCTACCTCTCTACCTCTCTACCTCTCTACCTCTCATCTCTCTACCTCTCTACCTCTCTACCTCTCTATCTCTCTACCTCTCTACCTCTCTACCTCTCTAAATCTCTATCTCTCTACCTCTCTATCTCTCTACCTCTCCACCTCTCCACCTCTCCACCTCTCCACCTCTCCACCTCTCCACCTCTCCACCTCTCCACCTCTCTACCCCTCTACCTATCTACCTCTCTACCACTCTACCTCTCTACCTCTCTACCACTCTACCTCTCTACCACTCCACCTCTCTACCTCTCTACCTCTCTACCTCTCTTTCTCTCTACCTCTCTACTTCTCTACATCTACCTCTACCTCCACCTCTCCCTATCCCTGCCCCTATCCCTACCCCTAACGCCAATTTAACCGCTATTCCTAACATAGAAACGAAACCCATATTTATTTTTAGACATTTCAAACCTATCACACCCCAACTCCATCTTCAGGGGGATGATGGTATTTCACGTCCACCAAGCTGGATTTCAAAATTGTTATAGTTTTCGTAATCAGCAACCTGATTTACCATACAAACGACACCCATATTCACATTTTAACCCTATCGCACCCCAACCCCATTCCAAGGGAATGATGGTATTTAACGTCCACCACGTTGGATTTCAAAATTGTCGTAGTTTTCGTAATCAGCGATCCGATAAACCATACAAACGATACCCATATTGGTTTTTAGACTTTTTCACCCCATTTCCCAATTTTAAGGGGTTGAATTTGGGGTGTTATTTCAATAACAGTGATGAACGTTGCATAGAATGACATCATTAATGCCTTAATAATAAATAATGTGGATTTTACTTTAAAAATAAAGGATGTTCAACTTCATCCCCCTTTTTACCTTTAACGGTGTCGAATTTTCAAAAACCCTGAGACACATAAATATTAATTTTCAGTCGTCAGCCTAAATACAAATATTGAAGATCCTAACTTCAAAACTGACGGACTTTCATACAAACTTTCATCCCCTATTTTACCCCCTTAGGGGTGGATATTTGTAAAATCCTTTCTTAGTGCACCCCTAGGCCTCATAAGGAACCTACATGCCAAATTTGAAATCTCTAGACCCAGTGGTTTTGGCTGTGCGTTGATATGTCAGTCAGTCAGTCACCTTCTTCTTTTATATATATAGATATGCTTAGAAAACGTTTTTCGCACAAGTCATCTTAGATGTGGGCATATATGGGTGTAATTTCAATAACAGTGATGAACGTTGCATAGAATTACATCATTAATGCCTTAATAATAAATTATGTGAATTTTACTTTAAAAATAAAGGATTTTCAACTTCATCCCCCTTTTTACCTTTAACGTTGTCGAATTTTCAAAAACCCTGAGACACATAAATATTAATTTTCAGTCGTCAGCCTAAATACAAATTTTGAAGATCCTAACTTCAAAACTGACGGATTTTCATACAAACTTTCATCCCCTATTTTACCCCCTTAGGGGTGGATATTTGTAAAATCCTTTCTTAGTGCACCCCTAGGCCTCATAAGGAACCTACATGCCAAATTTGAAATCTCTAGACCCAGTGGTTTTGGCTGTGCGTTGATATGTCAGTCAGTCAGTCAGTCAGTCACCTTCTACTTTTATATATTATATAGATATGCTTAGAAAACGTTTTTCGCACAAGTCATCTTGGATGTGGGCATATATGGTATCAATGCATTTAGTGTCATGTCCTGAACTTATATATATGAGATGACAAGTAAAGCTCGCGTGTGGTGGGGTGGAAACTGTGACGTCATAAAGACGATCATACAAAAATAAAATCTTAAACATACCATGTGGGGTATCAAATAAAAGGGCTTTACAAGTAGATTAAAAATATACAGGGTGTCCCAGGAAACACTGTCAAGCAAAGGTCCAGAGGTGGACCACCCTTTGGGCTGCCCGAATCACCCCCATGCAAGTTCACACTATTGTGTTTCGGTAGAAGTTTTAAGACAGCTGTTAAAATTTCAGGCACATGAGCGATTCTATTTTATTTCTTTGGGTGAGCCTTCAGGATTTGGTTGTTTTTTCCGTAAGAATAACTAATTGATAGGGTATTTTGGAAGTATTTTGATACTTTTCATGCTACTTTTAGTTGAAATTGGCGTTCCAATCATGTAAGAGAAAAATATGAATCTTAATTTAGGTTAAAATAATTATTTTATTAATTTTAGTTACCTATTCTTTTGCCAAATTTTGATAATTGTGAGACAGACTTTACAGAATAGCCCTACCATCTTCAAAGTTGCTACAAGAATAACAAAAATTGTAAAATTTATTATTTTATACCTAAATTAAGATTCAGGTTTTCTTAACATCTGTTGAACGCTAATTTAATAGAAAAATACCATTGTAAGTACCAAAATACTTTCAAAATACTCTATTAAGTAGCCATTCTTACGGAAAATACAACCAAATTCTGAAGGCCCATCCTAAGACCGAAACACAAGAGTGCAAACACTGCTGCTTTATGACAGAAACAGGCAAAAGGCGCTACTTTTCCAGACGGACTTTGTACAGAAACCTAACCACTATCTTAATTTACAATAGGAATCACCAAAAAAGGCAAATTATTTATTTGGAGCCTAAATTAATATTCAGGGGTTTTTCCCTCTCAACTTTTTAACCCCCTCCCTCACATGTCAAGACAAATAACTTAAATAGGGTTTCATGTTGAAAGGAACAAAACCTTATAACATGCCGCCAATTACAGCGAAAAATACCCCATTAAGCACCAAATTTTTTTTATGTTTTGGGTATACTAGAGACCTGAAAAGTTTTTAAAATCATCAGCAATATATGGAACATCATTTGTATTTTTATATTGATGAACAAAATTTTAATCGGCCCATTAAATTGTTCGAAAATTTTATTTACCATACTTTTTAAGTAACAATTAGGAATGTTAGGAGGTTTATTATTTTATGTATAAAAGAAACATTCAAGGCAATCATGACACAATAAGAAAATTGGAAAAATGTTTAGTACAAAAAAGATATGAATTTTTAAATTTACTTCGGCTGAAAATTTCAAAAATTAATAAAATAATTTATAACTCGAAAACAAATAATCGCGGAACATACATGGGGGTGATTCGGGTAGCCCAAGGGGTGGTCCACCTCTGGACGACCGCTTAACAGTGTTTCCTGGGACACCCTGTATAACACACTATAACAGTTTCACTACTTTGTCTCACAAATTACTAGAAAACGTCCAAAAATTTCACAATTCAGACTTGAATTTAAACTGCTCTACATCGAAAATGACTATATGGATTTTTACAAAATATATACAAAGTGACCCTGAATATCCTTTCTATAGTGTCTAAAAATAATTAACCGGATATATAAAAAAAACAGAGAAGTACAGCATTTTGAATAACAGTATCATTTGATGCTTTTACAACAATTACCCTGTGACAAATAAATAGGCAAAAACGCGTTACTGCTTACTAAATCTACCAAAAAATATAGTAGGAGAGCTGGCTGCAAAATATTATTAATATATTTTGTAAAGTTTAACAACAAATACTAAAAAAAAGTAATAAATTAAGGGGGCTCCCATACTAAAGACCTGTCTTTTTAGACGATTTTTGTTTTAGGTCTATCTTAAAAACGGGAACACTTACAAACGTAAAAATTGGTTTGATTATATAACATACGCTAAAAACAACAACAACTAATAAAATCTGGTCAAGCGCGTGTCGGACTCAAAAAATCTGGCACAATAACTAACTGAAATTTCAACTAATACAATTATGATTATTTGGTGGTACGGAACCCTCGGTGCGCGAGTCCGACTCGCACTTGGCCGGTTTTTATTGTAATTGTTATTGTTGCAAGAACTACTTAATTCATAATTACCCAATGTTTGATTACTTTGACCTATCGTAGGTCAAAATTACCCCAAGTATTCCCAAGAAGAATAAATATATCAAAATCATTTATTAAGCAAAAAACCTTTTGTTTCCATGCAATTTAGTTATTTCATTTGAAATGTAAACGTTACCGATAAAAATGGGTACCTACCGTTCTTATTTTACTCGTTATATGTCGCAGGGTAATGGTTGTACAAACAGGAAATTATACTGTTATTCAACTTGATGTACTTCTCTTATTTTATGATATATTAAAATAATTATTTTTGGACACAATAAAAAGGATGTTTAGAGTTTTTGGTACGTATTTTGTAAAAATCTATTCAATTCGTTTTTAATATAGAGCAGTTCATAGTCAACTCTGATTTATGTTTTTTTTTGACGTTTTCTAAAAAATTGTTAGACCAAGTAGCAAACATGTTATAGTGTGTTATATATTTGTAATCTACTTATGAAGCCCTTTCATTTGATATCCCACATGGTATGTTTAAGAGTTTTTTTTAAAATGACCGTCTTTATGACGTCACAGTTTCCACCCCCACCACACGCGCGCTTGTCATCTCATATTAATAAGTTCAAGACATGATACTGAATGCTTTGATACCATATATGCCCATATCGGAGATGACTTGATTCAGATTCAGATTCAGATAATTTTATTCAATGTAGATTCATTACAGAATACTTATTGAATGTCATGCAGAATACAATGCAAATAGAGCGAGTCTACGCCGTTTCGGATCGTGCTATGGCAGCGTAAAAGATACATACACTATCTACACTAATATTATAAAGAGGAAAGATTTGTACCTATTTTTGAATGTTTGTATGTTTGTAATGAATAGGCTCCGAAACTACTGAACCGATTTGAAAAATTCTTTCACCATTAGAAACCTGCATTATCCGGGATGAACATAGGCTATAAAATATTTTAAAAAATTTAGGGTTCCGTATGAAAACTTCGATAATGTAACCCAAGGTGTGAAAAAAATACTAAATAGCATCCTTATATCGAGTACGCTGCCGAAACTATTAACAATAGAGCAAAGTAATGTACCACAGAATTATAGAAGCCATCAATATCTACAAAAAAGTCCGCAATACCATATGTCTAACTATTACAGTTATGTCACAATAACTACTTTTTCATGTTAAAATATGTAATAGTAACGCCGGTACAAACTATATAGGCCACATTATTCGTACCTATTAATCCTTATCCAAATAAATGATTTCGTATTCAAGGCTATATCAGTACCTGTAAATAACTTTTTGAATTATTCAAATCGGACATACCATTCAAAAGTTATCATGAGTGTAATCGTTATCAAAATTGAAATTAAAGAAACAGCGCCCTAAGTGACTGTAATGGTTTTATCTACAACAGAGAATAGACACGAAAAATTTGACTGGTCAAGTGCGTGTCGTTCCGTGTGGTAGCGGCAAAGAATAGTGCCAACCCATCTCAACCTGTAGGTGTCGTAAGAGGCGACTAAGGGTTTACAAACCGGAAGTTGGGCAGCGACATCTTTCCGTGTATCGCACCATCTTACATACTGCGGTCACCAACAACCGCGGTCCATGGTGCCAGCCTTAATGAAGTGCGTGTCGGCTCGAGCGAATTTAATGCACTTCTGCGTGACTAAGATGGTATGACTGCCCATAACTAGGACAGTATTTTTACCGTAGTGGTACGGAACCCACGGTGGGAGTACAACTTGCGCTTGGCTGGTTTCTTTAGTAACCCCCAATGCAACAAGAACCTATATCTACCCGTGCGAAGCCGGGGCGAACCGCTAGTCATTCATATAGTCATCCAATCTATAGTAAGCTTTTTTACATAACGTTTGCTTTACACATTCTTTCAACTTTCTCTCAGGTAATTGCACTATATTGTCAGGTATTTTGTTGTAGTATCGTATACACAGACCAACGAAAGATGTATTGACTTTAGTTAATATAGTATATGGTTGATCAATTTTATGCTTATTTCTAGTATTAAAATTATGCCTGTCACAAATTTTAGGTAATTGATGAATGTTCTTTCTAGCATACATTATATTTTCATAGATATACTGGCATGGCACTGTCATAATGTTGATTTCCTTGAACAGTTCTCTGAGGGAATCACGAGTCTTCAGGCAATAAATTGCTCTTATAGCCCTCTTTTGTAAAACGAATATTGAATGTATATCAGCTGCTCGGCCCCAAAGCAGTATGCCATAAGACATAATGCTATGGAAGTAGCTAAAGTAAACCAGCCTTGCAGTAGCTACATCAGTAAGTTGTCTGATTTTTCTAACAGCATATTGTAGCGTTATCGCTCATATTCCTTTTTCGTGTTCGATACTTTTTGCTTCTTTCTCGATGTATTGACTGGCTGTTTGTATTCATTGACAGTGGATTCAAAATTTTGATTTTCCTTTCTCGGTGCTTATTTTTTGTTTGGACACAGAAGAGTTTGTGACAAATTACCAACAAAATATTTATAAAATCGAGCATTTAATTCAAGTGTACTATATATAAATCAGTTTTAATACAGCTAATTTGCTGCTGAAGTTGTTATTTCATTTGTTGTACTGAAGTTGTAGTTTCATTTGTGTATATGCTTGTAGAAGCTAAGGAATTTATCTCGATATGAACTCCTCAATTTTGTAAGTATTTTTGTCTTTACGTTATATTTGTTACTGAGAGGTTGCCACTCCTTTATGACGCATTTTTATTCGTGCAGCTAAAGCTGCCCGATTACGGGCAGTAGGTTCCGGCTTGCACCAGCAACACTACCTAGCCCTGTCTCCAGAGAGACTACTTGTCATCTGCAGCTTACACCGTGCTCTCTACCGCAGCACCTCTTCAACTACGGGTTTCTCAACAACGCAGGAGGACGCCACGAACTGCGCAAAACCTACATCAACAAATTTCCAGATATTTAAACCTTTTATATTTTTAGTTTTATTTTTTAAAATTCAAAAATGCGCCACCAGACGCGCCATTTTTTTTTGGATCCAAATCTTTGGCTGTAATTTTATACGTTTAGATCTTTGATCCGCGATACTTTGCGGAGGGTATGACTATGACCATATATAGCTATACGCTGTAGTAATAAGTTAGGTGGCCACTTAAAGTTATCACTAGATTTTTCCGAGCGAAAGTATCTACTAGCTATAGACGGAGCGATTAACCTGACGCACGCATCGCGGATTTCATTCCAAATTTATTCGTCATATTTTTAACGCCTATCGATGAATTTTAAAACTTTAACTATATTATATTCTTAAATTTAATCACAAATCGTTCAATCAATTTTTAACCTTATTTCGTTGGTTTTATATTAGTGAAATTATACATCAAAACTGTGTTCCATCTGATTTTATTAAAATATTGTGTGTTATATCTCTTTGTTTGTTTGGTTAGTTTAAGGTAAGTTAACTCTTACTCTATTTTAATCTAACTGCAGTACATTTTCAATTTAATTTACTTTATTTCACTGCATTTTATGGCGCCCGAGCTCAAATTATTTATTTATTCTGCTTTTTTTCAGGTTCTCTAACTAGATGAAACATTTTTTCACGACCGCGCGGATGTGCGTTTTTATAAACGCGACTTGTATAGACAAGAAATTTTTTCAAATACATTTTAACTTGTAATTTCATTCTTTGTTAAAATAACTATAAATTTAACTGGAAACGTCTTTTATTTTCTCCAGAAATATAATTTTACCCTGAATTTCATTTCAGTAGTTTGTAGTAGTTACTCTGTTTGTAAGTCTGTATGCTTGTATAGGGAACTAAAGGTAAGTTAGTTTATGCGAGTTTTTTGTGAGAGTTAGAACTTCTTTCAGGTTACTTTCAGTTTTTTCGTCGTGTATACTTAGCCTGCTGAACCAACACCTTCATTATGTAAGAACAGGTACCACCAGTTGTTGATCGTGGTAATCCGTTTGGAGATACTAGTGCTGCTTCAAATCAGGAACCTCCACTGTTAATGTATCAAACGCCATTACTTATTGACACTTCTATTCCAATTACTACGACCCAACTCAATCCTAGTCCAATTTTAAATCATCCTAGGAATAGGTTTGATATGACGTCGAATCCTTACCAAGATTCTCCTCAACCTTCTCTTTCTGCAACTACAGAGAGAATTAAAAAAATGATATCAAAGGATAAGTCCCTCACATCCTGGAAGATTTCCTTCTCTGGCGATTCATGCGTCCGTGATTTTTTCCTTTCTGTTTAGGAAAATCAAGAAGCATCTGATATTCCTAATGAATACTTGGTCCGCAGATTTCATGAGCTTTTAACTGGTAATGCTTTGAAATACTTCCGCTCAATTAGGTGTCCTACTCTTTCTTATAACGAATTGAAATATCTTTTTTTTAGTACTTTTGATCGTTCAGAATATGAGTTCATTACAGAACAAAAACTGAGAAGTCTCAAGCAAAGTCAAAATGAATCTTTCTCACAATTTTTAATTAACATCAAGGATCTTAATTCTAAATTAAGTACCCCAATTTCCGACAAGGCCCTTCTACCAATTATTAAATTCAACATGAATCCTCACTATAGGCCGTGCTTGTCTACTAATCGAATTGAAAGTCTAACAGATTTACTTCAAATAGCTAAGAACTTCGAATTATTCGAATTATCCAAACAACCTCAAATGTGTGAGGCTTCATCCGCACCCACTTCTTTTTCTTCAACTTCGCACTTTAACTGTCTTAAATGTAACCAGCCTGGTCATAATTTTAGAGTTTGACCCAATATCTCAGGTAAGATTTGTTTTAAGTGCAGAACACCTGGTTTTTTAACTAAGACATGTCCACGATGTTCGTCACAGACTTCGAATAAGATGCCAAAAAACCCGTAAGACACCGGGGATACCCTGTTTCGCCTCAATTGGTATCTCCGGTGATTCACTCTAAATCACCAGATAATTAGTTTTTTCTTGAAATTTTCATTCAAAATCATTCTTTCATGGCTTTACTCGATTCTGGTGCCCAGACTTCTCTTATCTCGGCTACTATTGTGACTAAACATGATTTTCCTTATGATTCTTCTTCTCGTCCTTCTATTTATTCTGCTAATAACACTCCAATGTCTGTCTTAGGTCATTGCGTTTTGCCTGTCTCTTTTAATGGACGTACTCTTAACCACCATTTTTGTGTTGTTAGTTCTATGTCTTCTCAGATAATTTTGGGTATGGAATTTTGGAATAATTTCGGTCTTACGGATTCTTTTTGTAAAGCTTTTGATTCTTCTTTTAAAGGTAACCTTTTCGTACCAACAGACACTCCACACTCACCATTGATGTGTTCAGCTAACCATATCCAACCTTGCTTCCCTCTTTCAGCTGACCAGGAAACTTTAACAGAAGGTCATTGAAGAGTATAGTGATATTTCTTCTGAGAAAATCGGTCTTGGTAAAACTTCTTGGCTGAGTCATAAAATCAATACTGACGGACCTCCTATTCGCCAAAGATATTATCCTTTGTCACCTGCTAAACTAAAGCTCCTTAACGAGGAGATAGGTAAAATGTTAGAAGCTGGTGTCATTCGTCCATCTCGCTCACCATGGGCTAGTCCTGTTGTTATGGTAACTAAAAAAGATGGTTCCGTACGCTTCTGCGTAGATTGTCGTAAATTAAATAGCGTTACTATTAGAGATTCGTACCCTCTTCCTAGAATTCAAGATATTTTAGATAACTTAAAAGGCGCTAAATATATGACGTCTCTTGATTTTCGTAGTGCTTTTTGGCAAATTCCTTTAGCTGATGAAGATAGTTGTCAAAAAACTGCTTTTATTGTACCACAGCGTGGTCTTTTTGAATTTGTTCGCATGCCGTTCGGTTTAACTAATGCCGCCTCAGAGATGCAACGCCTCACTGATATGTCAGTTAATTATGAATTCACTCCTTCAGGAAATAACTGCGTTTTTGGTTATATTGATGATTTGATTTTGGTCTCACGCGATTTTGATGAGCATCTTGATTTACTACGCAAGGTTCTCCATCGTCTTAAGGAAGCAGGACTTTCTATCAATTTGAAGAAATGTGAATTTTGCAAACCCGAGTTAAAGTATTTGGGTTATATCGTTAACGAAAATGGTCTTCAAACCGACCCAGCTAAACTTGAAGCTATTAAAAACTATCCTACCCCTGAAACAGCGAAAAGTCTCCGTGGTTTTATCGGAATGTGTTTATATTATAGACGCTTTGTCAAAAACTTTTCTTCTATTATTGCTCCGCTTACTTCTTTGATTGGTAAAAAAAAGGGTAAAGATCCAATTTCTTGGCCTGATTCAGCTCAAGCAGCCTTTTTGGAACTTAAGAATGCCTTAATGGATACTCCTCTTATAGCCTGTCCAGATTTTTCTAAACCCTTTGTTCTACAATGCGACGCATCTTCAGTCGGTATAGGTTCCGTATTAACACAAAATATAGATGGTGATGAACGTCCAGTAGCTTATTACTCTCGTCTTCTTTCTAAAGCCGAACGTAACTATAGCACTACTGAACGAGAACTTTTAGCCGTACTTGATTCGATTATTCATTTTCGTGGATATCTTGATGGTATGAATTTTACAGTTATAACAGATCATATTGCTTTAAAGTGGTTACTAACTTTAAATAACCCTTCTGGTCGTCTTGCTTGTTGGGCTACTATTATATCTCAATATACTTTTGATATCGTTCATCGTAAAGGCTCAGAAAATATTGTACCCGATACTCTGTCCAGAATGTATGCTTGCCCCATAACTTATAAACATGGTGTAAATCATACAAATGACCGTTGGTACAGAAATATTAATTCTGGTGTTTTACAGTCACCACAAATGTTTCCAGCATATTCTATTCAAAATGGTGTTCTTTTGCGTCGTATGTCTATCGACAATCCTCTTTCTTCTGATCCTTGGCGTATCGTATTACCCTCTGAAAAAACAAGAGCTGCTATTTGGGAAGCACATAATAATTTTCCTTCAATCCACCCTGGTGTTTCTAAAACTTATTCCAAGCTTAGGGAAACGTACTACTGGCCTAACATGTTTAAGGATGTTTCTGAGACTCTTCGCGAATGTAATACTTGCAAAGCTTATAAAATTTCAAATAGCCAACCTCGTGGAGAAATGCTTTTTTCTCGCAATATTTCAGCACCTCTTGAGACAATCTCAATAGATCTTGTCGGTCCTCTACCTGTGGCTTACTACGGTTTTAAGTACATTTTAGTTGTTGTTGATGTTTTCACTAAATATGTTTGGTTATCTAGTCTGAAAAAGGTCACTTCTAATATAATTTCTCAAATCCTTGAAGGAAAAATATTCCTTCCACATGGTACACCTAAAACAATTATTTGTGATAATGCTACTGTATTCCGTAGTTCTAATTTTGCAAACTTTTTACGCTCATATCGCGTACAACCTTATTTTACACCGTTTTATTCCCCACATGCTAACACTGTTGAACGCTACAATTAATCGGCTATTACTTGTCTTAGCATTTTAGTTGAACAAGATCAACGTACGTGGGCCAGAAACCTACCTAAGGTAGAGTGTTATCTCAACTCATGCGTTAATTTAGCCACTTCTTACACACCGAACTTTTTGATGTTCGGTCGTGAAATTAAACATTTTTACCACCCTGATCTAATTCAGACTAGAGGTCAAAACGTCACCGATAGTCGGAGTTCTAGGGGTGAAGCCCTTTCTTCATTGGCTAATGTATATGCACGAGTCGCTGATAACCTGTCTTTGGCTTTTTTGCGAAATGCTCATGCTTATAATAGGAATCGTCAAACAGTTTCCTTACAGGTCAATGATATTGTCTGGAGACGTAATTTTTCTCGCTCTCATGCAGGTGATTTTATTTCTAACAAGTTAGCTCCGCGTTTCGTAAAAGCTCGTGTTTTACGTTGTATTTCTCAACAAGTTTATGAATTACAAGATGATTCAGGTCGTGTTGGTACTTACCATATTAAGGATATTTTGAAATAGCGTTTTACGTCTGATAATTCGAAACAACATTTATTGTACGCATGAGGTTTAGTTACTCTATTTTAATCTAACTGCAGTACATTTTCAATTTAATTTACTTTATTTCACTGCAATATGCAGCCGAGCTCAATCGACCAGAAACAGCCGTTATATGAGGGCCCCATTGAAGTTTAGAGTCTAGTGTTAACCCTAAGAAAACTGTACTATTTACAAAATCTAATGGTTCATTATTCAATACTGTGTTATGTGAAGTAGACCTTACATTTGGTAGTGCAAATTTAATACATTTAGTTTTTGTGGCATTTAGGACTAGATTGTTAACAGTAAACCATAAATGAATCTGTCCAAGTGCATCGTTGACTTCGTTATAATTTTGTGATTTCCTACTTACATTGAATATTAATGAAGTATCATCAGCAAATAACACAATCTTTGACAGATTCTTCACCACAGAAGGAAGGTCATTAATATAAATAAGGAATAAAAATGGCCCTAATATGGACCCTTGAGGTACGCCAATTTTGACAACAGATCCCAGTGATTTCGTCCTGTTTACTTGTACCTTTTGAATCCTGTTTTCCAAATATGACCTAAGTAGTTTAATTGAATTATTCTTAACACCGTAATGTTCAAGTTTTACCAGCAATGTGCTATGATCTACGCAATCAAATGCTTTGGATAGATCACAGAAGGTACCAATAGCTACTTCAGATTTTTCTCACGCGCAAAAGATGTATTTTAAAAGTGCAGTCCCGGCATCCGTTGTACTGCGCCCTTTCCAAATTGATGGTCATGTAGTAAGTTATTACTATTGAAGTGTGAAAGCATTTGATTGAGTATGACCTTCTCAAAAATTTTACTAAGTACAGATAAGACTGATATTGGTCTAAAATTACTGGGATCCTTTTTGTCACCAGCTTTGAATAATGGAACTACTTTACTTTTTTTCATTAAGTCAGGAAATGTACCATGATTGACACAATCCATGAATAAAACTGCTAAATATGGAGATATTGTATCAATGATTGCACTACAGACTTTTACTGACATTCCCCAAAGGTCGTCAGTAGTTTTCATTTTAATACTTTTAAAGGCTTTAACAATTTCGTTAGGAGTGACATGATTGAACCCAAATTCAGTTTCGCAGGCGTCAACATTCTTTTGAAGTAAATCGCTAGCAAGTGAAGATGATGAATTGAGTGACTCTGTTGTTTTCAAAGGAATATTAGTAAAAAAGGTTTCGAATTCTTGAGCCACTTCTACGTTTGAACTAAAAGTTCCGCGATTTGTATAAAGTGTGATTTGATTGTCACGTGGTTTCACTTTTCCAGTTTCACTGTTTATAACATTCCATACAGCCTAAATTTTGTTATCAGCAGACTGTATTTTTTTTCGAAAAAAAATGACTTTGCTTTTGAACAAACTAATTTAAACAATTTTGAATAATTTTTGACATATTCAATGAAATTGTCGTCATTTGAATAATTTCTTAGCTCATATATTCAAAAAGTCTCTCTCTACTTTTGCGAATACCAGCGGTAGCCCAGTCACTGAATTTGAATTTTACAATAATTAGCTTTTTTCTAATAGTGAAAATTTTACTGAATTCAGTATTAATCAATGTGAATAAATCTTCATATGAGTTATTAGGGTTGTTAGTATTATAATTGTGACAGGCAGTTTTTCTAGTAACGTGTTTTTGTACTTTTCTAACCTACCGCTCGTTAGGCTCCTGGTTTCTATATCTATCTTCTGGGTTACTCGAGAATAGTAAAAGTAACACTTTGACCAGAGTAGTCAGACTGAAGCGAGTTTATGATACTTTTCTCAAAATAATCGCAATTACAAAAGACGTTATCAATACAGGTAGCCGAGGATGACGTCACCCTTGTAGGTTCAAAAAATAAATGCTCTAAATTAAAACATTTGAAAAGACTTTGTTACTATAGGTATTATTTTCTAAGATATTGACGTTAAAGTCACCACACACTATCTCAAACTTATTTTCTTTTGTCACTATTTTTAAAACATCTTCCATTACTAACTCGAACATTGAAAATTTTTGTAAAGCGGGAGGTCTATATACGCACACTACAACATGCTTGTCCAGCTCAACACAAGATATTTCAATACACCTTTCAACCGAAAGTCGAACAATATCTTTACGGTTCTTTATCTTAAAACTGTTACGAACTAAAATCAGTGATCCACCGTGTAAAGCAGACTTTCGATTGAAAGCACTGGCTATACAATAGTTTTGATAATTTATCAACATTTGATAATCTTTTTGCCAGTGTTCTGTCAAGCAAATTATATCAAATTTTGTTCTTTCTAAGAATTATTCTAATTCTAAAATTTTTCCAGAAAAACCTTGAATATTTTGATGTAAAATTTTCAAAATATTATATTTTTCCTTTGTCCTTGCTATAGGAAGTTTTTTGCCAGAAGGTTTTTTTTCATTTACTTCAGTAAAATTTTGTTTAGAAAAACCCTCTTTTGTCGTATGAACTAGTTTAAAGAATTGGTGTTAGTAATGTTACTAACTATAAAAGTTTTTTGTGTATAACTTCCTATAACAGAGTCAAATATATTATATGCTATCAATGTAGCCAGCTCTTTCTTAAACTTAAGAGGCAGATACATGGTATCCTTTGTCAATTTGAAATAATTTATAAAAGTATTCATGTCAAGATATAAAATGTCACTATGACGACTTGTCAAATTTTGTAAATGTAAATTCATTCTGTGTATACATTTGTTGTGTTGCTCAGTAACATTTGAACAGTATGGGAGTTACACAGAATAAACCTACACTTAGTTTCAACCTGTATTTTGTTTAACAATGTCACAAAATTGTTTAATTTTAATCTACTTATGTCAGAATGATTGCCTACCACGATAACAACTGTGGTGTTTATATAAAACTTGCCTACAGCAATCTTTCTTACAAGACCGTCGAAAGTAATATCGGGACAGCAAATATTGAACGGAGGATAACCTACAACCTCAATTTTACATTCTACTATAACTTGAATTTTATGTGAAGGTGCATGTACGGTTGAAAGAGACACGGTAGACTTGGTACCGTTCTTTGTTCAGTAGCTACAGAATCTTAAGTGTCTGATCCTAAAAATAAATTACCATTACTTTATTTCTTGTTACTTTACTTTATTTATTTCTTTTGAAATAAAGCTTGCAAATGCATCCTGCCTGCAGATTGACATTATTAAATAGCTTGGTACTTGGAATCTACAGGTCGCCGGCAAATAATAATGCAGAAAGCTTTATCGATTCTCTATCTGAACACCTCGAAGCCTCGAATTTTGGTAACAGAAATATTATTACGAGTATTGCGGGCATTCAGTTAGCCTCGAGCGCTCAACCCGACCGGTTATCGCGTGCCGTGCGTAGCCCGCTGTGACTCATTTGTTTACGTTCGCCCAGCGATCGAGTTAGCTTACTTAACCATTACATTGTCTCGCTGTTATAAAGTTAGTGACGCGACTCCATGTTGTCGATAAGTTTTATCGATAATCATTGAATCGTAAACATGGATAGATTCTTAGTAAGATCAGCTTCGTCCAGCAGCCTAAACTCTAAAAGACCTGCTGATAACCAATTCAGTGATTGGCGTGCCCCCAAACGGCATGCCGCAAAAAGCTCGCAGTCAAAGTTTGATAACACTCGAAATCTGTTCACAAAAAACCACTACCACGGTCTTCCCGTTGCTGATGCACCAGCCCAAGGCAACAAGGACTTCCAAGAAGCAGCCACGACTATCAAGAAGTCAGTTCATATACCACCCAAAATCCTGACCATCCAAAAGGATTAGACCCATGGAACAATAAAGAGTGCTGTATGCAAATACTAAAACCGATTCCACCTACAGTACAGAAATGGTAATAAAGTTTCTATTTTCTGTTATACCCCGGACGCACACCAAGCTATTAAAGAAGGTCTTCAAAAAGATGGTGCTCCTTTTGTATCTTACACCCGCAAGGATGAGAAGTTCCCTAAGGTCGTGAAACGGGGTCTTCCGGAATACGTCGGAAATGAACTTTATGCTGAGCTTGAAAAACTCGGCTTTAATTTCCATTAAAGTGGTTCCCCACCGTCACAAAAATGAAAGCCCGTAAAGGTGAGAATACTGAGAATCTACCTTTTCCACCTTTTCTTGTACAGTTCACTGAAAGTGTCGACATCTTGAAGTTTCGTAAAATCAAATACTTATTCAACTGCGTTGTAAGCATTAATAAGTACAAGCCAAATAGATCTACTGGCACTCAGTGTTACAGGTGCCAAATGTTCGGTCATTCTTCTAAAAATTGTAATATGCCTGCACGTTGTGTGAAATGCACTGATTCTTACCCAACTCAAGACTGCCCCAAAAAGGATCGAAAAAAGCCGGCCCTCTGCTGTAACTGCAAGGAACCTCATCCAGCCAATTACAGAAAATGCAGCGTGAGACAGGAGTACCTAGAACGCATTGAACAGCTGAAAAATCAAAATAAAATGCCTAAACGATCAATCTTTACTAAAAACCAGCAAGCGAAGCCAATATTTAACCACAGCGCCGGTACCTGGGCATCAGTTGCTGCCCCCTCCGCAGCTTCAACCACCGGTCCAGTTCCAACAGTTCACCAAAATGTTAGACCTAGCCCTAAAATTCCTGAAGATCCTGTAATCAAGGAAATGCTTTCAATCTTGACTATTATGAAGGACCTTAAAGCCCAGTTTATGTCATATACTACTTTCTTAGAGAAAGTTATGCTTATAGTTACACATCTTGGTGATTATGTCTAATTTCAAGAATCTTTGTTTTATGTCATGGAACATGGACGGTGTTCGTAGCAAAATTCATGAATTGTTAGACTTTGCGGTGAGTTCTGTATCCGTTGATGTTATTTGTGTCAGCGAAACACGCCTTACGGGCAATATTACATTTGCTACTCCTGGTTTTGCATGCTATCGTAGGGATAAACACCACAGCGGTCGCGGCCAAGGTGTTGCTATCTTAGTAAAAAACAGCATTGAACACTCTTTCATTCATATTCCTGAAACTCAAAATATAGAAGCCATCGGTACCAGTCTCAAAATATCTGGTATCGAGCATGCAATAATTTCGGTATATCAATCGCCTAACCAACCTTTGCTACATTCTGACTTAGATTTGCTATTTGGCTGTCAAGCACGTGTTCTTATAGCTGGCGACTTGAATGCTAACCACGAGTGTTGGCGTAGCAATTATACCAACACCCATGGTAGAACTTTATTTCGCCTTATGCTTGAAAACGATTTTGTAATTTACGCTCCAGATATCGCTACCCAAGTGAACTATTCTAGTCGTAACAGACCTTCTAAACCTGACTTGGTACTTACCAAAAACATTTTTAATCTGAGTGACCTAAAGGGTTACATTTCCCTTTCATCTAACCACTATCCTGTAGTATTTATTATGGGTGGTAGCGTATCCCATAAGCCGAAATCACGCTACTTCCGCTACTATGACGCCAACTGGAATGCTTATAGATCTAATTTGGATGCTAATATTACACTCTCGTCCCTTACATTTAAATCCACAGAAGATATCGATTTGGCAGTCAGGCACCTTCATTCTAGTATACTTGTGGCAAGAAATTTAGCGGTTACTACAAGTGTGACTAATACTAAAGCTACTAAGCTTCCATGGTTCATAACAGCAACTACAAAAGGTACATTCGCAGTATAATAAATAATCTTGTTGATCAAATAAAATACCATATCACGCTAAACCTCGACAAAATTTGGAACTTAAAGCTTGCTCGGGTTGACAATCTTTCCTCAGATATCTGGCGTGTGGCTAACTCACTGAAACCCAGATCTATTTCTATACCTCCCCTGAAACGCCCCGATGGTTCATACACATCAAATCCGTCTGAACAATGCGATGCACTTGCTTCTGCCTTTCAGGAAAATATGAACCTGACTCGTCACTGGCAAAGTCCAGAGGTTGAACACGACGTTTATGCATCCGTGCTTAATAAAGCTCCAGGTGAAAACGCTATCCAAAATGTGTTATTGGAAAACTTATCACAGAAGTCTGTAGTCTTCATAACAAAAATCCTAAATGGCTGCTTACACCTTGGTTATTTCCCTGCGGATTGGTAGAAAGTAAAAGTTATTGCATTGAAAAAACCCGGCAAAGATGAGACAATTCTAACCAGCTATCGTCCCATAAGCCTGCTTTCTTCTATGGGTAAGCTATTTGAAAATCTCATTTATTTGCGTCTGTTAAATGTTTCTAACCTGTACGGTCAACGACTCTACATTGGACTTTACCACTAGCGACCTGAATATCACACCAAAAATGTGATTTCAGCAACTCGCGGCGCTAATAAAATATGTATAAAAATTAGTTGTCAACCAGCTCGCGCAACATTAACATTAATAACAGGATATAATTTTAAATATTTCTTTAAGTTTTTTCTCAATATTTTTATAACATTTAAGTACCAGTGTGTAAAGTAAATTATAAATACATTTATCTTGAAGCCTGGTCTTTTAACATTTTTACATTATAACATCAACATTTAACACTACCTGTAAGGGTGGAACACATCTACCCTTACATTTTGGTCCTTCGAGCCTCTGTGCCCCCTAACATTTTGGTCCTTCGAAGATTGAACCAGTGCCGAACGAACATTTTTCTCCCTCGGCTACGAACATAACAGTGCCGTGTTTGTGAACATTTTAATCGCGGGAACAATTAAACAGTGATCGATCAATTTAAACATTAGAATAATATTTCAACGTTGAACATTAACATTTTAACGAAGTGAACAGTGACAACTCCTTCGAACATTTATATCCCTGGATTGCAGTGAAAAATCAACATTTTTTCAACATTGGCGGTTTGCTGAGAACTCGGTGAGCGCGTTCCATTTTATTTTCTCTGCTTACGGGATTTTTGACAACATAAGAACAACAGTAAACCTACAACATGTCTCTGTCTTATTCTGAGCTGTTAAGCGCTCAATCTGTTATTCATGAAACCATTCACAAAATCTTTAGTAACTTCAAAAAGGATGGGGCTGAGAGGAAAAATAGAATTGATTATTTTGATGAGAGACTTATGAAGCTGGATTCTGAGTGGGAAAAATTCCATAACAACCATAACGAGATAATGTTATTTGAGGGCGAAAAAACCGGACCGTATTTTGAGAAACAAATATTTCAACATCTTAAACAATACTATGAGGAAGCTGTTCAAACTATTTCTACAGCAAAACAAAATTACTTGGTTCATTTGGAAGCTCGCCTTAAGGAGGCAGAAAGCGGTTTCGGTAAACCACAAAAAATTAACAATTTTGGGACTCCAGGGGGATCTCAGCAGGGAAATTCTACTTCTGGGAAAAATTCCACTTCTTATACAACAGAAAAATATGAGCAGCGCACGATGGATATGCTTAACGAACAAAGGTCTAACATCAAAGCCTTTGAGAGGACTGTGCGCCATCTAGATGTTGAAAGTGTGAAAGAGAAGTGGCAACTAGAAGACAAGTTACGAATTTTGATACAACGATGGGAAAAAGTAGATGAAACCTATTGGAAACTCGATAACATGATTAAAAACATGGAGCCATTTGAGGATGACTACAACAGGTTGGAGGCAATGTATGAGGTCAGCAAGGAACAAATAAACAAGAAAATCTGGGACCTCCAACTCCAAAAATCGAATTGCCGTATTTTAACGGAAACTATGCGCAATGGAATACCTTCAAGGACTTATTTGTAGAAATTGTACACCAAAATCCTTTTATTTCAAACGCTCAAAAAATGCAGCATTTAAAGTCAAAATTAAAAGGCGAGCCAGAGAAGCTGGTGCAGCATCTTAACATTAGTGCCGACAATTATGAAGCGTGTTGGCAGATTTTACAACAGAGATACGATAACACTCGACTTCTCTTTACTTACCATGCTAACACTCTCTTAAATCAGCTGGTAATACAGAGTCCTAACGCTTCTCAGCTTAAGAAAATGCATGACGTAACGATTGAATGTATGCACGCTATAGCAAACCTGCAATTTGATACTGAGTCTTGGGACCCTTTGATTGTCCACATTCTTTTACAAAAGCTTGATACTGAAACAATCCAAACATTTATTGAGTCCTTGAAAAATCCCAAGGGAATGCCTACTCTAGAGGAACTTTTAAAATACATAGAAAATAAATTTATGGCACTAGAGTCAAGTGCAAGTGGAGCCTCTTCACATCGTAACAAAAACATTTTTGACAAAAATAAACAAATGAAAATGAATTCTAACACCCTGTATAACAAGTACAAAATGCCTGAACAGAAAACGCCTCAGACGCAAAACGACGTGTCTCGGTCAACTTCGTACTCTAAAACATTTCATCAATTCATAATTTCATGCCCATAATGTAACAAACAACATGGACTCTATAAATGTAAAGAATTTTTGAGCCTGGCCCCGGAAGAAAGGTTAAAGACCTCCACTAACCTGAATGTATGCAAAAATTGCCTTTTCAGCCTTATTGGAAACGATTGCACATCGTCAAGAAAGTGCAAAGTTTGCGGCGCCTCGCATAGCAGCCTATTACATGAAGCATTTGCAATAAAAAATAATAATTCATTTAAGCAGCCTAAAGTAGGTCAGCGCCTTAACACGCACGTCGCGAATGATAATTTGAATGCAAACTCTCCCTGCAATAGCGAAGTGCTCTTAGCAACTGCACAAATTAAAGTGATGCGTTATGATGGAACATTTACAACATTAAGGGCTCTTTTAGATCAAGGGTCACAGGTTACACTTATAACAGAAAATGCTGCCCAGATGTTACAAATAAAACGAAACCGGCTGAGCGCCGTGGTGTCAGGAATCGGTGCTTCCCCCTCAAGCAAGTGCAAAGGGGTAGTTCAACTGAAATGCCAGGCCCTGCATAGCGACTTCTTATTTAACATTGAAGCGCTTATTATGAACACGATAACAAACAAACTCCCTAACAAAACAGTAGACAAAAATTCGTTAGAACATTTAAAACATTTACAATTGGCCGACCCGGAGTTCAACGTGTCCCAAGAAATTGACCTACTTTTGGGCGCGGATGTCTATTCTAAAATACTTTTGGAAGGTTTAATAAAAACTAACAACTCCTCCGTAATTGCGCAACAAACACAACTCGGGTGGATCGTGTGCGGTACACACAAAACATTTAACTGCCACGTGACTATCAACAACCTGGAAGAACTAGCTGTGTTCTGGGAGCAAGAATCTCTAGAGGAGAACAGAAACGCGGACATTGACCCCGATGACCGGTGTGAACAGCTCTATGTACAAACTACAACTCGGTTCATCATCATCATAACATCCCATGAAACGTCCACTACAGGACAGGGAGCTCCCTCCAGAATTCTAGCTTTTGCTGGAAAAATGTGGAGGGGAAGTACCATAGTCACCTCGCTTGTTAGCGTTACGGCTGGCACCATGGACCGTGGTTGTAGGCGACCGCAGAATGTAAGATGTAAGAGACAAAGGAGGATGCTGCTGCCCATCCTCCAGTTAACCCTTAGTCGCCTCTTACGACACCCACGGGTATGTATAACTCGGTTACCGGAGGGAAAATATCAAGTACGACTTCCTATGAAACAGGACTTCGAACAAAATCTAGGAAAGTCCAAACCACAGGCAGTAGCACAATTTCTTCAGAAAGAAAAATGGAGAAAAACAGTAGCTTCGCGCAGGACTATAAAGAATTTATGAAGGAATACGAGGATATGGGTCACATGTCAATAGCAAACAACAACACAGACATTCAATATTTTCTACCACATTTAGGGGTGGTCCGTCCAGGGGCTGTTTCAACTAAACATAGGGTTGTATTTAATGGGAGTGCTAAAACAACATCAAAACAAAGCCTAAATGATTTAATGGAAACTGGCCCCAACCTACAAAAAGATTTGTTTGGAATTCTTTTACAATGGAGGCAGCATAAATATGTTTTAACGGCTGACATCGAGAAGATGTATCGGTTCATAGCTGTGCATCCCGAACACCAACATTTACAGAAAATTATTTGGCGATTCAGCCCCCAACAGCTTCTAAAAGAATACCAACTGACCACAGTTACCTACGGGACCAAGGCCGCACCCTTCCTAGCGATGCGAACACTCAAACAGCTAGCGTCAGACGAGGGTGATAAATATCTTTTAGCAAAACCGGTGCTACAAAACAACTTTTTTATGGACGACGCTATGTTCGGGCATAACGACATGGAGGTTGCCCGCAAAACAAGGGATGAACTTATAAACCTGCTAAAAAGCGGCTGTTTTAATCTAAGAAAATGGGCCAGTAACGAACCACAGTTAGTAAACGATCTACCAGAAAACATGAGAAATCCACAAAATTTCGACTTTACCGAAGCGCAAACATCTAAAACTTTAGGACTGGCCTGGAACCCCAAAAATGACAACTTTATTTTTACACCAACCCTGAAACAAAACAATAAAAAAGAAGCAACAAAACGACAAATTTTAAGTGAAATTTCTACTATTTTTGATCCTTTGGGTTGCCTGTCCCCAATAACAATAAAAGTCAAAATTTTATTTCAAAAGGTATGGCGATACAAAATGAACTGGGACGATGTAGTACCCAACGAAATACAAAAAGAATGGGCCACGCTTAGGAACGAGCTCACGAACATGCAACCATTTAAAATTAAACGCTGGCTTGGATTATACGCGAACATAGATTGCGAACTACATGCCTTCTGTGACGCCTCAGAAAAGGCGTACTCGTGTGTGGTTTATTGCACAGTTCGAGAAGGAACCGGAAAGACCCAAGTCACATTAATGGCTGCAAAAACAAAAGTCTCCCCAATTGCCAAACCTCAATCGCTCCCCAGGCTAGAGTTATCTGCTTCACAATTATTAGCACAATTAATAAATAAAATCAAACAATACATCGACAACCCGAACATAAAAGTCACCGCTTGGACTGATTCCATGGTGGTCTTAGGTTGGCTTAAAGGGGACATATCGCGATGGAAAACATTCGTCGCAAACAGGGTCAGAGAGATATTGGCCGTGTTACCCGCCGAGAACTGGAACCATGTAAAATCCGAACAAAATCCAGCGGACTGCGCGTCTAGGGGACTGTTGCCATCACAGCTCACTAATTTTTCGTTGTGGTGGCAAGGGCCAGAATGGCTAAGCAAAGGAGCAATCCCAAAACAATTTAAACCAGAACAAAATTTAACACCCGATATTGAAATAAAAGTGCATACAGTCACGTCGCCCCCGCATGATGCAACCGTGATAGGGAGTCTGTTAGAAAGAAACAGCAGCATAACAAAAACAATACGCGCTCTCGCTTGGGTATTACGTTTCATCGCGACGTCAAGCACACGTCACGAGCTACGTCACGCGTCTGACGCAAGCACGCCGAGCGCGCCTCCAACATACCTTACGCTCGCAGAAACACGACGCGCACAACAAATGATTATAAAATATATACAAGGGCTGCATTTCGAACAAGAAATAAAAGATTTAAAACAGAAAGGAAAGGTAAATAACAACAGCCGAATTTTGAAACTTAACCCTTACCTTGACAAAGATGAACTGCTACGCGTCGGAGGTAGACTGCAAAACTCGAATCTATCGGAAGCTGCAAAACATCCGTTTATCATCCCAAATGATAGCAGATTAACAACACTTTTAATTGAACAAGCTCATGCCCTCACATTACACGGTGGGGCTAGACTCACATTAGCAACATTGAGACAACAATACTGGATAATCGGAGGCACCGCGACTGTAAAAAAACAATTACGCAAATGTGTCAAATGTTGCCGCCATAGCCCGATCAAAAGTTATCAGCTGATGGGCGATTTACCGAGCGCACGCATCCAACAATCTCCGCCCTTTTACCATACAGGGAATGACTTCACAGGGTGTGTAGATATAAAATTAAATAAAGGAAGAGGTGTTAAGACCAACAAAGGTTACATTTGTGTATCCATTTGCATGACGACTAAAGCGGTGCATCTGGAATTGGTAACGGATCTTTCAACACCAACATTTCTTCTTGCTTTGAAACGTATGGCTGCGCGACGAGGCTGTCCAAAGTACATGTACAGTGATAATGGTACAAACTTTGTGGGAGCAGAAAGAGAACTGAAGAAGCAGTTAATTTTGTCCTAAACATTCCAAAACGACGTTTTCTACCAACAACTAAATGAATTGGGAATAGAATGGAAAAAAAATGCCCCCAGTTGGGCGAGCGGTGGTGGGATTTGGGAAAGTGCTGTAAAAGCCATGAAACATCATCTAAAACGCATCCTAGGGGAACAAAAACTAACATATGAAGAGTTTATGACACTACTCGCACAGATTGAGGCTTGCCTAAACTCAAGGCCTCTGTGCCCCCTAACCGAAGACGTTGAAGACTTAGAATTTCTAACACCGGGTCATTTTCTTATTGGGCGTCCGATCGTATCAATACCCCAAGAAAACCTCCTAGACCAAAACATTAGTCTACGCAACAGATGGCAATTGATAGAAAAGATGCATCAAGGATTCTGGAAAAAATGGTCTTCTGAATATCTACAACAACTTCAAGTGCGGGGTAAATGGTGTACGCAGAAAGAAAATCTAACATTGGGAGATATTGTTCTCATTGAAGAAGACAACCTTCCCCCAACAAAATGGGCTCTAGGGAGAGTTCAAGAAGTTCACGCCGGAAAAGACAGTTTGGTTCGCGTTGTGACTCTAAAAACAAAAGGGGGCACCCTAACAAGACCAATCATAAAATTAAGCAAACTACCTGTAAACACCTCTCCTGCTTTACCTTTACCAACAACCATGAAACCTGACACCGAACGTGCTCCGAGCCAATCATCGAGTACTAGAAACAAGGTGGAGCGTAAAACAGATAACGAGCGGCGGCCATTGCGATCGAGAAAGCTTAAATGCAACTTTGTATGTATGCTACTAGCACTCATAACAATGTTTCATCCAACTAAACAAGCAGATGACATAATAACAATAACACCATTTGAACAAAATAGACCCATATATTTCGATAAAGTTGGCAGCCTACAAAGTGTACATGATCAATGGAAAATCGTGACCTACTACAATATGACGTCATACTGGCAAGGCGTCGAGAACATAAAAAATGTTGTAAACCATCTGAATACACGCTGTCAAGAATTCGAATATAAAACGATGTGCGAAGCAATCATTAGCGAGTTCAACCAAGAATTACTTGAATTAGACCACAATAATTACCTGCTGCAAACTCATCATGGCCAGTTAAGAGGACGTGTCACTCGAGGTCTTATAAATGGCATAGGGTATTTGGCTAACAGTTTATTTGGAGTTCTCGACGAGAGATTTGAACACCAATATGTTAAAGACATACAGGCATTACATAAAAATAGAGATCATCTTCTAACATTAATCAAAGGGCAAACATCTAAAAATATATTATATAGGACTATCCCAATACCTATTCTAATAAACTTAAATAACACAATAACAATGAAAACATCATCTGAATATATCGCCGTGAACCTTAGAAAAGAAATTTACATGACCTTAACAGAGAAAGATATAAGACCCTGTATCAAAATCGAACCGATGACCTACATATGTACAATAAACAAACCTACGATGAATATGCGCAAACGGCATGTTCCTTGCGAAATAAGCGTCATCACAAATACTACGTCGCCGTATTGTGCATACACCAAGGAGGTTTTAATCCACGCTACGCTCTAGGATGGAGAGATGAATGGCCAAAAAAAGCGTGACGACGAGTATATCCAATAGTCGCGGTGGCATCTCTTTCACACAGTAGGGTGACCTTACTATTTTACGCTTGGGGATGTAATGTTATTAAAGCCCTCTGGAACAGCAGCTTCATTTTAAATATTTTATTTGTCAGGATATTATCCTTTAGTTTCTACCTGATAAGTTGTGCTTCCCTCGGTGTTTCGTGTCTTAAAATCCTCGCAACGCTGAGGATTCTTCTTTAGAACCACTCGCTTGGCTCGTGGCTCAATTATAGAGTCATAGAGGTAAATGAAGTCAAGTACGTTTGGTGCCGGCAAAGTATAGTACCAAGTACCAACCCATCTCCACCCGTGGGTATCGTAATGTACGTACAGTGTACGTTTCATGGGATGTCATGTACAACATGAGAATATTATTCAAGCATGGTATGTGCATGTCATGAATATTATTCAAGCATGTCATGAGTACCTTGGGCTCAATTCTTGAATAACACCGGATGATAAATAATTGTCACCCGAAAAATTCAAATTTAAAAATGTTTCTTTACAAAAGTGCAGAATGATATTCGTTAAATATAAAGTAGTGATTGATTGTTACTTTTCATGTATTATGGTTTTCATTTTTATCTGTTAAAAATCTAAACCAATCAGGGTACATTTGATATTTTTTATGTTAAAAGTGAGCAAACGAGCAGGTGGACCACCTGATGGTAAGTGGTCACCACCACCGCCCATAGCGCCCACTGTCTTATTTGATGTCTCAAAAATTATATTTTATCACTCGGTAATATTCAACAATTGGGTCAGAGTTTTTTCAGCAGCAGCATTCTTTATGTTTGTTTCCAAAACAAACCTTTTTTTATTTCTTTCTTCTTGCTTTCCAGAAAAGCCCAGGGAATTCTTGAAAATCACCGGGTGATAAAATATCACTTTTGAGACTTTAAAAATTCACATTTGCGCTGATAAACTGTTGAAAGGTAAATCAGAATACATGAAAATTAACAATCAAGGACTGCTTTATATTTTAAGAAGATCAATCTCAACTTTTGAAAACAAAAATCTATGATTTTTAATTTTTTGAGTGATATTTTATCACCCGGTGATATTCAAGAATTGTTCCCCAGGTACGTTGCATGCCTCATCATCAAGAAGCAAAGCAATTAATAAAATTTGACGTATATTTTTTTGTTTATTTTCAGGAAACAAACAGTTTTACATAAAGTACAGTAATTACTCAAATCAATTTCTAATAAACCTAAAGTTCCCTAAATGTTTATAACAGTATAATGGTTTCGTCTTTAAGAACTAGATAAGATTTTAGAATTAACAACCTTAAACAATTTCATTTTCATTCAGGTTTTGCTCTAAACTTATCATAGCAGAAAAGTATAAACCTAAACACAACTAATCAGATGATTTATTGTTTATTGATAAACAAAATTCATTATAGGTACGACATGTAACAAAATAATCGAACAAATATTATATTTTATTTCTTATTTAATCGATTCAGTTCTGACTTTACATTTATTTAGAAATAATTGTTTTTAAATAGTAGACGTGCCTAATTACTGTAAAAATGGACGAATACAGTGCCGTTTACATAAAAAAATATGAAAAAGACTATACAAATACGACTTGAACTCAATGAAAAGGGGCCGCCACGATCTGAAACCGCGATAGTTCAAAAATGTAGTACAACAAATAAAACTTTAAATCGTGTGATCAAACCAGAACAATATTTAAAAACACCTTGGATGTGCAGTTGTAAATAAATTGTTTTGTTTCCCATGTCTGGTATTTGAAGCTGGCGCTGGCTCGCATAATATGTAACAATAAAGCCATAAAAAATATTGCATGGCCCAAGTTTTTGTCACTATCTTTTTACTGAAATAAACTATAAATACTCACAAACATTAAAAGACTTAAAACCAATATGTTGTTCATTCTCACTACTTATTGAACAGCTCTCGTAACATTAGCTGTCTCTTCGTCCATCTAAATTTGCGATCCGTCTGGCTGTCCGGGAACAACAGGTCGATACAGGTTTTTGTTGGTATTCTTCTAAAAACTCATCATCAACCAACTTCATTTGGGCCTAATTGCGAGCCACCTACTTTTTAACCGACTTCAAAAAGGCGGAGGTTCTCTATTCGATCGTATTTTTTTTATTATTTTTTTAAATGAATGAATCATTCTTACCTACCAAGTGACATCTGTCCACATCTGAAACTTTTTTAAACAAATTCCAACCCAAGGGCATCACATAAAATCTCTCAATAATGCCCGGCACAAAACTTTGATGCTGACCGTAAATGGCTCGAAATATTATCTATCGCGCAGGGCAGGCGTGTGAATTATTGGCTTCCCGCATGTCGTCAATAAGAACGCAGCAAATAACCGGCAGCATCAGATGTACTATTTTCCTATTATTGTACAACAGTACAGGTTCCGTTGTTTTGTTTGATTGTCTTTTAAAACTAATGCAAGCTGTTTTCCTCTTTCATGTTTAGATTCAGATATCTTCATCATAATGTTATTTCATAATAATATTCTTTGGGACAAGTTGTTCAGTTTTATGGGCAGATTCTGCAGGTTCACATCCCACAATACTGATGTGGTTGTACCTTTTTAGTTTCCTTTGTGTTCAAATATCGTACATTACAGCCACCCTACTTCATACGTAAAACAGTTCAGCTTTTTCATAGAAAAATTAAAAGAATAATGCATACCCATAGAAGAATATTCCGCAAATAGCATAACTATCAATTTTGCAGCCATTTACTCTACAATATTTCGCTGTTTTTGCAGAAAAAATACGCGATTTTAAACAACATTTAGCATGACATCAAAATGTGTCAAAGACGGGGATACCAGTAATGTATTGAAAAATATTACCAAAAAGGTTGATGACCAATGAAGAAGTACATAACCTGCTTGACCTTAAACAACACAATTAGATCAAAAATATTTTTGAGAGTTTCCTAGATAAATCACAGAACCAAAAGCACCCGAAAAATATTAAATTTTTAAGATTTAGCTCTAAAAAGGTTTTCTATATGAAAACCAAGCATAATGTCAAAATATGTTTTCCTACCAACCCGCAATTTCGTTTTGCTATGGCAACTGTGTGAGCGTGACACAACCGCGACTAATTGACCTCTCGCTCGGCACAATTTCTCTTCTTCGCGAATCACAGGAATTTATTCCGTATTACAATATACGATTGACTAAATTTGTGTAGCAAGATTTTTGCATTAAACACTCCTTCCTAGAGCGTAGCGTGGATTAAAACCTCCTTGGCATACACAGAAAATAAAAAGTATCATAACTATTGGACACCCCTACAAACACCTAATACATGGTTGTATGTGTGCCACAAAGATTGTCAAGTACAAGCTATATGCCAAGATCGCATGACATCAAAACTAATAAAATTAACAGGAATTATAGAAGCGAGTCCAGGTTGTATTATCAGGAATGGAGAAGAAACACTTTATACACAGATTTATTATGAAAATAAAATCTATATTAACTCGAACATACAATCGATACAATTTAGAGACATAAACAATCTAACGTCTATTCAACAAATACAGCCATCTTTCATGCAAATTAATACTGAAATAAATTCGACAGAGTACAACATTCTTCGAAACAAACTGAAGGATTTAGAGGCTCAAAGTACGTCTGCTGCATTAGACACGAATGATATACATCAGTATGCAGTATCGTATTCTACCTTGGCTCTTGTGGTGATTTTTGTGGTGGTCGCAGGGAGCATTTACATGCACTGGAGAAAGCGAAGAGGCAACGAAAGAGTTACAAACAACGACAGGCCACTACCACAACCCACAACAGCGCCTAGAGGAAACGCTCAGAATGCACGACCAGCCACCACGCGAAAAACTATTTATGCTACCCCACATCAATTTAATGTTGTATAATCTTTATTAATGAAATATTTAAGTAGTTTACAGCAGTAATCATTTGTTAATGAAATATTTAAGTAGTATACAGTAGCATAAATTTTTAGATATTAACTTGGTTGTTTACATTAGCTTAGTCTAACACTGTTTTAATAAGTTAAATTTTCTTTTTGTCGTTGCCAATATGTACGGTCAACGACCCTACATTGGACTTTACCACTAGCGACCTGAATATCACACCAAAAATGTGATTTCAGCAACTCGCGGCGCTAAGTAAAATATGTATAAAAATTAGTTGTCAACCAGCTCGCGCAACATTAACATTAATAACAGGATATAATTTTAAATATTTCTTTAAGTTTTTTCTCAATATTTTTATAACATTTAAGTACCAGTGTGTAAAGTAAATTAAAAATACATTTATCTTGAAGCCTGGTCTTTTAACATTTTTACATTATAACATCAACATTTAACACTACCTGTAAGGGTGGAACACATCTACCCTTACATAACCACTTACTTATTAATGAACAATTTGGCTTTCGACCCATCCATTCTACAGCACATCAGCTTGTCAGAGTTGCTGAGCATGTTTTCCACAATTTAAACCTTAAAAACTCGACTGGGATGTTTCTTTTAGATATAGAAAAGGCTTTCGACAGCGTGTGGCACGAGGGTTTACTTCACAAACTTGTTACTGCTAATATCCCCCTGGACTTAGTAGTTCTTGTCAAATCGTATCTTAATGATCGATCATTTACAGTTCATTTAGGCTAAAACAAATTTTCGTGTCACACGGTATCGGCCGGAATACCTCAAGGGTCTATTCTAGGACCTTACTTATTTTTGCTGTTCATAAATGATATCCCAGTCCAGCCCCTGACTAGTCTTGCCTGTTTTGCAGATAACACGGCATCGTATACTTCATCCGATGATAAGATCTCATTATTGGACTACTTCAACTGTCAATAAACCTCCTCACGGATTTCTTTCACAAATGGAAGCTGAAGCTTAACGAATCTAAGACTGAAGCTATTCCCTTCATGCATCATCGTAAGCTCCCAAAGCGCACTCTAAAAATCGCCGACCATAACATCCCATGGCAAAAATCTGTTTGCTATCTAGGCGTCATCATGGACAGCAAGCTTAACTGGTCTAAACATATTGCTCATCTGCGTGTAAAAGGTGCTTAAGCTCTTGGAGCCCTTAGTCCTATCTTAAATCGCAAAAGCAACCTTAGCTCTTGTACTAAATTGAGAGTATACAGTACCCTTGTTCGTCCCTGCATTACATTTGGGTGCCCGGCTTGGTGCAATACTTGTCTAACAAATTTGAAATTCCTGCAAGTCATACAAAATAAAGCTTTTAAGATAGCTTTCAATACCCCATTTAAAACCAATCTTACAAAATTACACCTTGAAATAAATTTTCCGTTGCTTTTTAATTTCATTCTCAAACTTGCCTACAAATTTTACTCTCGAAATCTCCACAATCAAAATCTTTAATATCAAATTTATACATGACCGGAATCGGTGATTTACCATATATACCTGTACTTTTCCTCGTCTTTGTAAACGATATAGTAGATCGAATAGGAAATAGTAAATGCTCACTGTATGCGGATGACCTTAAAATATATCGTCTTGTATCATGTCCTGAGGATGCAATCTTACTCTCAAAAGACTTTGAAGAAATACATAAATGGTGTATCGAAAATAAGATGGCCTTAAACGCCAGTAAATGTTGGCATATTAAATTTTCAAAAAAGAGAAAGGTGATACCCTCTCACTATAACCTAGATGGAACTCCTTTACAAGAAGTAGATACAATTAGAGATCTGGGAGTGGTATTAGACAAAAAACTATCTTTTATACCACATATAGACAGCATAGTTTCTAGAGTTTTTAAAATGGCTGGTTTTGTGAAGCGGGTTTGTAAAGATTTTACCAACATTTTTCCGTTGTTGGTACTCTATAACTCTTTCGTTAGAAGTGTGATTGAATATTGTTCACCTATCTGGTGTCCATCCTACAGGATACACATCACCCGTGTAGAACGTGTTCAACGCGCATTTTCTAGACACCTGGCATTTCGGGATGCGAACGCATGTTACCGATGGAGTTATAGTCAGAGACTTAACCATTTTAACATGATGTCTCTAGAAGATCGGCGAAAGATGATTAGCCTGCTCACTTTGAACAAATTATGAACAACGCACTCTTAGCACCAGATGTTCTGAGCAGAGTCAATATTTCGGTCCCTCGGACTGCTAACGTTAGAACTTGCACTAATCGTGGGTTTTTTTCCACACGCGGAAGTCGTACAAACGTTGGAGTTTACTCCCCTTTGAACACTATGTTAGCAAACTATAATAAGTTTCAGAATCTCAATAATAGCATCGATATTTTTGGCGACACTTTCATCAACTTTAAAAACAGTATTCTGTTCACTGTTCAGAATCACAGCATGTAAACGTCATTTTTATATTTAAATTTATTAAATTTTTATTTAATTTTATTTAAGTTCTTAGTTTTTCGGCTCTTTATCATTTTGTTTTTGTGTAATTGTTAGCGTCATATTCCCATAGAATGTTGTGAATGCCTATAAGTGACGCATTCATAGAGATTTAAATTTATGTGTATATTATTATATTAACCAAATTATGTATGACTGTGTTGTTGGCGTACCTATTGCATAAATAAATAAATATCGATAGATACGGAACTTATCGCCTGCCGCATCACTATGTTTTGTTTCCACCCGAGCATCAGCTTGTTGACACGCGTTAGCCGGGCTGTCGCCCCGGCGTGGCCCGCTTGCTGGCAGCGAGCGGGGGGCAGGGCGGCTCACACAAGTCAACTTGACGACTTTTGTTGTTGTATTATTTTTTCTTCTACCTTCGTTTAATGCGTAAAGCGAAATTTGTAATAACAAAAATTCCGCCGATAATATATGTTATAAAAATTTATCATTATTTTAAGATAAAAAAAATGTGTACTCATTGTGTGTTATACTTTTAAAGGTGCTATAGCCTTACATTGTGAACTTCAATCTATGATAACAATGTAAGCTTATTTGTATGTGTTACATTGTACTTATATTTAAGTTAATAAAGAACTTTTGAAATTGAAATTGAATTGATTCTCTATCTGAACACCTCGAAGCCTCGAATTTTGGAAACAGAAATATTGTTATTACGGGCGACATAAATATTAACATTACTCTTAAAACGGATGAAACTTACTATGAAATCAAAAATAGAACTCACTATTTGAATACTCTCTCTTTGCACGGAATTCTAGCTGGTCACACTATACAGACGAGGGAAAAGAACTGTCTAGACCATATTATGTTGAAAATAAACACAAAGAAGAGAGCGGCCAATGTTGCAGTTTTGCACACTACGACGATTGACCATGATACCACCTTTTTATCCATATCAAAAATACAAAAGACTTTTTCTGCTAGCAAAACAAAAACAATTACTTACTTTGAAATAGCACTTAAGGAGTTAAAAAATTAAAATATTTCTGCATTATTACACTGTAATGATCCTAATGAAATAATTAACCAATTAATTGATACTTTAACCGTAACAATAAAACGTAATACGGTTGAGAATAATATCCCATCCAAATATAGTATTATTAAACCGTGGATCACTCCAGGACTTCTACGATGTATTAGAAACCGTAATAGACTACACAAAAAAATTAAAGCAGATCCATTTAATGACACTAATAAATGAATTTATGTAAGGTACAGAAATTTTTGTAATAAACTTATTAAAAAGATTAAAAGAAAATATGAAAGTGATATGTTGACTTAAAGTATTAAAAATAATTAATTACTTTGGAAAAATATAAAAATATAACATATACCAATAGACCTAATAATTCTTATATGGAACTTACTAATCTTATGCCGTCACCTAAAGAATCTGCCAAGTTTGTTAACAAATATTTCATTAATATACGTAAAGAATTAGCACAACAGATCCAACCCCTATCTAATACAAATCACTCACCAATAGTAGTATCTCACCTAAATTCTTTTGTCCTCCTCCCGACAGATACAAGCGAGGTGTGTAGCATCTTGATGAACCTCAAGTCAGATAGTTCCCCTGGATGGGATAATATCCCAGCTTCTTTCTTAAAAAATGCGAAATCTGACTTGGTTCCGGTTATCACACACGCTGTCAACCTCTGCTTTGAAAAGGGGGTATTTCCTACTGGTCTTAAACATTCGATAATTACTCCAGTATATAAGAGTGGGAAGAGAGACGCTGTAAACAACTACAGACCGATTTCTGTGCTCTCGAAATTTTTTGAAAAGCTTATCAATAAAAGACTCACCAGCTTTTTAGAAAAGATTAATCTACTCTCGAATAGCCAATTTCGGTTCCGGAAAGGGAGATCGACTGATGATGCAATGGCAGCGCTGAGTTCCTTTGTAGTTGAACAGCTTGATAACACAAACAAATAAATAACTGTGTTTCTAAATTAAAAAAAAGCTTTTGACACCGTCTCTCTCCCTATCCTTATAAACAAACTGGAATCAATTGTAATCAGGGGTTCCCCACTGTTACTCTTCTCTCTCCCTATCCTTATAAACAAACTGGAATCAATTAGAATCAGGGGTTCCCTAATGTTACCTAGCTGTTATTTGATTTGCACTAACCGTCTTTACGAGTACTTAGCTGTGACCTAATTTAGGTGGTATCTAATTGAGTGAATGACTGAGGCCTGTTTGCACTAAACTTAAGAATCGCTTAAGTTCTTGCCTACCTTGTAAAGGAAACTCCTAGCAATATATCGGTTTGCACTAACCATAAGCTGTTCCTAAATTCGCTTATGACATTCTTAACCACAGGAGCCCGATTAGAAAGCGACTAGGGTAAGGTGACGCTTTAATAAATGTCAAGTCGTACATGTCAAGTTGCTAAAAAATAAACACAAGAAATTACTCAAGGAGGTTGAAGTAGCAGAACTTTCTGCTAAGGAGAGAGCCATAAGCGTATCCATTTCTTGCGAGGGACTTCCATACTAAAATGTATTTATTTTTATCAAATCTTAAAAATGTAAAATTTTTATCTCTCTCTGAGAAATATGTCTTGAGAGTAATAAATGTTATAATGTACCACAGTTTTTCTGGTAAAAACATATACTTACCATTCAAGAAAAAAAAACGGTGTTAAAAATCACGCATAAAATGGCTATTACGGATCATTTACGATTCCATTCTTAGTCAAATTAATGAAGAATTTACAAGTAAAAAAAGATATATTTTCACGTTTGCAAATAAAGTTTAGGTAAAACATTCAATTTTCAAAGATTTCTTGATTTTTGTAAAACTCGATTGAGTGTTTTTAAAAGATTTTGGAAACTACGCCAGGGGGCGTTTATAAATATGCCATATACTCGGCAAAAGCGTGCCACATAAAAGACAAACTGAACTCGAAAATGGCGGTGTTTAGTAGTGCTCTCTTACTTGTAATCGATATTTTATCGATATGTGGTGACTGCAATATATGTATGTATGGGTAGAAGGTTTACAGGGCTTTAAAAAAATAGTGTTAAGGTTCAAGCTTCCCTACAATTATCAGCTATACACTCGTCAAGCGTCAAAGTTATAGTGGTTATAGCTCATTCACTATAATCGTACCAACATTTACGCGAGAATTTGATACCTTTCAACGATAGAGCTAAAACAAAAAATGCCAAAAATAAACATGTTTTTGTATGGGGACTCCCTGTATTTTAATTTTTTTTTGTTATTTGCTAAAATATCCACTATAATAACACATATTATACGTAAATTTTAACCCGCTAGCTATTGCGGTTCAAAAGATACAAGCCTTTAAAAATCGGACAGACAGACAGACAAACAGACGGAACTTTCAACCGCGGGGCAACATGGCTTTTTATAAAGTCGAGGGTCTCAGTTAGATAAATCATAAAACTTTTCGGGGTCCGCAATTTATGCAAACGAACATCTCATTGGAGCCTGCTCTACTAACAACCGCGGTCCATTGAGCCAGCCACAACGCTAACAAACGCGGTGACTTTTGTAGTACTTTTCCTACAAATTGTACCAAGCCTTTTTGCCAAAGATTTTGGAAACTACGCCAGGGGGCGTATATAGATATGCCATATACTCGGCAAAAGCGTGCCACGTAAACGACAAAGTGAACTAGAAAATGGCGGTGTTTAGTAGTGCTGTCTAACTTGTAATCGATATTTTATCGATATAGATAAAATGCTGATAGACAGCTTACTCGCCGCGCCATCAGTACTTTTATCTCCTAGTACTGTAACTCTAGCCCGTTCGGGTATTGAAATAAGAACGGTATAAAGTTCAATGTGTCAAGCTTGATGTACTCTTGACTGTACAGTTACATAATTAGAATTAGAGGCGACTAAGGGCTTATGATGCGAAGGATGGGCAGCAGCATCTTTCTGTTTATTTTACCATTTTACAAACTGCGGTCACCAACAACAGCAGTGGCAAGCCACAACGCTAACAAGCGTGGTGACTAGAGTAAATCCCCTCCAAACAACCACGCGTTTTTTTTTAAGAAAGCTCCCTGTCCTGCAGTGGATGTTTTATGGGATGTTTTGACGATGATAAAACATACTCTGTATTATTATGTAACTCGAGATTCATAATTAATGTGATTAAACAGTGTTATTTTTTTTACTCATATTTTCCATATAAGTTAGAAACAGAATTTGTGCATCGGAGGATAAAACATCTATTAAGTTATTAAATAAATAAAGTTAAAATAATCGGAGGATAGAACATCTATTTGGTTATAAAATAAATAAAGTTAGTCATAATAATTCCCTAAAATTATCACGATCGATCGAAAACGAGGCCATTTTTCGCATTCTTATTACGTCACACTTCCCCTTTCAATAAAACATTTGGTTACTATAAAATAAGTCAAATTAGATACACCAATAGCATCACAATCACCGTACCGGCAAGATGAGTTTTGAGGAGGTGAGTTCTTATGGTCTGTTGTAACTGCCCTGTGTGCCCCATCTCAACTTTTCAATCTGTGTAGTTGACATGAAATAAAACCATTGGCCAAGCACATCTTCATCATCATTATTATAATGATTGATAGTCTACTACTTCACAAATATGAACCGCATAGAGCAGTGAGTGTACTGCCCCAGCATGTAAACGTATGATATCCACAGTTCTGTCAAAACAAGATACCTCAAAATGCAGCGTATAGAGAAATTGGCTTTAAAATTTGTATTTATGTTGTCTATATCAAAAATGCCCCGTGTGGTGCCGGCAAAGAATAGTACCAACCCATACATACCCGTGGGTGTCGTAAGAGGCGACTAAGGGTTACTGGAGGATGGGCAGCAGCATCCTCCTTTGTATCTTACATCTTACTTACTGCGGTCACCTACAACCACGGTCCATGGTGCCAGCCGTAACGCTAACAAGCGAGGTGACTATGGTACTTCCCCTCTACATTTTTCCAGCAAAAGCTAGGATTCTGGAGGGAGCTCCCTGTCCTGTAGTGGACGTTTCATGGGATGTTATGATGATATCAAAAATATCAGTCCACTTCTTTCAGGCAGTTTCATTTCGTGGGAATCTACAAGAAAAGGTTAGAACATATTATTAAATTCCTTTACATTCAATCTATAATATTGGTTGGGCAGCTGCTGCACAAAGTCTCTCAATCTTTTAGAGTCTCATACTATTTTAGTTTCAAAACAAATTAAAAAATGAGTTGTAGACCCTGTGTGCAACTGGCCGTTATAACCAAAGACATTATACTACCTACTACTGCGCGAGTGATTGTTTGTATGTAAAAGTTTTGTAATGAAAAAAAGACAATGGCAGCTTGAATACATAAAATAAATTGAAATTTGTTTACTTCATGGTTGCACACCGCTACATCAAAAATTCGATCAGATAAATATGCGAAATATTCGTCAAAAAGCCAAATAACCAGCGAATTACTTGTGCATAGATAATTGTGGATGGTTCTTGATTTTCCTTGCACTACACAACAAAATAGAACACTGGCATCCTGCCGAAGCCTAAAAAAAGAAATCAATTTATAAAAACATTTCTTACCTGATATGATTCTTTACAATAACAATAAAATTGTCAAACATGTACACCAATTTGACAGCCCACGTAATGTCGTATACCGTTTTTGAAAATGGCGAACTGGCGACAAAGTGATTTCGGAAAAAAAAGTTTCGATACTGATAAAATATTGTTGCACTTTTTCAACCTTTCTAAACAAAGATTAGTTAGAAAGAAATAGTATTAACTTTATCAGTTAAGTTTTCCATAGACAAAAGCTTCAGGTCCTTTAGAAGGGCAGCGTTTTTCTTACGTCAATGGTTTTGACCGACTAGTATGGTTGACTAGGAGACGTTTTACACTTCACTACCTCATACAGACTATGAAAATGACGGACTCTTCTTTACTCTGTGAAATTTCTAGTCAACTGACAACAGTCAGAACTGACATTACATGCTACTGGCTAGTGACACGACTGTTGCAGATACCAATGAGGATATAATAAAATGGCAGACACAATCATAAAAAATTAAAATGTACCAATGATTCGCCTTTTATCTCTCTCTTCGACACATTACAAGAAAGAAGAAGACAAAGAGATTAGAAATATTTAGTGGTCCACATTAATTTGTCGTACTATAGAAAGAAAAAATAAACATGAAAATATATATTTTTTTACTTGTGAATTGATCATTAATTTGACTAAGAACGGAAGCGTAAATGATCCGTAATAGCCATTTTATGCGTGATTTTAACACCGTTTTTTTCCTGAATGGCAAGTATATGTATTTACTCGTACCTGAAAAACTGTGGTACATAACAACGTTTATTACTCTCAAGACATATTTCTTAGAGAGAAAGATAAAAATTTTAAATTTTTAAGATTTGATAAAAATAAATACATTTTAGTATGGAGGTCCTGCGCAAGAAATGGATACGCTTATGGCTCTCTCCTTAGCAGAAAGTGCTGCTACTTCAACCTTCTTGAGTAATTTCTTGTGTTTATTTTTTAGCAACTTGACACGTACGACTTGACATTTATTTAGGCGTTACCTTACCCTAGTCGCTTCCTAATCGGGCTCATAGCGTTAAAAATTTCATAATCGAATTTGAGAACAGCTTATGGTTAGTGCAAACCGATGTATTACTAGGTGTTTCCTAAACAAGTTAGGCAAGAACTTAAGCGATTTTTAAGTTTAGTGCAAACAGGCCTTAGTCTACTGCATTTCAATCTGGGGAGTTCTGGAATTAGAACGCGCTCAACGTTGCCTGATCAAGATTATGTATTTCAAAAAAAGGCGGTTTCCTACTGTAGAACTATATGAGATCTGTGCATCACTATCAGTAAGAAAATTATATATAACACATGTATTATTGAAAAAACATAAAACACTTCAATATGATCCCGGGACCTTGCATAAAAGAAGAAAGGATATAATAATTTGCACGGTGCCTAATGTGAGAACTACATTTACTAGTATACAATTTAAAAATCGCTCAAATAAATTATATAACTAAATAATTAAAGATTTTTCAATTTACCATATAACGGTATACGAATGCAAGAAATTTATTTATAATTGGATTAGTGATAAGTCCTATGATTATATCGAGGAACTGCTGAATAGCTAGTGGAACTTGTGCTCATGTTACCGATCCCAAGACTATTGTCGTAGGGCTAGCTGCTCAGTAGTTACTAGATGTACTCTCTCTTGTCCTAGCCCTAATCCCATTATTTGGGGTCTCCTAGGCTCTCCTAGCTATTCTTCGCCAGGACACTCGGTCCCGGCTCGTCTCAGGTGGAGTTTTTGCGTTTTTCAAGTCCTTCTCAACTGTGATCATCCATGTTAGTCGAGGTCTTTCTTGCTTCTTAGGGACTGAGCTCATCTCCAGCACTTTTCGCGTCATATGGTCTGATGGGCGACGCATAACATGTCCGTACCATCGAAGTCGGCTCTCAGTAATTTTTTCAGGTATGGGTCTGACTTTAAAGCTGCCCCGAATGTAGGTATTACGTATCCGGTCTTGCAGTGTTACTCCCACAGCCCAGCGCAGCATTCGCATTTAAGCGGTGTGGAGTTTGTCTTCCTGCTGCTTTTTGAGTGGCCAGCACTCAGCACCATACATCATTGCCGGGCGAACTGCGGTTTTGTATACCTTGCCTTTGATATGCACTGGCATTCTTTTGACGCACAGAACACCCGAAAGCTCTCTCCACTTCATCCATCCTGTGTTTACACGATGGCTAACATCTGCATCTATGGTGCCATCACTGGATATCATTGAGCCAAGGTATTTGAAACTTTCGAACTGCTTTAGCGGAGTGTCTTCTAAGTGGATGGTGTTGAGTGTAAGGCTACCACTAAAGTTGCAGCGTAGATATTCAGTTTTTTTCCTACTGATCCTTAATCCTGCGTCTTCTAGTGCTACCCTCCACTGACTTAGCATTCCTTGGATGTTATCTGCATTTTCGCTGATGAGGACTATGTCATCTGCATAGAGAAGGTTGCATGGCGGAGGTTTCTGTAGTTTGGCCGTTACATGGTTCATTACGAGATTGAAGAGTAGGGGGCTTAGCGCGGAACCCTGGTGGACACCAACTTTTACTTCGAACTCATCGCTCACTCTGGCTGGGCAGCGCACTTTAGTTGTAACAACCCTGTACATATCGATTACGATATTTATATAACTTTCCGGTACATTGTGTGCTCGCAATGCTTCCCAGATTAATTTCCTCGGAACGCGGTCGAAAGCTTTTTCTAAGTCAATAAAGACCATGTGGAGGTCCGCCTTGCTTTCTCTGAACTTTTCCATTAGAATTCTGACAGTGTGAATAGCATCCGTTGTTGATTTGCCAGCTACAAAACCGCACTGGTTTTCTGTGACTTCTGTGAGTTCAAGGAATCTTCGGGCTATAACACGCTCCCATATCTTTAGAGTGTGAGATATAAGTTTAATGGATTTGTAGTGGCCGCATAGTCTGACATCTCCTTTATTTTTATAGAAAGGCACCAGGTGACTACTCCTCCATTCATTTGGTATCTCCTCGGTCAGAATTTCATTGATAAGATTGGTCAGAAATACCACTCCATCCGCCCCCAGTTTCTTCCATAGCTCGGCTGATATGTTGTCAGGTCCCAATGCTTTGTTGTTTGCCATTGCAGTTATGGCTACTCGTAATTCGTCTCGGGCTATACAAGGAATGGGGCCGGCAATTGGACGAACTAGTAGTGGCGAACTAGTTGTGGCGAACTTTTATTAGGAAATGCTTCGTTAAGCAGGTGGAAATAGTACTCCCTCCACCTTTCACGGATATTCTGATCAGATGTAAGTAGTAGGCCGTTTTAATTTTTGATATATTTTATGGTCGCTATATCCTTACTGTTGTTGTTCCTGTGTTTAGCAACTTTAAAAAGTTCGCGTTCATTCACGGCTGTTTCTAATTTGGTGTAGACCTGGTCGTCTGAGCTCGCTTTTGCCTGTGCTACCGCACGTTTTGCCTCTTTTTTGGCTTCTTTGTAAGCAATTTTGTCACTGTCATCCCCAGTTTGTTGCCTGAGTTTAAAAAGGACTTCCTATTGATCTATTTTATTTTTGACATCTCTTTGCCACCATTGTGTGTCCTTATTGCCACTTATAGGTCCTTTTGACACGCCTAGATGTTCGTCTTCCCCGCTTAGATGTTCCTTCTGATTGGTAAACTCTTGGAAAATTTACCAGATGGTCTGGGAATTATTTTTCCTTTTGGTTATAAAATGGTCTACTATCTCACTACAGAGATTTTGCCCCTCTTCTCTCTCCAGCTTGTGCCAGCGAGTTTTTGGTGTTCTATCTTTCTTCACTTTAATTGACTTGTTCATCGAGATCTCTGCGAATATGATCCTGTGTTGGGCGGTAAGTGACTCCCCGGGGATTATTTTGCAGTCGCGGAACAGTTCAAAGTTTGATCAGTTTGCCAGAATATATTCTATTTGGGTATTGCTCCCGCCGCTTTTGTATGTTACTAGATGTTCATTTTGTTAAGTAAAGAAAGTATTGATTATTGCGAGGTCGTGCGTTGAAGCAAAATGTAGTATATATTCGCCCTCCGAGTTGAGTTTTCCAAATCCCTGATCACCATGCACTCTCTGGTACATGTTTGTAGTACTTCCTACGTGGCCGTTGAAGTCGGCACCAATGTATTTTGTTTCATCAAGAGGTATGGACTGTAGAACGTTGTGCATGTCGTCCCAGAATAGTTGTTTGTCAGTAGACAAGCAACCTGCTTGCGGGACATAGGCTGATATGATGTTCATACACGGTTGGCCATCTAGAGCAAATTTCAAGGACATTAGCCAGTCGCTTACACGGTTGACATCTACTATCTGATCTTGCTTATCTTTATCGACCACTATGCCAATGCCGTTTTGTAGGCCTGACCCGTAATAAATGAGCTTATAGTTGTTACTTATTGACCGCGATTTAGACCCCTTCCATTTCGTTTCCTGGATGCAGCACTTGTTGATGCGTCTTCGGTTTAATACTTCACCCAGTTCAGCGCTGCGTCCTATCATCAAACCTACATTCCAGGTTGCTATACGCAGTTTAAAGTTCTGGGGTGTAGATTCGGTGTTTATTCCGTCGCTTGGGGGGAACGCTTTAGTATTAATTGCGCTATTTCTCTTCTCTCCGTCGCTTTAGGGGGACGCCCTAACATTCGCATTCGATCTCATTCTTGTACTTTTCATAGCTAGGGGATTGGTTTGTGGTTTAAGTTTTACGGCCGGCTGCCAACAGACGCCAAGGATTTAGCTCTCGTGGAGATCTTGGGCGCTACTGTTGACCATGCGGGTTCATCCGCTACTATCCCTACTGCGTGCTCCAGCGCAGCACACTACTAGCCTCTACTTCAATTACCTCAGAGGAGCCTGGATGTGGGGTTTGTTAAAGAAGTAGCCTTCTCCGACCTGTTGGTCCGCGGGTGGTATTTTATTTCCCTCCTACCCGGCATATCTGCCGAGCATTCCCCTATCCGCCACCTGGAGACGCGTTCTCTAGGGGTGGGACTCCCTCGAGAAGGGGTGAGGCTTCCCCGAGAAAGGGGTGAGGTTCCCCCGAGAAGGGAAGGAAGTAGTTCCTAGATGTACGTCTATTATAAACTATAATATAATTAAGGCTTGAACTCTGTATATGTAAACTTTTATATAATATAATGTTTTGGTCACTTCTTTGGTGTCTCGATTTCAAAATCGGTAGTTTGTTATCCTGACCTCCCGCTTTGAGACCCTCAAGGAATAGGAGGATCGGGATCCCTGTCTACATAAATTGTATTCCCCAAGACTTTTGACAGTATTATTGACGTGTGCGTTTAACTATCTGCAATATTTGTGTATGGATTTAGCTACTACTCCAGATGTCCCTATTACTATTGGTATAACTTGGGTGGTTGTTTTCCATAGCCGTGTTACTTTTTTTTGCTTTAGGTGGTATTTATTGAGTTTTTCTTTTTCTTTAGCTCCTATATTATAGTCTGACGGTACGGTTATATCGATCAAGTATGTAATTAATTTTCAGTTTTATCGACGTATATTATGTCTGGCCTATTGTGTGCTACTGTTACATCAGTTTGAAACGGTATATCCCACATTATCTTAGCGGTCTCATTTTTTTTCACTTGTGGTTGGGTGAGTTGTTCTTTCCACCACAAGCTGGTTGTTTCGAGCTTGTGCTTTTTTAGTAGTGCCCAGTAAACGTACTGCCCTAAGTTGTTATGCCTTTGGTATAGTAAGTGCCTGTCAACTTCTCACAGCCTGCTACACCAACTTGTGCGGTTTCATCCTTCGTGGCACATAGCCGACACTTAATTTTTTTTCTAGTCCTAATATCAATCTGTTTTAAATCCGTAATTTTATAATTTATGACTCCAAATGAATATAGTAAAACGGGAACTGCATATGTATTTATTGCTGTTATTAAATTCCGGGAATTAAGATGTGAATTAGTAATTCTCTTGACTCTTCTGAAATACTCTTTTTGTAATTGCTGCCTAACAACACTGTGTTCAATTTTTCCTGACTCATTTATGCCTAGGTATTTATAATTTTCGTCGCTATGTAGGTGTTTAAATTCTTTCCCGCTTAGTAATACATGCCCATGACCCTGCTGCTCGTCTTTTCTTCCTATTTTTAAGTGTAAAACGTTACTATTATTATACGTTATATTAAACGTTATTATATGCATAAACTTTTTAGTCGTCCATGTATAACAAGTGATTAACTATTGTATTATCTTTCAGATTGTATCCTTTTTCTATGTATTTATAAAGAATTTGGGAGAGTGAGTTAATGGCCAGGCAGAAGAGAAGTGGCGACAGTGAATCATCTTGGAATATTCCTCGCCTGATAAAAATTGGCTCTGTAGTAATAGATTCACTGGTACCACGGGCTGTCATGATAACATTCCAGTTAGGCATGACTATCTCAAGAAAACCCTTAATAGATTTAGGGCATTTATAAAGGTCAAGAATTCGTAGCAACCATTCATGCGATATTCTATCAAAGGCTTTCCGATAATCAACCCATCCCATACTTAGGTTCTTTTGAGACTGATGAGAGTCTTTTAGTATGGCTTTGTTAATCATGAGATGATCTTTGCATCCCCTGGCCCGTTGCCTGCATCCCCTCTGTTCCGGTGCAAATATTTCATTATTTTCACAGTGAGCGTAAAGTTCATTAGCAATTATTGATGTGAGTAGTTTATACATTGTTGAAAGACATGCAATTGGGCGCCAATTTTTGGGACCCTTAGTGTTGTCGTTTTTAGGTATAAGAATGACTTGTCCTGTTGTAAACCAGTTTTCTGTTGTTTCGCTTATGTTGATGATTCCAGTAAATAAATCTGCTAAATATTTGCTTGTTGAATACTTTAAATAATAGTTCTGAACTTTATCGATTCCAGGAGTTTTCCAGTTATGGATTTTCTTCACTGCATTTGTTAATTTGTCTATAGTTACTTCTTCAAAACTACTTTCTTGGATCTTTGTCATAAATTGTTCTTGTTCTTCGATCCAAGTCGCTTCCTTATTATATGTTATTGGTTCTGATAGAATAGACGCCCAAAAGCCATGTATTTCCTCCTTAGTAGGGATTTCTGTTACGGAAAAAGCTTTTTCGGTTCAATTTTGTAAAATTTTTGTTGGTTTTCTTTACATAACTTATTTTTAGTTTTTCTTTTGTTCATGTCATCATACCGTTTAAGTCTTCCTGCTAACGCTTTGATTCTTTGTTTAATGATTTCCATTGCGTTGTCTAGGTCTTGATCGTTAAAAATATTATATTTGTTGTAGAGTTTAGTTTAAATATAATGCTTTTTTTTTACTATTTGTTCCCTTTTTTCATTCCGTTAACCTACCTTTTTCCTTTCATAGATCCTCTATCCTGTTTTTAATCTTTGTTTCCATGATGGGTCATTCTTTTGTTTAATTTTGTTAACCAGGGTGAAGGGAGTTTGTCCGTAGCTGTTATTAATGTTTTTGCAGCAGAGTATACAATGTCATTCGTGTTGCGTAATTTGTTGTCTTTAGATAGAAGATTAAGCAAAAAGTTATTTATTTTAATCATATTTTCGGTAAATTTTCTATTAAAATTTGGTTTCGGTAGATATTTTCTTTCATTTATTGGTATACTTTTAGTTTCTGCAAAATTTTTAAGAAAGTCTAGTATCAGTTGGTCATGATCTTCATTTACAGCTATATCGTACTGGGATGCTCCTGTATTATTTACTGCTTGATTCATCAAGTCAATACTTTGGGATAGTTTGTTCTGGCCTATGTTTTCGTTTGGCATTATATCTGATAAAGGTGTGTTAGTTGTTTGTGTCTCTGTCATTTATGTGTCATTTCTGTTTTCCTCTATGTTTTGTGGCTCTACCGTCGTTAAGATAGTCAAAGGTATATCGGGTACTCGTATGGGTTCTTCCGCTCCTCTTCTTATCCGTGCCAAAACTTCATCAGATACAAGTTTACGTGCCAAAATGGTGCGGGCTTGGTTCGATAGTGTGTTGCCGTCAAAAGAGATGTTCAATCTTATTATGGAGGTTTGATTTTTATTTCGATGGAAAATTAACAGGGTTTAAACCAAGTTCATATGGTGGATAGGATAGTAGATAATATTTTGGTGAAGAAAATTTATTTTTAAAAGCCACCATTTTTTACAATTGATTTTTAAGACTGCATTCCGTGTTTGACGCAGACGCGTAATAGGTACTGAACGCAACTTGCTGGTAGTGTGCGTGGTCACGCACACATAAACGAACGATTCCAGACCCGAACGAAAGTTAGTAACTCATAATTAATTTAAAAAAAATGTTTTTGGTTGAGTTAGGGTAATAACAAAAATATCACAGGTCATCCAATTATCAACTATCATTCACGCGTCACTTATCGTTCGCACATAACCCATCATACACTCATCATCATTCCTCCGCTCATCATCATTCATCCACTCATTACATACACGCATCACTCATCATCATTCATCCACTCATTAACTACCAAAAGCGCATCACTCATCATCCACTCATCATCATTCATCCACTTATCAACTATCATCCGCGCCTCACTCATCATCCGCACATAACCCATCATACACTCATCATCATTCATCTACTCATCAACTATCATACGCGCATCACTTATCATCCGAACATCACTCATCATCCGCTCATCATCATTCATCCACTCATCAACTATCATCCGCGCATCACTTATCATCCGAAAATCAGTCATCATCCGCTCATCATCATCATTCATCCACTTTTTAACTATCATCCGCGCATCACTCATCATCATTCATCCACTCATCAACTATCATCCACACATCACTCATCATCATTGATCCACTCATCAACTATCATCCGCGCATCACTCATCATCATTGATCCACTCATCAACTATCATCCGCGCAGCACTCATCACCCGCTCATCATCATTCATCCTTTCATCAACTATCATCGGCACATCACTCATCATAATTCATCCACTCATCAAATCCGTCTCAAGGGAAAATCTAACAGACCTGACGAAATTATGTAGCCTGTTTTCTGCCTAAGTTTGAAGCCATTTGCTTCCTTTAAAAATGTAATCTATTTAAATCCGTGCCATCGTTGTACATTCCGTTGTTTTTGTGATCGAAAGATCAAATGAAAATCCGTCTCAAGAGGAAAATCTAACAGACCTGACGAAATAATGTAGCCTGTTTCCTGCCTAAGTTTGGCACCGTTCGCTTTTTTTAAAAAGTAATAAATTTAAATCCGTACCATCGTTGTACATTTCGTTGTTTTGTGATCGAAAGATCAAAGGACACATACTAACGATCAAAAGGCAGTCTTATTTCGGAAAGACATGCCATGGAAATCCGTCTCAAGAGCAAAATTTAACAGACCTGACGAAATAATGTAGCCTGTTTCCTGCCTAAGTTTGGCGCCGTTTGCTTCTTTTAAAAAAGTAATCCATTTAAATCCGTGCCATCGTTGTATATATCGTTGTTTTTGTGATCGAAAGATCAAATGAAAATCCGTCTCAAGAGGAAAATCTAACAGACCTGACGAAATAATGTAGGCTGTTTCCTGCCTAAGTTTGGCACCGTTTGCTTCTTTTAAAAAGTAATCCATTAAAATCCGTACCATCGTTGTACATTTCGTTGTTTTTGTGATCGAAAGATCAAAGGACACATACTAACGATCAAAAGGCAGTCATATTTCGGAAAGACATGCCATGGAAATCCGTCTCAAGAGGAAAATTTAACAGACCTGACGAAATAATGTAGCCTGTTTCCTGCCTAAGTTTGGCGCCGTTTGCTTCTTTTAAAAAATTAATCCATTTAAATCCGTGCCATCGTTGTATATTTCGTTGTTTTTGTGATCGAAAGATCAAATGAAAATCCGTCTCAAGAGGAAAATCTAACAGACCTGACGAAATAATATAGGCTGTTTCCTGCCTAAGTTTGGCACCGTTTGCTTCTTTTAAAAAGTAATCCATTTAAATCCGTACCATCGTTGTACATTTCGTTGTTTTTGTGATCGAAAAATCAAAGGACACATACTAACGATCAAAAGGCAGTCTTATTTCGAAAAGCCATGCCATGGAAATCCGTCTCAAGAGGAAAATTTAACAGACCTGACGAAATAATATAGCCTGTTTCCTGCCTAAGTTTGGCGCCGTTTGCTTCTTTTTAAAAAGTAATCCATGTAAATCCGTGCCATTGTTGTACATTTCGTTGTTTTTGTGATCGAAAGATCAAAGGACACAAACTAACGATCAAAAGGCAGTCTTATTTCGGAAAGACATGCCATGGAAATCCGTCTCAAGAGGAAAATCTAACAGACCTGACGAAATAATGTAGCCTGTTTCCTGCCTAAGTTTGGCGCCGTTTGCTTCTTTTAAAAAAGTGATCCATTTAAATCCGTGCCATCGTTGTACATTTCGTTGTTTTTGTGATCGAAAGATCAAAGGACACATACTAACGATCAAAAGGCAGTCTTATTTCGGAAAGACATGCCATGGAAATCCGTCTCAAGAGGAAAATCTAACAGACCTGACGAAATAATGTAGCCTGTTTCCTGCCTAAGTTTGGCGCCGTTTGCTTCTTTTAAAAAAGTAATCCATTTAAATCCGTACCATCGTTGTACATTTCGTTGTTTTTGTGATCGAAAGACCAAAGGACACATACTAACGATCAAAAGGCAGTTTTATTTTGGAAAGCCAAGCCATGGAAATCCGTCTTAAGAGGAAAATCTAACAGACCTGACGAAATAATGTAGCCTGTTTCTTGCCTAAGTTTGGCGCCGTTTGCTTCTTTTAAAAATGTAATCCATTTAAATCCGTGCCATCGTTGTACATTTTGTTGTTTTTGTGATCGAAAGATCAAAAGACACATACTAACGATCAAATGGCAGTCTTATTTCTAAAAGCCATGCCATGGAAATCCGTCCCAAGAGGAAAATCTAACAGACCTGACGAAATAATGTAGCCTGTTTCCTGCCTAAGTTTGGCACCGTTTGCTTCTTTTGAAAAAGTAATCCATTTAAATCCGTACCATCGTTGTATATTTCGTTGTTTTTGTGATCGAAAGACCAAAGGACACATACTAGCGATCAAAAGGCAGTTTTATTTTGGAAAGCCAAGCCATGGAAATCCGTCTCAAGAGGAAAATCTAACAGACCTGACGAAATAATGTAGCCTGTTTCCTGCCTAAGTTTGGCGCCGTTTGCTTCTTTTAAAAAAGTAATCCATTTAAATCCGTGCCATCGTTGTACATTTTGTTGTTTTTGTGATCGAAAGATCAAAGGACACATACTAACGATCAAAAGGCAGTCTTATTTCGAAAAGCCATGCCATGGAAATCCGTCCCTAGAGGAAAATCTAACAGAATAGAATAGAATAGAATAGAATAGTTTTTATTGCTAGAACTGGTAATAAAATACAGATGGTATGTAGTAAGTATAGTTCAGAACAGCTCTTACCTTAGATCAGGCATGCAATCTTTTAAAAGATCTAATCGATTACACTATACAAATAAAATAACTTTAAATGTAGCTTAAGAAAAATTAACAAATAATTACAGCATAAGTAAATCAAAATTATATAACAACTAAATTAAAATCATATGTCAATTTACAGATGTCGCAGAAAAGAATTCATTTAAATTATAAAATACATTGTCCGTTAACCATGTCTTCAATGTCAGTTTAAATTTATTGTCACCCAGGGATTTAATGCTTTCTGGTAATCTATTATAAATTCTGACAGCAGTCACTGTGGTACATTTATCAAATATCATACATCTGATAGAAGTAGGAATAACAAGACGGTGTTTATGTCTGACATTCCTCGAATGTATGTCAGAAACGCAGTTAAAAAAATTCTTGTGCTTATGTACTAGGCTACAAATTTCCATTATAAAGATACCAGTAACCGTTAAGAAACCCTTATCTCTAAAAATTGACCTGAGAGAATAATTGTTAGGTTTTCTAAATATAATACGTAGGCATCGTTTCTGCAGAAGGAAAGTTTTACATACGTCGATAGAGTTTCCCCAAAATATAATTCCGTATAAAAGAAGAGGGTAAACATTTCCATAATACGCACTAACCGCAACCTCAGTCGATGCAGCATCTACTAAGACGGACAGTGCATAGCATCGGCAACTAAGTTTGTTATTAAGCTTTTCTATATGCTTTTTCCAATTAAGGTGAGAGTCAATAGTGACACCAAGGAATTCCGTATCACATACTTCTTCAAGCACTACATCATTACAATTTATTGTCAAGTTTAGTTTTGATTTTTTATAATTACCAAACTGAATTAATTTTGTCTTTTTTGGGTTGACGCTAAGATTAATGGACTGTAGCCACGAAGTTACAGTTGTCAGAGTAGCGTTAATTTCCCGCTCAAATGTGTTTGCATTTTGGAATTCATTGACAAACAATAGACTTGCATCATCAGCAAACATGACACAAAGATGTTCAGTGATTTTAGGCAAATCATTCACATATATTAGAAAAAGTAGCGGGCCCAACACGCTACCCTGTGGTACTCCTAGTTGGAGAGTTTTATGGGATGATTTTACTTCCACAACTGATTTAGACGCCTTATCGAATGTCGAGAGAACAAGCGACTGTGTCCTTCCTGTCAAATACGATCTCATCAAATCGTTCGCTACTCCGCGGACTCCCATGTTCTCAAGTTGTTTTAGTACAATAGAGTGAATGACACAGTCGAACGCCCTCGACATATCCAGAAAGACGCCAGTACAATCCTTTTTCTCATTCAAACCTACCCATAGCCTAGTGAGATATTGATATATAGCCAAAGATGTCGAACTTAATTTACGGAACCCATACTGATGATGGTGTAGAAGATTATGTCTTTCAAGGAAACCATATAACCTACTATAAATTACCTTTTCAAAGAGTTTTGAAAAACTTGGCAAAAGGGCAATAGGTCTATAATTGTTGGCGTCAGTTTTAGGTCCTTTTTTATGAATAGGTTTAATCAATGAGTGTTTTAGTTGGTCAGGAAAATATCCTGATTCTAACATCATATTTATTATATATGTAATCGGTTTCGTAATATAGTTTATGCTTGCTTTTATTGCCTGCATTGATATACCGTCCTCACCGCAACTTTTTTTGTTCTTTAACTGTTTTACAATACTAAGTAATTCAAGCTCATCTACAGGCCTAAGATAAATTGAAGAGCTAACCGTGTAGTGAGAGGGCTTGTACTGATCAACAAAATTATCATTTAAATTTTGTGTGGCATAAAGGTTGTTCATGTGATTAGCTATATCGTTCATGTCCTCAATTATTCCATTTCCTGTATCTAATTTCTCTATAGTAGTCTTAATGTCATTTGTGTTGTTCGTATGTAATTTAATTAGTCCCCAGGTAGCTTTATTTTTGTTTGTACTTTTCCGGATATAATCGTCATTTACTTTCCTTTTGGAGTGACGAATAACTCTTTTTAATAGATTCCTGTAGCCTTTATAATGGTATTTTATCAAGTTGCTTTGTCCTTTATGATTCTGAACTTGAAGGTGGAGGCGACGCTTGTTTTTACTAGATCTCTTAATACCTCTAGTTTTCCAGTTGGGCTTCACTCTATAGCTAATTTTACAACGTTCCATAGGAAAACAGAGATCATAAATCATTTTATAAATATCAATAAAAGTATTATAAGAGTCGTTTACGTTTATTTGTTCATAAACATCACAAAAGCTAAGCTGCGAAATATACTTAATGAAAGTGGGCATGTGTAAATCCAGTTTTCTTTTATATATATACCAGAACCTTTGTGTATTGTTAAATTTGCATGGTACTTCAATTAATTGCGCTCTATGATCCGAAATACCTAGATTAAGTACCCTAGAGTTGCTATTAGTGAGATTTGTAATTATGTTATCAATGCAAGTTTGAGAAAATTGTGTAACACGCGTCGGTTCATAGATCGTGGGATGAAATTTATACAGCCTAAGTATTTCATGGAACTCGTTAGAGCTGTTATCATTTTTAAGCAGATCTATGTTAAAATCACCCAGAATGATAGTTCTATGCTTTAATTTTCTTTGTTTCCTTGTTAACTTAAATAAAAGATTATCGAGCTTATCAAAAAATAGTCTTAAGTTTTTACCAGACCTATAGACGCAAAGTACAGTTAGTTTGAAATCTGTTATCGTAATACCACAACATTCAAAATCTTCCTCCACCGAGTATGTCTGTAACCAATCAAGTCTATTGTAGGTTATGGATTTTTTAACAAATATGCAAACCCCCCCACGTCTCGATTTTTTCCTTGAAAATTGCTCAGCGAGCTCACAATTGTCAATTTTAATGCATGGATAGTCACCAGCTTTGAGAAATGTTTCGCTAAAGCACAAAACATCCATGTTTACTTCCCCCTGTAGAAGAATTTCCAAGTCATTAATTTTAGGTCGAAGACTCTGAACATTTTGGTGGAATATTGTAAAGCGACTATTACTGGGGTCATGTTGGTTAGAATATGTTTTGGTAGCATGATTGGCAGGGTCTTTCGTAGTAAAAATATCATTATTATTTGGTTTTTCTAAAGTCACGAAAAAAAGCTCTATCTTTTTCGCCTGAAGAAGATATGTCCTTGGATTTTGACTCTGAAATATTCAATAAGCTAGCTCTACCATTAGAGTTGCAGTCAATGCGCATCATGTAAAAGGCTATTGTTCGACATGTATCTAACCTGTCAATAAAGCTGTATAGCTGATGCTTTCGTATGCTCATAGGAATATTAGTTACATAGTCAAAGTTAGAGCACACAGATTGTATTATTTCATTAACTCCTAGCGCATTTTGATATTTATTTTCATTTACATTACAAATTAGGACATTCGTGTTTGATAACCTATCTAAGTGTTTATGAAGATTGATTTTAAAGTCATAATTTTTTTTGTCATGGGAGCCGGCCATAATAACCACATAATCCCTTTTAGTAAGATCTTTTGACAAAGATTCGCAATGCTCTAGGACTTGCGCTAGTTGAGCATTCGGCTTTACAATAGATAAAACAGCATATTCGTCGTTAAAAAATCTGATTAGTTTATTCCTCATTGCTATACCATTGTTATCAGCAAGCAAAAGAACTTTTCTTTTCCCTTTTTCAGCCGTAATAGGGATGGTATTTTCTTTCTTGTTGTGCATCTGAGGGTTAGCGCCTAGGTTCGGATTTTTTGTTTCTTTATGAGTTATAACATCTTGAGAGGAATTGTTATGTTCAGAATATTTCGTATCATCCATCTGAGAATAGTGTAAAGTGCACCTTTTCCAGCTTTTTTTCTTTATTTCGGTAGAAGATCGTTTCCGTTCGTCAATCTTTTTAGTCGAGGAACATATATGTGTAAGCCGTGCTACTTTTAATTCATACTTAGATATTATTTCCTTTAGTTTTAAGTTCTCTGACAAGATATGCTCAATTTCGTTATCAGCAGCGTGTAGTTTGGTTTCTAAAACTTGTATTTTATCTTGTAGCTCCTCAAGATTTGCCTGAAAACACATATCGTTTTCGGGGCAGCTTCTGTTTAGTCGAATTTGTCGTAAATTATGGGAGTCATCTTCTTCATCATCACTATCTGTCTCTAAGGATTCGAATGAGTTATGTGTCGGGATGTGGACTATTATTTTATCATTTTTACGAGTAGTCACACGGTTCGGCGATGTATATATATTTTCCATTGTAACGGTAGTTCCAAATTCGTCTCAAAAGGATAATCTAACAGACCTGACGAAATAATGTAGCCTATTTCCTGCCTAAGCTTGGCGCCGTTTGCTTCTTTTAAAAAAGTAATCCATTTAAATCCGTGCCATCGTTGTACATTTTGTTGTTTTTGTGATCGAAAGATCAAAAGACACATACTAACGATCAAAAAGCAGTTTTATTTCGGAAAGCCATGCCATGGAAATCCGTCTCAAGAGGAAAATCTAACAGACCTGATGAAATAATGTAGCAAGCAGCACGTTCAAGTTTCCGATCATTGACCCTAAACAGTTCTACCTATTCCGACCACTGCCGATTACCCATCATCTACCGGTCACCCATCTTCGTCCGGAAATCAATCACGTACCAAAAATCTATCACTCTGATAACCCTTCTGACCGATCACCCATCATCTACCTATATTCCTCCGCCTACCCCTCATGACCAGTCACCCATCACAAAACAAAACGAAACGAAACGAAACGAAACGAAACGAAACGAAACGAAACAAAACAAAACAACAAAACTTGGTTAAAGGGATAGATATTTTTTTTTGTATATTTGACGGGATACATAATATTTATCTGTGCGCTTCCCCATTTCTCTAAAACAAACATTTAATAAATACAAGGAAAGAAATATCTTAGTTTAGAAAATAGTAAAAAACAAAGTTACCTTGTTACACTATGAAAGCAGAGAATGTATATACGTTGAAACGCGATCTATAATTTTGGCGCGTCGCGGTGCAAACTGACGTGGTCTCACTTCGAGCTCTTGTGGGTCACTGGTTTATCGGCCGCTTGTCAGAGCTATTTATTAGACTTCGCGCGGCCATACTAAAAATGTATGGCGTAATCGTAATGGTTTTTAAAAAAATCATATTTAAATATGTAAGCAATATTTCAAAAATGTGAGAACGGCTTATTATTCTTTGTACATTTGTGTTTTGTTATAATTAAAGTTTATAATCGAAACATAAGTATTAATATTGAATTTTTGTTGAACGGCAGAATGCCTTTTTCGAAGTTTTGTCCAATTTTACGTAGGTTTTATACTATAAAGGAATTTTTTTAAATTTTTATTTGCTCCAAATTATTGTTGGCATGTTCATTGTGATGTTTTATACATGATTTTTATGTTCAATATAGAAGCATAATGAGCGAAATCCTTTAAACCGTGACTGCCGTTTTGGTAGTTTTTACATGACCGACTCTTAAGTTATTGAAATACGGCATCACCGATTGGAATATAGCAACACTGATTAGACTAGGACAACCCTACTTATAACAGGGTTTTAGGTTAAGTAAGTATACAGGGTGTTAGATTAGGATCACTATATGTACAGGGTCTTAGGGTAAGTATACAGGGTGTTAGGTTAGGATCACTATATCTACAGGGTTAAAGGGTAAGTATACAGGGTGCTAGATTAGGATCACCATATGTACAGGGTCATAGGGTAAGTATACAGGGTGTTAGAATAGGATAACTACAAAGAACGTTAAGTTAGTATCACTACATGTACAGGGTTTTAGGGTAAGTATACAGGGTGTTAGGTTAGGATAAATACACAGGGTTTAAGGCTAAGTATACAGGATGTTAGGATAGGATAACTATACAGGGTGTTAGATTAGGATCACTTTATGTAAAGGGTCTTAGGGTAAGTATACAGGGTGTAAGGATAGGATAACTATACAGGGTGTTAGGTTAGGATCATTATGTGTTTAGTGATCCTAACCTATCAACCTGATTTATCCTAACCCAACACCCTGTGTAGTTATCACTATATATAAAAGTTTTTTTTTTTGTGATTGAGAAAATGCCTACGCATGCCGCACCGTTCGGGGAAGCGGTACGATTTTGTGGGGCTTGAACCCACTAAAAACTCCACCGTGTGCCACTCTCGCATTTTGGGTGGGTCACGAGCACTGTACGTTCGCACTACCTTCGCAACTTACCCTGCGATAACCTCTGGAGAGGCTCCCTCACCTAGTCGACGTCTGAGCACACATCAGACGACGCCCCCTCACTAGCCTTTTAGTGCGAGCGACGAGCTCCCCATCCCGCCGCACGCAAGCCTACGGAGCGGGGTGAGGACGGGCGTACTCCCATCTCCTGCGGCTTCTGCGAAGCCGGACAAAAAGAGCGATATGCTTCTGTGATATGTCTGACTCACAGAAGGAGACCATGGCCTCCCAAGACCTCTTGCTGCCGACCATCGCCTGAACAATAACCAGCAGCGTAAGATCTCCACCCACTACCGCCACAAGGGCAGGACGCTGCTCCTTTGCCCATCTTGGGCATTCCACCACTGTGTGCTGCAGCATGTCCTCGGTGCAGTCACAATGATGGCATGCTGGAGTTGGTTCTCTGCCAGCTATGTTGTGCAAATACCGGCCAAAACAACCATGTCGGTCAGAACCTACACCAGCCGGAAGGTCAGTCCACCGAATTTACGGTCCACCCGCTCTTTGAGGAGCGGGCGGACCGCCTTCACCATCCTGACGCCTGCACAGGGAGATTTAAGGCACAGGCTCCATTTTTGAAGCAGGACAATACGCGCCTTATCTCTCCAGGCCTCGATTTCCTCCTGGGGAGGATGTACTCCCACGTTACGGGCCTCCACCTTCCTGGCATAATCTTCTGCCAGGACTTCCGCTTCCAAATCCCAAGGTGGAGACCCTGCCAATACGCACGCTGTCTTAAAGCTGATCGTGCGTTACCCTCTAGCGAACCGCGTTGCCATTGTGCGTTGCGGGCGGCGCATCTCCGCCCTGTTTTGGGAAAAGAGGGCATCGACCCAGATGGGTGCTCCATAGAGTGCTATAGAGTGCACTACATTAGTGTAGAGGCGGCAGCACCCCACATTTGGTCCTCCCACACTTGGAAGTAGACTTCCAAGAGCAGCGGCAGTGGCGATGAGTTTCTGGGCCAATAGCCAAAAATGTTCTCGGAAGTCCCATTTCCTATCTAGGACGAGTTCAAGATATTTCATCTTGGATCCGATCTTTACACTTGCCGCACCCACTTGGTTACAGGCACCAGCCGGCGGCCTCCTTCGCGGCCCATAAAAACAAAGAGCCTCCGTCTTTTCAACAGCCACCCTCAACCCGAGGCAAGCTCGGCTCCCTCCGATGCAAATCACTCCGCTTTCTCGTAATTGGCCCCCTTCGCAAGAATCAACGTATCATCCGCACAGCAGATGACACGCAAACAGGGCTGCTGCTCGCTTCGCAGTGCCCAATCATATCCGATGTTCCACAGGAGTGATCCAAGAACCGAAACCTGTGGAACACCGCATGTGGCCTCCCTGCGCCAGACCCTCCCGTCTCTACTCAGATATAGAACACACCTGACTCTCAGGTTCCCGCCTGAAATAGAGGGGAACGTGATGGCAGCGCAGTGCCTCCTCTATACAACTGAATGCCGTGTTGGAAGCATTTATTTATTTCATTTTATTTTTAGGGTTCCGAACCTCAAAAGAAAAAAACGGAACCCTTATAGGATCACTTTGTTGTCCGTCTGTCTGTCTGTCTGTCAAGACCCTTCATCTCACGAACGGGTAAAGGTATCAGGTTAAAATTAATACCATTATCTTATATATATTATATTATATTATATTATATTATATTATATTATATTATATTATATTATATTATATTATATTATATTATATTATATTATATTATATTATATTATATTATATTATATTATATTATATTATATTATATTATATTATATTATATTATATTATATTATATTATATTATATTATATTATATTATATTATATTATATTATATTATATTATATTATATTATATTATATTATATTATATTATATTATATTATATTATATTATATTATATTATATTATATTATATTATATTATATTATATTATATTATATTATATTATATTATATTATATTATATTATGTTTTGGTCACTTCTTTGGTGTCTTGATTTCAAAATCGGTAGTTTAGTATCCTGACCTCCCGGCTTGAGACCCTCAAGGAAGAGGAAGATCAGGATTCCTGTCTACATAAATTGTATTCCCCAAGACTTTTGACAGTATTATTGACGTGTGTTGCGGCTTGTTTCTGTAGTATATGTATGTTCAAGTGTGCGTTTAACTGTGTGCAATATTTGTGTATGGATTTAGCTACTACTCCAGATGTCCCTATCACTATCGGTATTACTTGGGTGGTTGTTTTAAAAAGCCGTGTTACTTCTTTTTGCAAAAGGTGGTATTTACTGAGTTTTTCAATTTCATGACCTCCTATATTATAGTCAGACGGTACGGTTATATCTATCAAGTATGTTTGATTTTCAGTTTTATCTATGTATATTATGTCTGGCCTATTGTGTGCTACTCGTACTGTTACATCAGTCTGAACTGGTACCTCCCACATTATCTTAGCGGTCTCATTTTCTTTCACTTGTGGTTGGGTAAGTTGTTCTTTCCACCACAAGCTGGTTGTTTCGAACTTGTGCTTTTTTAGTAGTGCCCAGTAAACGTACTGCACTAAGTTGTTATGCTTTTTGGTATAGTAAGTGCCTGCCAATTTCTCACAGCCTGCTACAACATGTCGTGCGGTTTCATCCTTTGTGGCACATAGCCGACACTTACCATCCACAGGTCTTTTGAGCACATCTCTTTCATGCTGTCTCGTAACTACAGATTGGTCTTGAAGTGCAAAAATGGCCGCTTCCAATGTGCGGGATACGAGTTGCTTTTTCAACCAGCGGAAGGAAAACTCAGCGTCTGTATTAGTTTTTTCTAATACTGCTCTGTATAACTGTTCATGTAAAGGTTTTGCTTTTAATTTGTTTATTTTATGTTTCAAAACTGCTGATTTAATTTCTCTATCTGTGTAAGTTTCCCCACTCTGGAGCCCTAGTTCTCTGCTATTTTCTTTCGTTTCTTTATCTATTGAATATTTATCTCTGTTTTTGTCGTGTTTATTTATAGCTTTTAGAATGTAGTCGTTTCCGGTATCAAAGTATCTTTTGTATTTAGTTATTTGAGTTTTGTATAACATTTCTATATTTGACAGTCCTCATCCTCCCTTCTCGATTGGCAAATATAGTCTTTCTACGTCTGCTTTTTGATGCTGTGCTTTATTCATGCTAAGTCTTTTTCTAGTTTTAACATCAATCTGTTTTAAATCCTTAATTTTATAATTAATGACTCCAAATGAATATAGTAAAACGGGAACTGCATATGTATTTATTGCTGTTATTAAATTCCGGGAATTAGGGTGTGAATAAGTAATGCTCTTGACTCTTCTGTAATATTCTTTTTGTAATTGCTGCCTAACAACACTGTGTTAAATTTTTCGACTCATTGATGCCCATGGTATTTTTGATTGATGGTATGATTGATGGTATTTATAGTTTTCGTCGCTTTTTAGGTGTTCAAAATCTTCCCCGTTTAGTAATACAGTTTTGTCAAGCTAAAATGACCTCCTTTTTTTGATGTGTTTGCGTAGCAAATCTGTGAAGTGTTCTAAGTGCCTATAACAATGTATTTGATATATTATTGAGTACGCGTTATAAAGTTATAATAATGTTTGGCAATCCTATTACCCAAACCAGCAAATAGCCGGCTCGAGGGAACGTGCAGGAGACCAAAGGACATGTAGAAATTGTGTCGACTCCGGAAATTCAAAAATGGATGTCACTTATTGAACAGTATTTAAGTGAGGTATGTACGGTCGCGTCTGAGGGCAAACTCAATTCTGACCAGAAGTTACGCATTAACAACTTGTGTCGTAAAATAGGACATGGGACGTCGCAAATGGCTGTACGTACAATATCAGTCCTTAAAGCAGAAAGCCATCTAAGCAAAGCTATCTGTTCAGACCTCATGAGAAAAAGAAGAGTTAGCGGAAAGTCTGTCAGAGCTTAAGAAGACCGTACAAGCGACCTGTACTAAACCAACCCAAGAAACTTCTTCCTTTGCCGAGATAGTAAAAAAGGGGACAAACAATATTATTTGCCCTAACACGCTCAGCTCTGTAGCAATTTTTCCCAAAGATTACAAAAAATCCAGCGATAAGACCAAAACTCTGGTACAATAGAATATTAGCCCGGGAGAAATGAAGCTTCAAGTTTGCGGATTGCGTAAAACAAAGAATGGAGGCGCCATAATCAGCACGGAAAAGAAAGAAGACATTGAAAAGGTTAAGATGACCGTTCGATTATCTTTATCGGGATTGACAGTGGATGAACCGGTAAAGCGTAGGCCAAGAATTACGGTTATCGGCGTTCCGACATCCCTAACTGAAAGTGAGGTTTTCAAGTGCATTTTCGAACAAAATTTAGCCGAAAACTGCCCACTTTACTCCTGGAACCGTTATTGAGCACAATTAAATTAATCCACAAATCTGGCAAAAAGAATACTGATACCTGCAACTACGTAATTGAAGTCCCAGCTGATATCCGTAAGGCTTTTATTGCACGAGAAAGAATTTTCATTAATTGGTCATCCTGCCCTGTGAGAGATTTCACCCTAGTCACAAGGTGTTACAATTGTCATTAATGGCAAGGCTGCTAAGACATGCAAGGAAACGAACCCTACATGTGGTCACTGCGGCGAACTAGGTCACCAGGTTGCTGACTGCACTAAAAAATCTGAGTTGCTAAAATGTGCAACCTGCATGCGCTTAAAAATGCAGATTCACCATATAATTGGTGATATTGATTGTCCGGTTAGGAAAAATGCCGAATACCGGTACATTAATTCTATAGACTATGGTGGTGCCTAGGACACACTTCCAAAGGAGTGCACGGGTACGGTTAATATCTACCAGTAAACGCACACAACAACCTTCTTATGTTTGTGTCTTTAAGTTTTATTTTGGAAATTCATTGTATTTTCCTAGCTTAGCGAGCACTTCAATATTTTTTAGTGTACCATAATTTGGGCGATCAGTGGCTGTAACACAGGTATTTTTGAATGTTTATCATTGTCACTGGTTTGCCTTAAATATAATGTATTAGCAATAAGTTATTTTCATAAGTCCTGAAATGTATTATATTGTGTTTTATGTTGTCATGAAATAAATTCTTATCTTTATCTTATCCTATTAGCCAAATTTTTCGTGTCTATTCTCTGTTGTAGATAAAGCTATTAGAGTCACTTAAGCGCTGATTCTTAAATTTCAATTTTGATAATGATTACACTCATGATAACTTTTGAATAGTATGTCCAATTTGAATAATTCAAAAAGTCATTTACAGGTACTAATATAGCCTCATTTATTTGGATAAGGATTAATAGGTATGAAGAATGTGGCATATATAGTTTGTACCAGCGTTACTAATGCATATTTTAACAAGAAAAAGTAGTTATTGTTGCCCGTGAGTGTCGGTGGAGTGCACGAGCCAAGAGACATAGCGACCGCGTTTCAGCGCCACTTCAGGGTGGAGTCGCCGCTCGGGCGGGCTTCGCAAGTGGACGATGCTGGGGGTCACCCTGTGGACATTAGTGTACGCTTCTCGGCCGAAGATGAAACGGCTGTTATAAAGAAGATGGTGAAAGGCAAGTCCCCGGGTTATGACGACCTCAGCATCGAGCACCTGAAGTACGCTAGTGTGCACCTATCAAGCATCCTCGCAATGTTTTTCAACCTATGCGTGAGTCATGGTCATTTACCTGATGATTTAATGTATACTGTGGTAGTTCAAATTCTTAAAAATAAAAGAGGTGATGTCTCGGATTTTTCTAATTATAGACCAACTAGCGACCCGCCCCGGCTTCGCACGGGTGCAATGCTGGTACTAAATACACTACAGAAAAACTGTGAACGTTGTATATAATTCAAAGTGCTATAGGGAAAACCGCGGCCTCAGACGCGCTATTTATAGGCACGCTCTTGCCGCACCGGGCGGCCGGCCGGTACCGCCGCAAACGCTACGTCCCGCAATTTTTAAATCTGTAATATCTTCGAAAATATTCACTTAAATCATACGTTGTAAATGGCCATATAGATCTATATTAAATGAACAATGTATTCAAGGTATTTACTTGGTTAAGGATTAATGCTGTATTGGTTAAAATCGCTTCGAAAATTAGCCATTATTTGTCGTAAAAACTAAATGACAAAAAAAGTTATTGTGGGTTATCCATAAGAGATAGACATATACCATCACGGACTTTTCTGTAGACCTTTTCAATGTGTACAATACTTAGTACATTATTTTGATAAAACTCGTAGGGTTCAGCCTGCGTTTGCAATGTAAGCAGAAAAAATGTAATTATTTACGACATCACATTAGAAACCTCAAAAATAACAGTACTTTTCCACTATTTAATGGATGTTGTTATACATATAAACCTTCCTCTTAAATCACTCTATCTATTAAAAAAACCGCATCAAAATCCGTTGCGTAGTTTCAAAGATTTAAGCATACAAAGGGACATAGGGACAGAGAAAGCGACTTTGTTTTATACTATGTAGTGATATCGTGAGCAACTATTGGCTAAGGTATTGAACAGTTTGCTTGACAAGCAGCTAGATAAGCACATTCATTAACATGACGCACAGTTTGGCTTTGGGCCGGGTCTCTCAACTGAAAGTGCTATCTTCTGTCTCAAGTAGACGGTTCAGTACTATACTGCTTCAAAGACGCCAGTCTATTCTTGTTATTTGGACTTATCCAAAGCTTTTGACCTAGTCTCTTATGATCAACTGTGGCAGAAGTTAGAATCATAAACTGAGCTACCCTATAAGATTGTGTCAATATTTAGATACCGGTATAATCATCAGCAACATAGTGTAAGGTGGGCAGGGGTGTACTCGGATGCGTACGGGTTGGAGTGCGGGGTGAGGCAGGGCGGGTTGAGCTCGCCCCGTCTCTTTAACCTGTACGTGAACCAGCTCATAGAGGAGCTCAGCGGCGCCAATGTCGGTTGCTCCATAGACGGAGTACGCGTCCATAACATCAGTTACGCTGACGATATGGTGCTGCTGACCCCTTCTGTGGCTGCCATGAGAAAGCTCCTGCACAACTGCGAGACGTACGCAGAGGTACATGGGCTCAGATACAACGCCAAAAAGAGTGAATGGATGATTTTTAAAGCTGGTACCAAACTTTCTCTTCAGTACCCATCACTCTTTGCGGTACTTCCTTGAAAAGAGTACATACATTTAAGTATCTGAGCCCCTGGGTCACCGACAACTTGAGTGATTGCGAGGATATTGATAGGGAGCGTAGGGCGCTGGCCGTCCGCTGCAACATGTTGGCGCACACGTTCGCACGCTGTATTACACAAGTAAAGTTGACGCTCTTTAGAGCTTACTGCCAGAGCTTCTACACGTGCAGCCTGTGGGCCAACTTTACGCAACGGGCGTACAACGCTCTACGCGTACAGTAAAACGATGCTCTCAGGACTCTGTTGAAAATGCCGCGTTTTTGTAGCGCCTCCGCAATGTTTGCGGAAGCCCATATAGACGTCTTTTATGCCATCATACGCAAACGGAGCGCTTTGTTAATGACTCGCTTATGGGCCAACCCTAACAGAATCCTGAGAGCACCGTCCGGGCGGTGGGATTCACCGATGATGCGAAAGTGGTTGCAACTGCATGCCACTGCATCCCCTTTCATTAAATAATTTGTAATTTTTATTTTAGAATAGGTAATATTTGTCATTTAATTTTGCATGATAATTTACAATTTTATTTTAAATTCAATTATAACTTAATTTTTGTGTTTAATTTTAATTTAATTTTGTATTTCAATTCTTGACATTTGTTTTTTTTTGTTTGTTTAATTAAATATGGGTCACTGGCCTGAAATAAACAATTTTTAATTAATATTTATTGTGACATAACTGTAATAGTTATGCATATTTTAACATGAAAAAGTAGTTATTGTGACATAACTGTAATATGTAGACATATGGTATTGCGGACTTTTTTGTAGTTATTGATGTCTTCTATAAAATTGTTCTACATTACTTTGCTCAATTGTTTTTTTTTCATCTTTCATATTTATTTATTAGCGTTTCACAGATTGGATGTTACAAAACTGGTATGGATAAAGGTATATACATCTGTGACACCTTTTTTGAAGGCATTGCTAATTCTTATAAACTACTTGCTTAATTATAATACATACATTTTTAAAAATTAACTATTAGACGATCATAAAAAAAAAAACAATTTTTAATGATTAACAAAACAATCTCTAGTCTAGATAGTGATGGTTAACGTGTTATTAAGCAGAGTGTTATCAAATAAAATTCGCTTAACGTAAAAATCTACTTATAGAAATATATTTTTAATATTAAAATAATAATAATATATCATTGAATCATCTTAGCCAAATTAATGTCGTGACATTGGTACTTTTGTTATATCCATTGAAAATTACTAAATATGTCAGGTTTGTTTTATGTCATATATACTTATCTATTAAAAAATCTTCAATCTTGTAATATACTTTAGTCTGTAACAGGGTTTTCAACTTATTAATAAACATTTTATCCTTTTCTTCAGTTTTTATGGCTTGAGGAACTTTATTAAACACTTTTATGGTCATGTTAAATGGGCATTTGCTCATTATTTTAGTGGTCGCGGGAACTTGTGCTAGTTTTTGTTTTGATCGGAGATTTATTTGAGCCAAGTGCGTTTTTATCTGTTTGTTAAATATACTGCCATTTATCTTCAAACGTAGCCATTTCTGATATATAAAGTGAAGGAAGAGTCAGGATTTTATTTTTAATGAAGTGAGGCTTGCAACTTTTTCGTCTTTTATTACCTACAATAATACGTATGCATTTTTTCTGGGTTATAAATAAATTGTTTGCATTCGTGCTATTACCCCACAGTATAACACCATATCGTAGCCATGATTCTGCATACGCGTAGTAAACTATTAGCGCAGTGGCAAAGTCAGTACTTTTCCGTATGCTGTAGAGAGCGTATATAAATCTTGATAGTTTTGTTTTAATGTTTTCTATTTGCTATTTCCAATTAATGTTGCTATCTAATGTGATACCTAAAAGAGAACAATGGTTTACTTCCTCTATAGGTATATTGCTGTCGTTTAGTTTTATTTTGAGCGGTAAACGTTGGCGTGGATACAATTGTATTAATTTAGTTTTTGTCAAATTTATTGTCAAGGTATTATTATTCATCCAATTATTAATTATGTCCATTGTTTTATTAATTGCAGTTAAATAGTCATGATTTTTATTAAATTTAAATAATATCGATATGTCGTCAGCAAATAAAACGCAAAGATGATTTTTTAATGCTTCTGGTAGGTCATTAATGTAAATTAAGAAGAGAATACACCCTAGGCAGCTTCTTTGTGGGATGGAACCCTTTGATTGTCTTCGCACCGATCGAATAGATTTTATTTCGTGCATAGATTCATCGTTGAATTCTATTTGGGAATATTGCGATCTATTGCTCAGGTAAGATTGGAACCATTTATATACTATTCCTCTTATTCCAGATGCATATATTTTTTGTAAAAGTATGTCGTAGGAAACTTTATCATACGCTTTACTTAAATCTAGCAATAGGCCTACTGCGTATAGCTTATCGTTGATTATATTAATAGTTTCTTGCATATAGGTGTATACCGCAAGTATTAAGTAGAGCGCTTTTGTCTAAATCCGAACTGGGAGTCACTTAATATGTGATTTTTTCCTAAGAACTTATACAGTCGCGAATACATTGCCTTTTCAAACACTTTTGATATTGATGGCAAAAGAGCAATCGGGCGATAATCACCTGGGTTTTGGTGACTTCATAGCGAATTATATTATAAACTTCTTTTTCGCTTACAGGTGTAAGATACATGGAATTTTCAAACTGTTTGAGATCATTCTTTTTACTTCAGCAAGCAGAATTTGGAGTTGGGCCTGGCATAGTTGAGGTGGGGGTATTGTTTTCGACATTTTTGTTACACGATTTGTTGCTAATACTTATAAAAAAATCATTAAATATGTTGAGTATTTCTTTGGGATCAGCTGTAACGCGATTTTCAATCTTGAGTTTTAGGTTTTTTCTAGACTTATTAATTGACTTTCCGCTTTTTTCATTTATTATCCTCCACATTGTTTTCATTTTATTAGCGGATCATTTCATTTCTTCTATATAATTTAAACGCTTAGACAGATTAACGCTTCTCTTTAAAATTTTACCAAATGATCTGCTATGTTTCTTTAATATTTTATTAGATTTAGAATTTTGCACTAAGATATTCAACAATCTTTTGTGCCTGCTTGAGATTTTTATTCCTTTTGACAGCCATTTTTTTCCGCCTGGTAGTTTTAATTTTAATTATTTTTAAAGGTATTGTTTTATGAAGTATAGACTGTAGTTGGTCATTAAACGTTTTAAAATTTTGGTTAATATTTGTCGATTTTGTTAGAATTGTATGCCAGCTAATTTGTTGAAGTTCGTTCTTTAATTTATTTATGTTTTCATCACTATATATACGTTTTTGTTGTTTCCAATTTGGATTTTGTTTTGTTTGTTGAATTTGTAATTGACAAAAGACACTTTTATGATCTGATAATCCTAAATCCTGCACTTCTACTTGTAGTGTCTTGTTGTTCGTAAATATAAGGTCTATACATGACGCCGAAGTCGGTGTTACTCGGGTAGGCTCATTAACAACTTGGATTAAGTTATAAGTTAGCATTAAATCTTTCAATTGGGTCATAGATTTAGATTTTTTTAAAGAATCAATATTAAAATCTCCGCCAATAATTATGTTATTTTTGTTTTCTTTTATTTTAATTTTTTTTAATAAGGTCTGCATACAGTTAAAGAAAGTTTCAATGTCACGATCACATCTGTAGATACAAATAAGAATCAGTTTTGAAACTGGTATTTCTATGCAACAACATTCCGTTATAAATTCTTTCGTTATTGCTAAGATATCTTTACTTTCCTTATATTCTATGTTATCACGTAGTAAAATAGCTACGCCTCCATGTATGTGTTCCTGTCTAAAATAAGCAGTGGCGAACTTATAGCCCGTTATTTGAACTAAACCTTCACTTTGTTGTGTTATAAATGTCTCTGAGAGGCATACCGCATCATGGTTGTTAGAATCTAAGTAGCTTTCCAATATATGTGCTTTATTGTTAATACTTTGGATATTTTGAAAAAGGGTAGTAAATTTATTATTTTGTTGTTTGGGAATGGTTTGATTTATAAAATCTTTATTCTTCAAATTTAAACTGTTTGAAAGGTCGGGTATTGGATCGCCAACAGTATTGTTAAAAATTGAATTATTAGGGATTAAGCAATTTTCCAAGTCAGCATTTTTATTTAATTTAATAAGATTATTATTAGTATTTTTATTGAAGCTTGTCACCGAAAGCTACTCAGCGGCAGACAGAAGTTGAGGCTCTTCAGGGTGGGAGATCCAAAATTCCAAAGATGACATCGAAAGACAGAGATAGAAGACATTTGAAATAGGAATTTGGAATTTTGGGCCAGGACAATAGATCCAGGATCACGAAAGGAGGCAGCATGCGAGGCATGCAGCCCCGCTCCGTGACAGGGAGCCCCGGGGTACTGTCACGGAGCGGGGCTGCATGCCTCGCATGCTGCCTCCTTTCGTGATCCTGGCTCTATTGTCCTGGCCCAAAATTCCAAATTCCTATTTCAAATGTCTTCTATCTCTGTCTTTCGATGTCATTCGTGTCAAAAATAGTCAGTTTACCTTTGATTCTGGTCGTGCTCGGACGTGCCCGCGCGCAGCACGACCACGGCCTTGTATTTACCTACTTTTTCATAATAAACTCTTAACTTTATGTTGGCATTTTGGATCCCCCACCCTGAAGAGTCTCAACTTCTGTCTGCCGCTGAGTAGCTTTCGGCGACACTCTGTCACGGAGCGGGGCTGCATGCCTCGCATGCTGCCTCCTTTCGTGATCCTGGCTCTATTGTCCTGGATACGTATTCTATTTTTTGACAAGCCGTAAAAATGACGATGTTTTGTAAATAATGTCTAAAAATATGTAACACGATGAAAATTGTTTAAAATAAACGAAAGGCGGAGCAGAACGTCTGAAGAGTTGCAAATGCGGCACGCTCAAACACTCGTAAAAAGCAGAACAGTCAAAACAAAATCCATTGTAGTGTGAGCAAATATACAACCACGAAAATTTGAAGCAGTCCGCAGAAATTGGGGATCTGGCTATGTATATGAGCGGAGTAGACAGAGCAATCTGGAACACTTGTAATGGATTCACTCCTCACCAACGGCGATGGCGTAGACGTCAGTTCTATCTCAGTGAATTAAAAATAATAAATTGGATTGTACCTCTGTTCCGTGTTTGTGATTGTTTCTTTAATATTTATATTACCACAGTATAGGGCGCCAGTGTCACCGAAAGCTACTCAGCGGCAGACAGAAGTTGAGACTCTTCAGGGTGGGGGATCCAAAATGCCAACATAAAGTTAAGAGTTTATTACAAAAAAGTAGGTAAATACAAGGCGGTGGTCGTGCTGCGCGCGGGCACGTCCGAGCACGACCAGAATCAAAGGTAAACTGACTATTTTTGACACGAATGACATCGAAAGACAGAGATAGAAGACATTTGAAATAGGAATTTGGAATTTTGGGCCAGGACAATAGAGCCAGGATCACGAAAGGAGGCAGCATGCGAGGCATGCAGCCCCGCTCCGTGACAAGCTAACATTATAAAATTTATCGTAATTTATGTTATTCACGAAAAAAATTTCGGACTTCGTCTATCTTTTCTTTTACCATTCCATTCATTCCATTATTATTAATGGTGTTTGTGCGTCTATAGTACATCTTACCACTATACAAAAGATTTTGGTTTGAATCTACTATATACGCATATTCGTGATTTACATTATCCCAGTAAAGTTTATTGTTAAACAGTTCAATTCTTGAATTAAACATTGTATAGTAACTACCGAGTTTGAATGTAGGTAAGCATATTAAAACATTGGTATGATTAATTTTAAAAAGCTTGTTTCTTATGTTTCTTATAAATTTCATGTAGTTATTCGTATTATTAAAATCTTCTTCTCCGATCATGATGATGCAAAAGTCGCTCATGGTAAAATTGTAGACTTTGGATTCAATTTCTTTTACTAGGTTAAGTATACCATAGTAGGGATAATGATAGTGGCAAATATCGTAATTCTTTCCAAAAGTATTTTCTGCAGTGGTAAGGACGTTGTTATATTTATTTGTACTAAAAATATATATCTTTTCCTTTTCTTCATAATTTTCAGTATAAGCTCCATGAGATGCAGTTTCCTGTTCATCTTCTTCAAGGTCTTCGTAGTTAGTGGTAAAAGACGTAGATTCTTCTTCATCCTGATTCCTTTTGTCTGCTATCTGTCTGATTTCTTTAACAGTTTCCTTTAGCTGCTCTTGTAGTGAAGTAATTTGTTTACTGACGGAATCAAATTTCGCAGTCCAGACTTCAGGTTTAAAAATACTAGCTTGCAGTGATGAAGTGGGTTTAGGGGATGTAGTAAACAGTTGATCATTTAGGTTTCGTTTGAGGTGATCTATACTACTCAGGTCTAGCTCTATATTCTTTTTCCCTTTTTTAGCGGTGAATTTAGGTATAGTTGGTGTACAAATTTGGAAAAGTGCCTTGATTCTCGCTTCATATTTAGTCACTTGGTTCCTTAAATCGCAGTTTTTGAACAGGTATTTATTTACTAGTTGGTCCAACGACGCAGCTTTTTCTTCAGCTTCCTTCAATTTTTGGTAAGTTATTTTTAATTCTTCCTGTATATTTATATTTTCACAAAACTGGGGGCAGCTTTTATTTAGCTGTGACAGGGCAGAGGTCTCTTGAGATTTATTTTCTTCATCCTCTTCAATGACAAGTGAATCGAATGAATTTTGAGTCGGCACGTTGACTATTATTGGTTTCCTCACTGTCACTTTATCAAATGAAGTGTTTGAGAAGTTGTCTATGCTATCTTTAGGAGGCTGGTTACTTGGTGAATTTGAGGTAGTATTTATTGTCGAGTCTTCTAATCTTTCTTCTAATTTACTATGGTTGCCCTTACAATGTTCGTTATATCTGGATTGCTCAAATGTGGGCGTGTCTTCTCGTTCGGTTTTTTCATTGGGTGTACTTTTCTCAGAAAATGGTTTATTATTATTCTTTCTGAGGCATTTATCACATCTCCAAGTAAGGCTACGGTCTCTTTCCGGATCACTTTTCATGAGATCATAACGCTTCGAAGTGACTTTTGCGCATTGTAGATCAAATGTACTCTCACACACGCAGCAGGTAAGAAAGTCATTCTTTTTTACTCTTAAGCTACATACAGAGCATATCTTAATTTTGGGAGCCATTGATTTAATTTAATAAGATTTTTAAAATCGATTGTTAAATAGATCTTTGAGGCTTTTCATGTATTTAAAAACACGAAGAAAAATAAAAAAACCTTCAAAATTTCTCCAGTACTTAAGGCTCGAACTTGGTTATGTTGGCCAAAATCATAAAAGATGTGAAACGACCACAAAAAGATCTTCTTGTACCGAGGCTTGAACTATAATCTCTTGAGGCGAATGTAACGTAAGTCTATGCTTCCACCGAGTACGCTACGCAGCTGATAATCGTTTCAGCAAAATAACGACACACTATTAACTCATACAGTCTATGAACGTGTTGCTCAGGACAAGTAAAGTTGTCCCCCGTTCAAGGTCGACCTCTTCTGAGTTCACTGACACAATCAAGTGTAAACAGTTAGTTGAAATGGGTACGTTAAAATCGAAGATTTAAATTTTTGCACTGTTACACTTAATTTTATCACTTTCTTTTGTGATTTTAATACATGTTAAACTGGCTTATATCACGGAAATCACGATAAACTGGATAACTATTCCTCTATTTTGAGAATTTTGGCTATATTTGTCGCTCGTATAATTTTCGTATTTTTTTAATAATCCTTTGTTATATTTGTCTACCAACACTTTCACTTGATATTTATAACATTTAGCACAATTTAGTTGTATATTTACGAAGAAACTATAACTGGGTGATTTAAAAAAAAATAATTAACACAGAGCTGATGTTGATTCGACACGCCCTCTATCTCACCTCCTATCTTGTTAATAGTTTCCGCAGCGTACGCGATATAAAGATGCTATTTGGTATTTTTTTTACACCTTGGGTTACGTTACTAAAGTTTTAGTAAGGATCCTTAATCTTTTTTAAGCAATAAATATAGATTTTGTTACTTGGGGTGAATGTAGCTTTCTAATGGTGAAATAATTTTTGAAATCCGCAAAGTAGTTTTTGAGTTTATTCATTACAAACATACACACAAAAAAATACAAATCTTTCCTCTTTATAATATTAGTGTAGATATAGATAGATGGTGAAGATAGTTTAGATGTGTGTGCAATAAAGAATACCTATAATTATTATATACAGGAACAATTTTTTAAGGAAAGTACCATAGTCATCACGTTTGTTGGCGTTGTGGCTAGCAGCAAGAACCGTAGTTGTTTGGGACTGCAATATGTAAGATGGTTTATACACAGAAGGACATTGCTGCTCATTCATCGGTTCATAATTCCTTGGTCGTCTCTTACAACACCTAATAGAAAAGATGGGTTGGTACTATTCTTTGCCGGCACATGAGAGGCTAGACTATTTGGCTAGAGATATAAAAATAATACAGTATAATATAACGCTAGACCTACATGTGTCAAATTCTTCTTACACATTGGTTCGACAAATTCAATAAATCTGGTAAAGTTGGCGGTTGACGAAACTGGTATGGTGTCTGATGCCATTTTCTGTATCCAAAACTTATAATAATTCCATGGTCCAACCACATTCCCATCTTGCAAAAGGTATTTTGGATGTTTTGTGTAAATTAATTCTGCTTCCTTTAAAACGTTTTGAGCTTCTTTACATAATGATGTTATTTTTTTCATTTTAGATGGTTGAATCTAAAAAAATAAATCATATATTATTATTATCGTTCGGCCTATTTACATATTACCTGCATTAAAATATTTACAAATTAATATCCAAGTGCTGTAGCCAGTCTACAGCCGCCGCCGAAAGCCCGTGAAGTTCCTCGTATGAGCCAGGAAACCGTCTAAGGGGGCATTCTCCTACAATATGTGCCGTGGTCTGCTCCGACGCTCCACAAACGCAAGCGGGTGAGCCCGCTATACCCCACTTGTGAAGGTGGTAGTTACATCGGGCTACACCCGTTCGGATGCGGTTTAGCGTCGTCCAGATACGTCTGTTGGATTTGAAGCCTTGAACTTGTTCAGACGGGTCAGAGACCAAACCCGCAGAGCACTCTAGGGTTTGCCATTCAGCCAGCCAGGACAAGCGAATGTCTGAGGACTGCCGAACTTCGGGTTCAGACCAAATGGGCTTGCGTGATGTTAGGCGATTTGGGATGACTCCATCGAGGGTCTTTCTGATCGGCATTATTGATTTTCAGACATTTTAACCCTATAGCACCTCAACCCCATCCCCAGAGGATGATGGTATTTCACGTCCACCACGTTGGATATCAGAATTGTTGTAGTTTTCATAATCAGTGACCCGATTAACCAGACAAACTACACCCATATTGATTTTAAGACATTTCAACCCTATCGCACCCCAACCCCATCCCCAGGGGATGATGGTAATTCACTTTCACCACGTTAGATTTCAAAATTGTTCTAGTTTTCGTAATCAGCGACCCGATAAACCATACAAACGATACCCATATTGGTTTTTAGAATTTTTCACCCCATGTCCCTCTTTTAGGGGTTGAATTTTGGGTGGAATTGCAATAAAAGTGATGTACGTTCCACAGAATTACAACCCTTATGCCTAAATAATAAATTTTGTAGATTTTTCTTTAAATTTTCAAAAACCCTGATACATATTAAACTTAATTTTTATTTGTCAGCCTAAATTTAAATTTTGAAGATCCTAACTTCAAAACTGACGGACTTTCATACAAACTTTCATCCCCTATTTTACCCCCTTAGGGGCAAAATTTCGCAAAATCCTTCCTTAGTTGATGCCTACACTGCATAAAGTATCTACGAGCAAAATTTCAATACTCTAGGTCTTGCCGTTTGGGCTGTGCGATAATACCTCAGTCAGTCAGTCAATCAGTTTATCCTTTTATACGAGTATATTAAGATGATGACGCCATACCTCTCTCAAAAATCAAATGGGTAACTAATATGATACAAGTGTACAAAGTGGGACGATTCTAATATGTAGCGCAACGTGTTTTACCTATCTCGCCCGTTAAGAACGTCAACAAAAGTGCTATAGGTAATACCGTCTAACCGGTCTTTTTTAACCGGCTAAAAAAAACGGAGGAGGTTCTCAAGTCGACGCGTATTATTTTTTTTTTAATGTATGACCACGCATAACTTTTAGCAGAGTAGTCTGATTTTTGAAAGGGTATACCCCGAAATTGGTCCCATATAAATTTGGAAAAAAATATCTAACCCTAAGGGTAGGAAAACAGGGAATGATTGATTGTTCACTGACTGATTGTAACGTATGACCACGCATAACTTTTTAAAGAGTAGTCCGATTTACCCTAAGGGTGGGAAAATATAATTTATAGTCACAAAAAATTGTAAAATAAAAACTTTTTAACAAAAAAATTAAACCGCCGACAAAACTGAAAAGCAAGAAATAATAAAAAAAAAATTAACCTTATTAACAAAGTTCTTAAAGTAATGTAAGTATACCCAAGTAATTTTGAGTCGGCGCCATACAAGCAAATTAATTAATTACGTAAGGCGTGATGCACGGCAGCGGCGCCGACTCAAAATTACTCGGGTATACTTACATTACTTTAAGAACTTTGTTATTAAAGTTAAATATGTTTTTTTATTATTTCTTGCTTTTCAGTTTTTTCGGTGGTTAAATTTTTTTGTTATAAAGTTTTTTTATCAAACCAATATAAGATAACTAGCTGTTATCCGCGACTTCGTCCGCGTAGATTTTATTAAAAAAAAAAACAGAATTCGAACTTAACTGAAACATATTTTCGGAACGCTTTTCCTTCTTGATCCCAACGTAAAAGTTGCATTTGTACTTATCCAAGTTGAATGCTATCTTACTACAAATTTAATTATCTTTTGATTTTAGTCTACTGGTAGGTAGTGCGGAATTTTTATTGTCAATCGTTACAGGCGTACTTGAAAAAGAAGGCAATAAAGGGAGTGAATGGGTAGCTAGGAGGTATTCATAAAAGTCAAAAAAGTCCCTATTCCTCCCTATTTATTTATTTATTTATTTACTAGCTGTTACCCGCGCTTCGCTCGCGTGGTTTTCGTATCTATGTTGTTACCGGTTTCCCGTCATTTCGGGGTAATTTTAAACTAAGGAAAAACGGGACTAACCGTTCAAGATCCAGTTGAAGTTACTCCTAAATTACTCAGAACAGAGGAACTAAGCAGCAGTATGCTAACAAATGTAAAGAGAGAGATGAGAGACACCTTTATGTAATATTTCAAAACAGAGCCAATTCGCAGAAGTAATTGAGAAAAACTGAAACCCTCTCCCACTCCCCCCTTCCTCTCCCCCTCCCCGTCCCTCTGTCTCTCCCCCTCCTCGTCCCTCTGTCGCTCCCCCTCCTCCCTGTCCCCCTGCCCCTCCCTCTCCCTCACCCCCTCCCCCTACCCCTATCCCTCCCTCTCCCCTTCCCCTCCTTCTCCCTCTCCCTCTCTACCTCTCTACCTCTACCTCTCTCTATCCCTGCCCTTATCCCTAACCCTTACGCAAATTTAACCGCTATTCCTAACATAGAAACAACACCCCTATTTATTTTAAGACATTTCAAACCTATCGCACCCCAACCCCCAGGGGATGATGGTTTTTCACGTCCACTACGTTGAATAATGAGCTTTTAAAAATTTACTAAGAATGAAGTCCGTTATTTTTTGGATGCTTATTATTTGTATCAATTCATTTGTAAAAAAAACTATTTAGTATTATTTCTTGTAGTAAAAAAAATAAAATTTTTGAATTTTTTTATCGAATTATAAATTTGAATTTTTTTTACTTACAGTAAACGGGAAGTGAAAATTTTAAATCGTTATTTGAGTAACTTCGACATATTTTTTTTTAATATTTTAACCTTGAATTAAAGCTTTAAATGTACTTATTATTCACAAAAAAAATTATAACGTGATCGCCAATAGTGTAAGACTTAGAGCGGTTTTATTAATTGTGATTGAAACAGTATTAATAAAAATGGAGTTTTATTTTGTAATTTTTACAATTTTACCATTTGCACTAGCACTAGTTTTCTTTACACATACGCCTGCGTTGGTTGGAAGAAAAGCATGCAGTTGTTTTGTTCCTGGAACGGTGATAGCGGAAACAAAACGGACTCGTAGGAAATCTCACTCTTGCTGAACACTTTCCTTCGAGCAGTAGTAAATAGAAGTCTCATTCAACGATGACTTTGCCCATTCATATAATCTGATAGGTGTAGTGATAGCCCTATTCGTAGACTGTAAACTTGCACGGGTTGCCAAACGTTTAACGTTTCCCCCAAGACCATCACATGGCCCTTTTCCATGAGCGGTGGCATGGAAGTGTAACTGTGCTTCTTTCTTAAAATCTTGTTTGTAATAAAATAGGTTCACAAAATTGAACCTATTCTTAAAATGTTGGGGAGCCCCGTCTGTAATGTATTTGATTATAGAAACCGCAATTCTGTGCTCATCAAGGTGCTGGTGCAGTATTTTTTGAAAAGCGTAGAATGTGGCTGTAATAAATAAAATAAAATAAAAATAGCCTTTCTTCTACCACAAATTTCTACAATTATCTTATAAAATTCATTATTATTATATTATATATATTATTACTAAGTGTTTCAAATTGTTTCAAATTGCATGCATTAATTTCTCTAATTACTTATTATAATATTTATTTTATTATTATTATTATTGATTTGTGGAAGTCACCTCCGTGGCGTAGGCCTCCCCCAGGTTCCTCCAGGTCTCTCTCTCTCTAGCTTTCCTTCTCCATTCAGGTCCACATTTTTCTTTAAAAATATCCTCCCATCTTTTCCGTGGTCTGCCTCTACTCCTCTTCCCATCTCTACCACTCTGTCGATTTCTTGGTCCATCTGTCATTGTCCATTCTACAAACATGTCCTGCCCATTTCCATTTGAGATGTCTTATTTTTTCAAGAATATCAGTTACTTTGGTTGTCTTGCTTATTGTTTCGTTTTTTATTTTATCTGATACTCTTATTCCCAACATGCTTCTCTCCATTTTCCTTTGTTGTATGGCTAGTTTGTTCTCATCTTGTTTGCGCAGAGACCATGTTTGACAACCATATGTTAGACATGGCAAGATCACCGAGTCGTACAATTTACATTTTATGGCTATATTTATGTCTTTATTTTTCATAATTTCTTTTAGGCTCCAATACCTTTTCCATGCAATAGCGATTCTTCGGTTGATTTATTTTTCTGTCTAATCTTGGAATGAAATTGATTGACCTAGGTAAGTATATTCTGTGGTATATTCGATTTTCTTCCCATTGACTTTAACAGTATTTTCTCGCCCATTTGTTATTATTTTTGTCTTTGTAGCATTTAATGACAAACCGACCTTTTCACTCTCCCTCGCTAGCTCGTTAATCATAGTTTCTAGCTCTGCACTTCCCTCAGCAAATAAAGCAATGTCATCAGCGAAACGCAGATGGCTTAAGTATTCTCCGTCAATTTTTATTCCTTGGTTTTCCCATTTGATATTTCTGAATACCATTTCTAGGACCACGGAAAATATATTTTGGTGATATTGGGTCGCGTTGTCTTACATCTTTTTTAATCGGGAATTCAGGTCCGTGCCTTTCCATTAGTATTTTGGCTGAACTCTTATAGTATATGTTGTGTAATAGCACTATGTATTTGCTGTCTATGTTTTGTTGGATTAATGTCTTCCAAATGGCGGTATGTTCTAAGGAATCGAAGCCCTTAGTAAAGTCTAAAAAACATATATATAGCGTCTTTCCATATTCTTCACATTTTTCTATGAGTTGTGTCACAACGTGGATGTGATCACTAGTTGAAAAGTTTTTTCGGAATCCTGCCTGTTCACGTGGTTGGTTCTCATCTAAGATCTTTGTGAGCCTGTTCATAATAATTTTGAAGAATATTTTATAGACTGTGGCTGTATCATGCTTTAAATGTGGCTGTATCATGATTTAAATCGTCCGAAATCATGATGATGCTTCCATGTTTAATATCATTTCCATCTATATAATAATAAACAGATGTCTAAAGCGTGGCTTGATCATTATTCCAATGAAATGATTGGGCAGCATCTTGTACGACAAAACTATAATTATCGGCAAAATCACATTGAACGAGAATCTCGGCTTCAGAGATGGTTTCTTTCAGGGTTCTAAAATAAAGCGCTTGTTGTTCAGCGATATAAGCATGCGGCTTCAATATGTTTAAAGCGTTACACAAACAATCCACAAAATCATAAGCAGAAAGCACTTGGGTGGCTATCGTGAAGCGGTCTGTACCTTCCCATTTTTCAAACTGAATATTTGTCATTTGATTTTCATCAAATAACATTTTTAAATGATCACGTATTCCGCTAAGACCAGGACAGGAAGAGCAATTCTCATTTGCAGATTTTGCTGTCTTTGTAAACATTAAATGACATTTCGGCGTTGGATTGGCACACATCATCATTTGTAGGCACACTTTATAGGATGAAAGATGCATGGTAGTTCCAGATGTTAGATTGGCCACGTCTCCTCCTCTCAACATTAGTTTAACATTCTGGTGATACATACATACACATACCATATGTGTTCCAGAGTCTCCAGCGAGGACGCATTGTTTTGGTCTTAATGTGAAAAACTTCGTTAAGCCAACTTTTACGTTTGGATATTCTATTTTGAACTTTTGGTAAAATTCATCTATATTGCACATTATAAGTTGCTTTTGTACATGCGTTCTTTTTCCATCTTCTAATTTAATGGATACAAAATCTTTTTTGCCTGGCATCACTCGACTGATATCTTCTCGAAGATAATAATTTTTACAAAGCTTTCAGTTTCCGCAGATAATTTACGACCATCGCGAGGATTCGGTGAAGTCAAGATGCCAAACTGTTCTACCAGTTGCTTAGCTTTTTTTGCTTGGCGTCGGGATGTTCCAAATTCTTGAGCTACTTTATTCAAACTCCAGGACTTGGGTGCAATAGTGAGTATCATAGTCTTAATAGATGTGGAAGTGGAGGGATTATTGAACTTTTCTTTGAGCTGATTCAAAATTTCTTCGTTTTCCATTGATGCATCTGTCTGCGTTCCCATGTGTTGGTATTTGTCTTCCGGAATGAAAGTTTCATCTTGGGTAGTTTGCGAATAATCACTTGATGCCTGACTTGATTGTGATTATACAATATTTACTTCTGAAGGTGATTCACATAACAGCCGTTTCCTGCACGATTCACACACATAAACATCGGGCGAAATTGTCCACTTTTCACTTAATGTTTTAGATATTTTTCTAACTTTCACACGTTTTTTATGACGAGTCAAGAGGAACGGATAAAAACACCGATCACCAAAGGGAGCCATATTATTTAAAACAATAAGGAAATAGTAACGCGTCTAGTTGATGAGCTGTCAAAGTTTAAACTAAAAATAACGGATTTTGACATAATACCGAGACAGTTCGTTGTCCTATAGCTGTCTTATTCTAGCAAGCAACGACGATTAGTATTGTATTTGTTAGTAAAAATTTTTATAGCTACGAGATGGCGTTACTAGTGTGTTCCACAGTCGTATCATAGTTTTTGAAATTACTCTTTTGTATGAACACGTTATTATTTACTATAAAAATGAGTATATTTATATTGTTAATTAAATTTTTCTTTTTTAAAAGTATATTTTTGTATATTTTCATGTTATACTGAAAGAATAAAATGTTCATAGCCTAGTATTATAGCATGTTAGCGCATAAACCCGATTGCTTAGAAAGTGCTCACAGCTATATGTGCGTACTCTATATGCTCTAAGTCTTAAACCTTTTTTGTGAAGAATAAGTACATTTAGACCCGAGTTCACCAACTACAACATAATCATTGATCACGTAATCGCTTTGTTAAAATTTAACAGTAGTTTAAACAAACCGCGTATTTTTCGAGTTCATCATAGATTTCCAACCAACGGTTAAAAAATCAAGCGTTTTTGAATGAATGAGTCAGAAAAGAACGAATGGTATAACACGACTTTATGAAGATGCAATGTGGTCGGTCACAATTTGCTTTCGTCCGAACGCCGTACAGAAATGGTAGGATAATATAATAATACTACAAAATTAAATGATTCTTTTGCCAATGCTATGACCGGTGCGTTGAAGTATTTTTAAATAAGCATCCTTTTTTTCTGTGAGGGTCTTGACCATTTTCACCTGCTCTGCTCACTCTCCCTTTGTTATGGATCTTGCCAGCTGTGTTGTTGATTTCTGTGCGTAATTATTATGGAATTCGTCACTAAATAGAGTGACGTCTGTTATTCTGTGTGATATATATATATTTTTTATGTTACAAGTGAGCAAACGAGCAGGTGGGCCACCTAATGGTAAGTAGTCACCACCGTCCATAGCACCCACTGTCTTATCAATGGCATATTTTGACACCAATGAGACAGCAAAGTGCGTTGCTCACTTTAAGAACTAAGATGATATATCTCAGTGCCGGTTATTTCACTGGGTCCCTTACCCTTCAAACCGAAACACAGCAGTGCAAACACTACTGCGTCACGGCAGAAATAGACAAGGGGGTGGTACTTCCCCAGATGGACTTTGCACAAAAACCCTACACTGCAAGAATAGTGATAAAGCGTACTTACTACATATCTTATCCTATCCTAGTAATATTATAAACGCGAAAGTTTGTAAGTATGTATGTATGGATGTTTGTTACTCTTTCACGTAAAAACTGCTGAATGGATTTCAATGAAACTTTGTAATAATATAGCTTAGACATCATAATAACACATAGGCTACAACTTATAAAACTGCGCAGACGAAGTCGCGGGTACCAGCTAGTATACTATAAAACTTACATGTAACTAGCATATTCAAATGTTTTTTTCAATAACACTAAGCACGTATATGTATGGCTCTACGTTGGTACATACAAACGCAATCTTTTACAATGTTGTATTTCGCAAAACAGTTGCACATACGAGGAGTGCGCATAATTCTTTCAATTTCATTAAAATAATCTAACACTCGAAATCATAATCTGAAAGGTCTTTCATTTTTATTTTACAACTAAAGTGATACAGTTTCTCATCATGGAGCACAAAACCAAGGTTAAACTAGGTTGGTCACTTCGTTTAAGTTAAACAGTCGATTACAGCACATAATCAATGATTAATGCGTGGTGAACAGCAAAATATCACTAAACGGCCGTTTATGGTATAAACGGCCGTTTAAAACTTAAACATCTGTTGGTGAACTCGGGTCTTAAAGCTTTAACTCAAGATTAAAATATTTGAAAAAAAAATGACGAAGTTACTCAAATATCGATTTAAAATTTCACTTCCGGTTTACTATACGTAAAATAAATTCAAATTTAGAATTTTATAAAAAAAATAAAAATTCCAACTTATTAACTATAAGAAACAATACTTAATAGTTTTTTTACAAATGAATTGATACAAATAATAAGCATCCAAAAAATAGCGGACTTCATTCTTAGTAAATTTTTAAAAGCTAATAACTCAGCAATAAAGCATCATACGAAAAAAATATCGTGTGTACACATCCACGTCTACTGAAAGTATAACTGACCAGAGTATAAACAAAATTCACGACCTCATATTGTTTTGGTTGTCCGCTTGACATGAAATGCCCCCCTTTCTTAGTGCACCTCTAGGCCTCATAAGGAACCTACATGCCAAATTTGGAATCTCTAGACCCAGCGGTTTGGGCTGTGCGTTGATATGTCAGTCAGTGAGTCAGTCAGTCAGTCACCTTCTTCTTTTATATATATAGATATAGATGATAAGTAAATAATATTAAAAATTGGTGCTGGTATCACCAGGCGAAATGTTTTTGACTTTCATATCGCTAAGAAAAGGAGCTAAATCGAACTTTTAAATGCAAGGTAACCGATAAAAGTGCCTGAAAGTATTTTTTTAAATAATCAGTTTCATGTACAGATTCACACCCTTCAGGATTATTATATCATTTTTGTTATTTGTTGCACAAATAAGTAAAATAAACTTACAGCATCCAGGAATAAGCAAGCCCTGTGCTTGAATAGATATGGATATGTCCAATTGCATAAATAACTCCAAAGATACAAAACTCCTGGACTGGCATAGAGCAATAAACTTGCCAAAAGAAAGCATATTATCCCGATTATGGAATTAAGTAACTAAAATAAACGATAATTAAAAATATTAGTGACTGATTATACTGATATTTTTAAATAGGAGCGATTTTCTTCATACATGGAGTGATAATCTACGTACCTATACATAATATTATTCCTCCTTCAGTCCTCCACAGTAGAAGATCCAAGGCGTACCTTGCTCAAAACCTGCTGGGATGAAACTTGGCACAATTCAAGTAATTACTTATAGGTAACATATAAGAAGTAGTGCTCTCCGGCAGGACGCGACAGAGACGCATAGTGGGGCATTATATCGAAAATGTATCGTGTTTTACTAGGTCGATAGTTGTATCTTTCGAACCGACATAGGCAGCTAGTTAAAAATTTCAAAGGATGTTTTTTTTTGACAAATATATTACCTTATATTGAAAACTAAAAATAAGGTTGTGAAAGAAGGAGTGAAAGCTAAAGCTGAGTAAAAAAATTATGAAACTTCCATCCCTTATTACAACCCCTTGGGAGATGAGTTTTGAAAATCCTTTCTGATTCAGTGTTTGAGGTATGCGTTAAAATAGCACACAAAATTTCAAACGTTTAGCTAAAGCGGTTACGGGTCGGCGTCAGTAAATCAGTCAGGTAGTCAGTCAGTCAGGACATGTAAGTTTTTTTGACTTTTTAGTGAACTATATTTCATTCCAAGTTTGACGCTCGAAATAATAACCATTTTGACGACAGAGTAAAAACAAACAAAATACGTTTCTTTTATGGCGACACCCCCTTACTTTTTTTAGTTTTTATTATTAGGCAATATATTTTTTCTTAAAAACAAATTTGGCTCGCCAACGCACACACCACGTTGCACAACCTACTCGCTGTACGGTCGGTTGCAGACTGATTATGCACGCTCGAGACAAAGGCTATAAACTACATCCCTTCCTCATCCGTTCATAAACAACCTAATTAAAATTATAAAATTCATTTGAATCGGAAATTATTAAATCATAATACGCTTCTAGCGGTACCTTCTACATCTTTTCCTTAGTTACTCCTCCTCTCCACTACTGTTGCAAATGTTATTTTTTTCAAAATTAATCTTTTTGTCTAACACTTTCCAGTCTCCTTGTATATTCTTGAATTGTACTACGTTTCTTCTTATCAGCCCCGTCTCTTTGTTCTGGACTTACAACAACCATTGACCAATGAAGCCTGCCTACAGCAGATAACCCAGAAACTCCACGAGGACCTTAAATTTAAGCCCTGTGTTACTTTAAAGCCTTGAGAGGAAGGCAAGAGTGAGAAACACCACTACCTGTCTTTCCTATACCTTTTTTCCTTTTATTTTTATTTCACACCACTGGTTTCCATAGGTTTGCGGGTGGTAAACAAAGAAAAATACAAAAACTATTCAAAATAAATGAAGGTTTTAAATATTACATCTAATCCAAAACAATAACAAGTTCTTCAGCTATTTATCATAGGTATATAATTTCTTTTTTTTTTTTTTCGTATGGTTTGCATGGTCAACGAATTATTGGTGTTCTAATTACATCTATTAAAATTATGATCTATACCCAGACATACAAAACGCACTGTTCAAAGTACATATTTATATGGTGCACACCTATGTCATCGAAATGTGTGGTGATAATACAAACTGGCTGTTTCAAACCAGGAACTCCTCGCAAAGTCGATCTATCATTCGGCTCATTAATCTGCACGTACCTGCTGAACTCCTACCCACCACGTCTGGATTGAGCGTCCAACACACCTTCCAAGACTATTATGATAAGAATAAGTATTTTAAAATATTATTGTTCTATATTATTTCTGTCAGCACGGTGGCAATTATAACATCAATAATTTGTACTATAGGTAGGTACTTTTTTCCAAACACTCAGCATATTTAAACTGAATTTAGGGGCAAAATAAAATTGTCACTATATGTCCTTATAAAGATTTGTTTTAAATTTTATATTATAGTTAACTTGACTGTCAAACAATGTGTGTGAATCTGAAATCCATTTGTTACTTCTTTTCAATTAAACAAGGAAGCATTTTGTTATTTATAATTCACATGAATCGGTTCGTGAATCGTATCATATTATCCATTATCCACCCGGACTTTCCTTGCACTCTTTCATACCATGACTCAAAACAACACATGTCATTCGCCTACGCATATAACCTTTCTGAATATATATGAAAAATATTTTAATACGCGAGCTAGATTTAAACTCAAACCTTTGGAACGGACGAACAAGCATGAAATGTATTAACATACAACAAACACCAGAAGCAGCATGAATCCAATGCACTGATCACTGTGCTATCGCATCTAAACTCCTTTATTCTCTTTATATTTTGTTTATTCGTGGCTATTCTTTGAGCTTCATAATATTATTGATGCAACAAATATGGACATATTATTTACTATCATTTTTGTCTTATAATTACACATTTTTTCCATACGCCTACATATTAAACAAATGGAAATGAAAGCTGATTCGGTTTGAGGAATTGTTAAATAATTATGTAGGTATTCTTCATGTTACCTGCATAAACATGTACATAATGGTGATTCTATGGTTGGGTTTACTGGTTAGGAGTAGGCCATTCCAACCATTGGAGCCGATCAATTAAATAATTCAGTTGTAATTCACAACTGCTTCAATAATGCCTCATTTTACTATTGACATAATACAATCTAATGCCCAGTTGGAAACTGCTCATAATTTTAAATTGTTGAGAGACAATATATAATTTAAAGCCCAGTATGCAGCTGCTCGTATGTATCTCATTATTGACAAAACTATTATCCAATATGCAATTAAATGCCCAGTTTGAAACCGCTTATAACATATCACATCATTAACCAGACAATATCAAATTTAATGCTGTTTGTAACAGATTTTTTGTCAGATTACTGAAAAGACAATAGGCAATTAAATGCCCAGTATATAACTGTTTACATGTCATATTATTAAAGACAATATGCAATTTAATGCCCAGTATAAAACTGCTTATGTCAAATTATCGAAAGACAATATGCAATTAAATGCCCAGTCTATAATTGCTTATATGTCAAATTATTCAAAGACAATTTGCAATTTAATGCCCAGTATATAACTGATTACATGTAAAATTATTAAAGATAGCATGCAATTTAATACCCAGTATATAACTGTTTACATGTCAAATTATGAAAAGACAATATGCAATTTAATGCCCAGTATATAACTGCTTATGTCAAGTTATTCAAAGATAATATGCAATTTAATGCCCGGTATATGACTGCCTACATGTCAAATTATCGAAAGATAATATGCAATTTAATGCCCAGTATACCGGGTTAAGTTTGGATCCCTATCCAAAATTAAATATTGCACTCAAAACGTAGATAATAAAGTACGCGTTTGAATAAAATTGCTAAATAGTGATTTTTTTTTTTTTCAAATAAACATTCTTTTTTGTCTCGAAATTCCCTTGCGGGCGGGGCACTCACACGCGCTTCGCTTGCGCAGGAAGGCAGCGAGCCCGAAGTCAATACCCTACATCGACCGACACCTTACCTTGACAACGCAACTTAGGCTTTACTGTGTTAAATTTAAAAAGAAAATTCTTATGTTAAAAAATCGAGCAGCTGATTTGTGCTGGCGTGCGGATGAACTCAAGAAACTCGAGAACTTGGTCTTTAATTTCCTGGCTTAATGGCGTTCTACCTCCGCCAATGAAATGCGTCGGTGTCGTGATTTAGCCGTTATCTTTGATTTGCTACCAGAATTGTAGCTCGGTTTCCGAATCCCCAGTCATCTTAGTCGTGGGTCGTGGTATGGTTTCTCCTAAATACCTACGTTGAGCACCACACAAGGTTTCACCACTTTAAAATGTAACACAGAACCATTTCACAGTATCTACTCCTGAGCAATAAAACAGAACTGTTTTCGGTCGTGCGCGACGCTCCGGACGAAAACGCGGGAAAATTAACACGACGATACGTCCGTACACAAACGGGTCAAGGACAGCACTGCGAGTACTGCGGGTCCATGCTAATATTAGCATGTGCGGGTCATGAGTCGGTGTCGGCGTGAGCGCAAAAGGAAAAAGGGCGTGGCCGGCCTTTGATAAAACACCATGTGGTGTACAGCAGGCAATGCTGGTGGCCAGCTTGGACAATGGCTGTCAATGCATCGACCACTACCGAGACCATGGGCGAGGCAGTCAGTCTCTGTCAGGCCGCGCTGCGGTGCACACGTACTTGATAAAATTGTGTTATTGATTGTAGCATTGATATGTCAATCTGTTTACTATTATTATACCATACTGCGTAAAATGTGTGTATAATGGTGTGTTATTACTAAAATATGTCCCCAATCACAAGAGGCCCGACGGAGACACCACAAATGGCGACGAGGATGAAAACCGTAAGTAACTACAAATAAGTTCAAAAATTTTGGTAGAATGAAAGGAATATTTACGAGGTAGATGTTAAAAAGAAAAATGTCAACTTATGTGTGTGCATGTTAAAACGAAAGTATTATCTTTTTCCTATAAATTACAAACAATAAAACAATATTGTTTATCATAACAGAGAACAATGAATTTGTAAGGATAATCGATGCAACAAGTAACGATCTATATGTTTTTGCTGTAATTACTATTATTACGGGGTGCCTGTGCAACCAAGCTCTATTCGTTTACATGCTAAATCAATGCTTAATCATCGTTCGCTCAACGCGCTCGGCGTACGGACGTGTATTAGTCATACCGGCTATCTTATGCTACTACTAGTACCTTTATAAAATTAAGTGATAACTGTGGTAATTGTTACAATAATGATGCAGTGCAAGAAGTGTAAGCTGTTTTTGTCAACTAGCAAGGACGAAGTGCTTAAGTGAAAGGGGGAGTGTAAAGGCGTTTTTCATTTTAAATGTGTAAAAAATTTAAAGGTTTTTCAACAACGGGAATGCTGCGAAGAGTGCTTTAAAGGGAGTGAATCACCAAAACCGGGTGCTACAAAAATACATTTAGACCCAGAAAAACCCTCCATTGAAAACCTTCTGGCGCAAGTCAATGAAAAACTAGAAATAATGTACAAAATTGAGAAAAATTTTGAGGAAATAAAAAACACTGTGGAATTTTACGCAGAAAAATATCAAGAAATGATCGAATTTAAAGAGCAGGCCCAAAATAAGCTGAAACATTTAGAGCAAAAAAATGTTAATTTAGAAAAATGTAGCAGGGCACTGGAAGAGCGGGTAGTAGAATTAGAACAAAGCCAAAAAGAGAATAATGTGGAAATTATGGGTTTGGAGAAACGGAGCAATGAAGATCTTAGAAAAGTGATAAACAATTTTGCATTAAAATTACAACTAAATCCAAATGATGTAACGGAAGTAAAGAGGGTAGGCGCAGAACGTTCGAAAGACGAAAATTCGAAACCACAACCAGTTATTATTACACTGCGTACGAAAGCTGCTAAAGACCAATGGATTAAACAACGAAAACAACGCATCACTAATGGTAACTTGTATATGGATAACAGTGAGAGAAAAATATTCATAAACGAAGACCTTTGTAAACACTTGCGTCAGCTTTTCTGGCAGACAAAAAGCGAACTCAAAACATTGTATAGCTATATTTGGATACAAAACTCCAGAATTTTGGTGAAAGCCAGTGAGACTGAGAAAAAAATTTATTCCGTTCGTTGTGAAGAAGACATACATCGGCTGCGAGATATAGTAAATAAAAAATAAGCAGGTAGTAAGTAGTAAACAAAGCTCATATAGGGCCAGGTTACACTGCGTGATTTTGTTTACAAATAAAATTCTATAGCGAAATAGAAGAACGAGAATGTGAATTCTCGGAACATCGTGATGTAATCGGTTGGAGTAGCTATATAAAAAATAAACGTTTAGGAAAAGATTTAGACATAGTGCATTTAAATATATGTTCATTAAGGAAAAATTACAACCAAATCCTAGTACTTCTAAATGCATGTAATCAAAATATAGACATTATAATTTTGTCGGAAATAAATGTTAAAAGCTTAGAAATACCTTTGTACCAGATAGATGGATTTAACGCTTTTGAATATACTAGAGAAAATATGCGGGGAGGTGGAATATTAATTTATGTAAAAAAAGACCTTTTGTTTGAGGCACAGACATTGTCAATACCGTCATCGGAAATAATCCTAGGAAAGCTCACAATAACATCCAGCACTTTGAACATTATTTGTGTGTATAGACCTCCTAATAAGAATAAAACACATTTCATACAAGAGTTACAGCAAATAATACATAGTATTCCAAGACGAGAGGACTTAATTTGCATTGGAGATATGAATATAAACATTTTAAAAGGAATAACAAACGCTGCAGTAAAGTTATACAAAACCACTCTGTGTGAACATGGCCTGAGTTGCGTCATACCGGAGACAGTGGTAACGCGGGAAGCGATAGTAGATGGCAAGCTGCAAGTGTCATTGATTGACCATGTGTGGGTGCGAGCGAGACGTGCGAGTCAATGTATAGCCGCGCACACATTTACATGCAACCTGTCGGATCATCGTATGATTGGCGCGAGGCTGGAATGCGGTTTAAGTCAACAAAGTAACCAAAAAGAAGTGCGTAAAGTGTTAAATAATAAGTTAGCTAGGCAGGAATTGGATAATGTAAAATGGAAAGATATGTTACTAGTTAACTGTCCTATATTGTTGTAATACAAATTATGTTTTATGTTTAGCCTTATTTATAGTAAGTGTTTAGAAGAAAAAAATATTTATAGAAAGCGGGATGCACAACCATGGGTGAAACTTAAATTGGTAACAATGATGAATCGACGTAGTGAGTTGTTTAGAGCGTGGAAAGCAGAACCGAATAATATGAATAAGAGACTAGAATATACGAAATATCGGAACAGAGTGAATAAAGAAATAAATATAGCTAAAAACAAGTACAGACAGAAACAATTAGTGAGCTGTGAAGGAAATTTTAGAAAAATATGGGCAAACATAAACGAATGGCTAGGTAGGAAAAAGTTAACTATTGAAAGTACGATAAAAAAATATTTAGGAAAGACAGACAATATGATAAATATTTGTAGTAATTTTGCAAAAACATTTACTCAGGAAATAATTAAAATTAAGCACAAATGTAAGTGTAAATTACTAGATAGAAGTACGTATATAAAGGAGGTAAGTGTGTCATTTCGCTACAGAAGAGTAGATGCACAAACTATCAGGAAAATTATTGATAAATTAAAAGATAGTAAAGCGCCCGGATGTGATCAGGTGAGAGTGAAAGACTTAAAGTATGTCAAGGAAGGAATTAGTGAAGTTTTGGCAAATTTTGTAAATATGTGCATTATGAAAGGTACCTACCCAGACGAACTTAAAAAAGCTATAATTAGGCCTATATTTAAACAAGGAAGCCACTTCGATTACACAAACTATAGACCCGTTGCAATATTATCAGTAATAAATAAAATATTGGAAAAAGTTATTGTTGGCCAAATAAGTGTTTTTTTGGATAAATATAATGTTATAACAGATTGTCAACATGGATTTCGTAAAGGCAGGAGCACGAATACAGCGCTAACTCAATTTAATGATTTTATTAATGAGGAACTCAATGAGGGTAAACAGGTTCTCGCTTTATTCATTGATTTTAAGAAAGCGTTCGATCCGCTAGATCATGAACAGCTGTTGAAGGCAATGGAAGAGTGCGGTATTCGTGGTCCCACCAATGATTTCTTCCGTAGCTACTTAAGTAACCGGAAGCTCTGCGTCGTTGTGTCTGATACAACGGGAGAAGAAGCGGATGTAACGATGGGTATACCTACTGGTTCGGTATTTGGACCGGTAGGATATATCATGCATGTTAATAGTATGGTAAATGTGGTGAATCATTGTAGGGTTTTTATGTACGCGGATGACACATGTTTAGTTATTGCTAATAAAGACGTAAATAAAATAAAAGATCAATTACAAACTGACTTTGAAAACATAACGAAATGGGCCCATGATAATGGCATAATATTAAATACAAACAAAACAAAATGTATGCATATTTACTCACCCTACAATAGAGAAGCTAAGAAAATAGAAAACAGTTATTTGGGAATCATAGGTCATTTTTATGAATGCTTACATAATAAGAAAATATCTTGCATTTGTAAAAGTCTAGAGTTTGTAGATAATATTAAATATTTAGGTCTGACCATTGAAAACAGACATAGTTGGAAGATGCAAGTGAATACCGTGTGTAATAATATAGAATAATTCTTGGTAAATTTTATCATCTACAAAATGTTGTTGACAAGCGCACCCTGTACATGATTTATTACGCACTGGTGGATTCCCTACTTAGTTATGGATTGACCTGTTACGGTTTAACATTTAAAACCTATTTAGAGGATATTAAGAAATGACAGATAAGATTTCTAAAAAAATTAGTTAACAAAAAAGGAATATTAAAATACAAAGATGATTATAGCAAATTATTTTCGGTGTGTAAAATGTTACCTATAGACAAAAATATAGAATATTTAATAGCAATAGAATCATACTACAGTGACGAGTTTAAAGTTAAAATTGACCATAAGTATAATATAAGATCTAAAATTGGGGGGAAGGTAGTACAAGTAGGGGCAAAAAATTACTACGGGGAGAGGACAAGAAGATATATGGTTCCTAAATTATGTAATAAATTTCCAATACTATTAGATGAAAACAAAAGTTTGAGTAAATTTACATTAAAAAAGAAGATCAAGGAATGCATGTTACAAATGTTATTATATAGTAAATAAGATATTAATATTAGTAAAATGTAATAATATTTAAATAATGATTTTATCGAGTGATGGTAATAGTACCTAAGTTAGCCTATAAGATTAAAACTGTTTGGTTTGAGCGCAACGCCTACAAACTGCTCTGCAGTTTGGCGATGTTTAGATAAGGCAAATTTGTGTAATGTAAATAAGTTAAATAAATAAATAAAAAAAAATTTTCAAGCCCTACTTAGAAACTGTTAGTCTTTTTCAAAAATGCAATTGCTAAAAAACAAATATAAAATTAATGCTTGATTGAAGGGTAGGTAATCGTAATGTATATAATTGTAACGAAAAGTTGCAAGTAAACGAGATTCAACGTGTATTTTATGTATCGGAATTTGTGAATACCTACATATTTAGTTTAAATATTTGTATCTGAGCAAAAATAATACTATGCTAAACGGGGCTTAAGTTGGAATGGCTTACTCCTAACCAGTAAACCAAACCAAAGAGTTACCATTATAGGTTAAAATGTAGGGAACATGAACAATACCCACATAATTATTTAACTATTCCGTAATAGACTGAATCGGTTTTCATTCCCTTTTGTTTAAATATGTGGGGGTAGTCGTAAGAAAAAATGTAAAATTATCAGGCAGAAAATGGCAGTAAATAGTATGTTCATATTTGTTGTATCACTAATGTTATGAAAATTAAAAAAAAATATATCTTTATAACCACATGTGGTGACAATTTTATTTTTGTCAGAATCAAAGTCAGTTCAAACATGCTGAGTATTTCGAGGTGGTATGGAAAAACTTCCTTTCCATAGTTTTAACTTTAAATAGTATATGATACCGTACAATTTTCAATATCACTTGGTGTAACTATATTGTATTGTATGATCTCACTTAAACTGGAGGGTACGCTACATAGACAAGATGTGTATTTTCATTTATCACATCTTAAGTTACCTTGATTCTATTATATGGGCCTAGACAACCACAAATAATACCTACCTACCTACCTATTTTGTTAAATGACTACATCAAGACATAGGATAAATAAGTAAATAAAGTTCAAGAAGCAATAGATCTAAATAAATAATTTTACAACGTTTGAAATAAATTATGTGTTGCAACTGACCACCACTAGTGGTTTGCCCATTTGCAACGATAAAAAAAAACTAGCCTATCATTGATAGTAGGTAAGTACTTATTTTGGTACAATTGGTACATACTTAGATATATACTTTGGTTGGTAAGTATCTTGGTTCCTGTAGGCATAATCAAGGCTACAGGAATTTGAATAACAACTATAATAATCCAGTCACCTTGTGGTAAATAATCTTTGTAAGTTACTATTGAAAAGTAGTTTTATTGTAGGTTTTCTTGTGTAACTTTCCTTATAACATAATTTGTAAAGCAACAAAATACTCTAAAAAACGTTACGGTAGAAATAAAGATACTATAACCTTACTCATACGTAATTACGTGTATATCTGCTTGAACAAACGAGTATTTCTCAATAAAATACCAATTTAATTTAATAGTTTGATTTGTCGACATACACGGTACAGGTAAGATAATGAAAATCCACAAAGTGGACAAAATTTGTAAGCAAAGGTCTTATAAAATGACACCAGGGTTTGTGAGGTAGGTCATCGACCTTGCAACCCACACGATATGATGATGATGACCATTAAACGAGCAATAATAATAATTATTATTTGTTTGTATAAATATTTGTAATCGGTATCTCCAAAACGGCTTTGACGATTTCGATGCAATTTACCATGCGGGGGTTTTCGGGGGCGAAGGATCGATCTAGCTGGGTCTCATGGCTAAGAAGGTTAATTTTCCCTGTGTATTTAAAATTTTAAAAAAACTGCGTTTTGGTCAGAAGCCTGAGGTGCCATTTATTGGCGGGGCTTGCTCGTGTTGGGGTGGCTATTACGGAGCAAAACTCGGTCGCCCAGGTACTTTTGAGTTAACTGTGGTAAGATTCTTTACATATAAATAATACTGTCAACTATTTCTCACAAAACAAGTCATCTTATGTAAACTCATTTCGAATCCTTTGCAGTGTTGGGTCCAGTACACATCAATATACCCACCCACAAAAAAAAATAAGAATAATAATAATATTTATTTCATTTTTAGACATTCAGATTAAAGTTACCAATAGTTGAATTATATTGAAAAATAACTTGATTTTATAACCGACTGATGCCTCTTTGTTTTCATTGCTTAGCCTGTAGTTAAAGATAGTACCTTGGTGATTGTGCGCTGCTTGTAAAAAACATAAATCTTCTACCAGTGGATAGAGTGCCAATAGACGATCATTTAACGATTATTACTTATTTATTTATTTATTTATTTATTTATATATTTAAATATATAAAGAATGCGTCAAGAAAAATAAGCGCGCTGTAATACGCTGAGGTACTTATCCGATCATATTATTTAATTTCAAGATTAATGCTTGGGCTTATGTGGTATATATTTTATATAAAAATGCTTAATTTAAATTTTCAGTTAAAATTTGAGTTTTCCCAAGGGAATCAGATATTTCTTCGCGGTAAAAAGTAGCCTATATTTCTCAGTGTGAACGTAGATTTCTAATGGAAGATTTTTTTTTAAATGGTCCAGTTGTTTTTAAATTTATTGGTTACAAATATGCATACATACAAAAATACAAATCTTTCGCCTTTGTTAATTATAATATATATTAAGTGAGAAAGTAACATTTCATGTCTATAAAAACGTAATTAATTTTAAGTACCTACTTATATTAGTAGCAGAATGAAGAATTATTAGATACCTAGTAATAAAATGACTTTAAAATTACTTTATTAAAGATGTATTTAAAATAAAGATACAATTCAGTCGAACTTTTAACAAAATTAACCTACACCAACTAGTTACTAAAATGACACGTAAAATAAATGACCACATGAACAGAAATCTATTTTAGATCTAATATTGTGCAACGATGAAAATTATGCTAATATAGGAAAGAGTGATCATGAAATACTGATAGCAACTCTTCAAGTTCAGATAAATACTACGCAGGCTCGTTGCCCAAAACCGACTATCAGCTGATATTTCAAGCACTAAATGAACCCATCAATCTCCAAACCAACGATGTACTTAATGCGTGGGGTACCTTTAAAAATAAAATAGACAGTGCTGTTCTTCAACATGTACCTATAAAAAATGTAAGAAATCACAAAATTTAAACAAACCATGGATTGGACAGCAAATTATAAAAAATTACCCAAGAAAAAGCGGTTCTTTGGAACATTTACCTAATTGATAAGAGTGATGCCTCATATCGAGAATACCGGCCAGTTAATAACAAAATCGTGAGCCTGGCCAGATCGACAAGGATAAAATTTGAGAAAAATATTGTTTAAAAGGCTCCTTAGGCATTTTACAACTCCATGCGCCAGGAGATAACTTCAAAAATTTCTATACCACCGTCACTTAGAAACGAAAATACACATCTAATTACTAACGATAAGAAAAATTGCCAATCACTTTGCCAAACAATTTTAAAAATCGTATATTCGGGAACCAGTAAATGTAACCATTCCTACACCTAAATGTGCCTAGAGTCTAAAATGTAATAGAGAACATAAAATTTACATCAGACAAGCAAAAACGATAAACATTCAAAGATGATACTGCTCTGGGCCCTGATGAATTACCAGCTGAACAACTTAAGAGATGTTGCTGTTGTGTTGTTGATGTTGTTGTTGCTGATCTGCAACCTTGGCTCAAATTATGCAACTACCTTCGAACAACATGAACTCCCAGATGACTGGAAAGAAGCTATTATCACACCCATCTATCAAAAAGGTGACAAACTTGCTGCCGCTAACTATCGTCCAATCAGCCTTACCTGTATAGTACGCAAAGTGATGGAAGATTATAGCTAAAGAAATGAGGAAATTTTTGGAGATGGAGAATGTTATAATCGAGGAACAACACGGATTTGTGCCGAAGAGATCCACAGTAACCAACATGCTTTGCTGCCTTGATAGATGGACTCAGAGCTAGAACAATCATGAACCTACAGATGTTATCCACTTGGATTATGAGAAGGCATTTGATCGAGTCCCTATAAAAAGATTAATTTCAAAACTTGAACATTTTGGGATTCGTGGTGATCTCCTCAAATGGATAGAGAACTTCTTAACAGGAAAAACATTCGTGTTAGAATTGGAAAATGTCCTTAGCGGTTTACCACAAGGATCAGTGTTAGGACCTACTCTTTTTGGTATCTTCCTGATAGATCATAAGCAAGTTATACAGTCCGAAGGCTCCTTGATCGCTGACGACACAAAAATTATGGGCAACCCATTAATTAAACATAACATCTTGCAAGACGATATTGACCGCATTATTGAATAGACTAAAGACTAGCTTGTAATACTCAAAGCTGATAAGTGTACTGTTTTACACATTGGCAATAAAAGCCCCAAGAATCTTTATACCATAGAGGGCAAAGTAGTGCCTAGTGTGTCCTGTCAGAAGAATCTAGGCATTATTGTTACGCAGAACTTGAAGTGGTATCAAAATAAAACACATTATTGGTATCAAAAAAAGAGCAAATTCTTTACTATACATTATAAGGAAGGCGTTTTTCCACATTAACAAAGAACTTTTCCTAAAGGTCTACAAAATCTATGTTCGACCCTTGCTAGAGTACGGATTTCAAATATGGAGTCCATATTTTCAAAAGGATATCAACCTTTTAGAAAAAGTACAGAGAAGAGCTACAAAAACGGTAACCTGCCTTCGAAACCTGGCTACGAGCAATGCTTAGCATCGCTAGGCCTAACCACATTATAAGAGAGAAGTAAACGTGGAGATCTTATTGAAACATACCGGGTGTTAGGGACAACCTTCCGAATACTAAAGGGGCATGATCAGTCAACAACATGGAACAACTTTCAGTGAACCAATCTTTCAGGAAAGAAAAGAAAATTCCACGTCTCCATACAAAATTGTAAACTTGATCCGGCAGTTTGTATGTAGACGCGGATTTTTTTTTTCGTTTACTGATCATGCTCCTGCAGTATTCGGAAGGCTGTCCCTAACACCCGGTATAAGATACTAACTGGTTGCAACAATGTGCCAAAGCTTGAAAAAATCTTTGTCATGAATGAAAACAAAAACCTGAGTGGACACACTATGAAACTTTCACACTACTCGAGTGCAAGCAATCCTCGGTACCATTTACGCATTTTTTTTCTTATAGTTCTTGTATGAGAAGTATACTGCAATTATATATTATTATAAACTAGGTTAAATAAACTTTACATAAATGTATTTTGTGGTCGCAATAAATAAGGTCTTCAAAAAATATGGCAGTTTATAAAAAATATATGTATGTGACTTTTATTACTTTTTGTTAAAAATATAATTTCTTCAATGAAATTATACATTTTAAGCATCAAAAATTAATTCCTTGTGTTTGTTTTCCCTGAAAACAATACCACACAAGCCCTAGTAGCATTAACTGATCCGTAAAAAAATAATCATAATGGTGCGTAATTGGCCCCCTTCTATCCCCTCCCCCCGCGCACACGGGACGAATCTGATTTCCCTCCCAATCGTTAAATGATCGTCTATTGGCACCCTATCCATTGGTATAAGACTTATGTTTTTTACAAGCAGCGCACAATAATGCCCTTATATCGACCTACGATCTTTAACTACTGTGCCTATATAATAGATACCTATATAATAAATAAACAAAAGAAATACTTAACGACCAACCAAGTAAGTCCTGTTCTTATATAAAGTAACTCAATAAACCATTATAATGTGGGAAGGTACGTGCGTAGACACCGGCGGCGACACACAGACCGCATGTACAGTCAACGACACATTAAGTTTGAAACTTGCACGACGCTAGGATTTCGAGCGTTTGAAATAAAAACAGAATAAAGTACAATGTGTCAGGGTTAATTGGCTGTTGACTGTACCTATACCATTATGTCAGTGTGTCCACACCAAACACTTCTCGCATCGAAATAGTGATAGATAGGTAACTTAACTACATACCCAGAAAAGGTTTAATTAAATTCAAGTTATGATACTACCTACACCTAGTAGATCATGATATTCTAATAGGACCGTGACTTCTGATGTATGTGTGTAAGGTAAGTAGATACGCTTACGCTTATGTTGTTTCTTTTGCGGTCTGTGGAAGCTCGTGGGGTATGCTGGCGTACGACAGGACTTACCAGAGTTATGATCAATGTTTTTAATGAATAGAATTGGCAATTGCACTTTGTAGTAGAACGGTCGGGTTAATCACTAACAATACTCACTATGAGAGTGCAATTGATAACCACACAGTGGAAGGGTCGCAATAATTACTGGTCGAAATTATCGGACGTTAAGTGAGTGCAACTGATAACCACTTAGTAGCAGGGGCGAAATAATTAGTGGGAACATAATTGAATAATTATTTGCCGGTGCTAATAAAACCTATTTTTGGCAGTGGCCCTTGTGCATACCTATTTTGTAGCTATGCAAAGCTAGTGCAACTGATAACCACCATAGTGGCAAAGGTGCAATAAGTGTTAGACGAAAATCTAGATATTTATTGACCGGTGCTAATAAAATAAAAATAAAGAAAAACAAAACCTATTTTTGGCAGTAGCCCTTGTGCATATACCTATTTTGTAGCTATGCAAAGTAAGTGCAACTGATAGCCACATAGTTGCAGAGATGCAATAAATATTAGAGGAAAATCTAGATATTTATTGACCGGTGCCAACAAAATAATAATGATACAAAAAAAAAAAACAACAACAACAACATCATCATTTTTATTTTTGCCTTCTAAAGGTATTATTTATTGATATATTATTTAATCGCCACACATTTTGATGACATGGGTGATCTTGTTCTTCGAAGACTACGTTCTAGGTCTGGGTATATATCGTAATTTTAGTAGTAGAACACCAAGAATTCGTTGACTCTGCAAACCATACGGAAAATGATAATAACATAATAAATACATATCTGAAGAACTTGTAATTTTTCTAAATTAGTTGTGATATTGAAAGCCATATTAACAATAAAAGGAGACTCTTAAATCTAGGGTGACAAAGGCGATCTTATTGCTAGGAGCGATCTCTTCCAGACAACCTTTTCATGCAGGAAAGTTTGAATGAAAACTGTAGTAGTGTGCCAATATACTTATAATATTAATATACTACTGCAATACAATAAATATAAATAAATAATGTAAACATATAATGTAAGTATAAGGATAAATAAATAAACAAATAAATATATATATAAATATATACAGGCAAATTAAATAGAGTTTTATTAAGGAAATGATTATGTAGTTTTGTTTTAAAAACAGCAAGAGACTTCGACTGACGAATATCAGACGACAAATCATTCCAAAGACTGACAGTTTTCAACGTCAATGATTCCTTATAATAACCTGACCGAATAAATGGAACTAGCAATAGATTATCAGTTTTGGATTGCAGGTCTTGAGAAAGATCGGAACAGTGGTATCAGAAACGTTCTTTAAGGTATGGTGGTGTGAAATATATAAAAAGAAAAAATGTAAAGGAAAGATAAGTCGTGGTGTTCCTTATCCTTGCCTTCCCCTAAAGGCTTTAAAGTAACACAGGGCTTTAAAATTAGGTCCTCCTAGATATTCTTGATTGGCTGCTGTATAGGCAGGCTTCATTGGTGAATGGTTGTTGTGCTGTTTGTATTGTTTCAGATATAAAACAATTAAAACAAGGAAGGGATGTGGTGCACAGCAGGCAATGCTGGTGGCCAGCTTGGACAATGGTTGTCAATGCATCGACCACTACCGAGACCATGGGCGAGGCAGTCAATCTCTGTCAGGCCGCGCTGCGGTGCACACGTCTACTTGATAAAATAGTGTTATTGATTGTAGCATTGATATGTCAATCTGTTTACTATTATTATGCTATACTGCGTGATTGTAATGGTGTGTTATTACTAAAATATGTCCCAAATCACAAGAGGCCCGACGGAGACACCACACACCGCACTAGTGATGCGCCGTTGGTTACTAACTAGTGAGGTGAATGCACTCATAGGGTGTCCAAATTTTATTTTTTATTATTTGGGACACATACAAAAATAAAAAAGTAAGTAGGTGTTTTTATTTCATTAAATCATTGTAAAGCGATTTCGTAGTCAACTGACAAAATTTGGCTAGGGGTCAAAAAGTAACCCTGTATAACTGCTTACACGTCAAATTATTCAAGGATGATATGCAATTTAATTCCCAGTATATAACTGCTTACATGTCAAATTATCGAAAAAAAAAATGCTATTTAATGCCCAGTAAATAACCGATTATATGTCGAATTACTGAACATTAAATATGCAATTTAAGACGATATTATTATATAAATTTTTGGGTAGTTTGAAGGCAAATATCTTTTTATTTACTCAGGATCTTGCCGTGATTTTCAGGTGTGTTTCTTGACCATTCAAGTGATAATATTACCAAGACAAAAACATGATTAGTGAAAATCGACTCGACACATTAAAAATCCATGGTTGCCTCTTCAATTTTCATTCCTCTTTTTGTGGAGTCTGTATTTTAAGTAGTGAAATTAAGTATACAGAAATGTATTCGTAGTTGCTTTTATATGCCCAACCTAAAATTTTATTTTATTACTCAGTTTTTACGAAATGTCTATATTTTATATCGGGCGCTTACGTCATTTAGTTTTGGTAACACGCCCAGTATATCTGTTGCAATCTAATGCGTTGCGGATGTAATACTTTATCCCTTTCTTTCAAGCAAAAAGACTGCGCCCACTGTCAAATAACATCTTTTCACATATCCTCTTAATGCCCAGTATGTATTTGCTCATAATATATCCTTATTGACAAGACAATATGCAATTTAATGCCCAGTGTAATAACTGCCCAAACATGGTACATAGGTAGTACGAGTACTACTTAACGCCACTCAAATAGATTGCATTTGACAAATTCAGGGTACTTTCATATATTATAATAAATTAATTAAAATAAATTATATCATAATCCAAAGAAACGGCCACTACAGGACTACCTCCAGAATTCTAGCTTTTTCTGGAAGAAGTGTGGAGGGTAACCTCGCCGGTCAGCGCTACGGCTGCTAGTAACATGGACCGCGGTTGTAGGTAACCGCAGTATGTAATATGGTATGGTACACAGGAGGATAACCCATTAATACAATACAAAACTTATTGATAAATAAAAATTTACGTGTCAGTTACATCCTCAAGTTTATTAGCCATAGTCGCCTATTACGACACCCACGGTTTTGTATGGGTTGGTGCCATTCTTTGTCGGTGCTACACGGGACATAAAATACATAGGATCATTAAAACTGACTCGTGGCTGGTTTGTGGGATCCAAACTAAGTAAATTATTCTATAAATAGTAGTAAAAACCGGCCAAGTGCGAGTCGGACTCGCACTCCGAGGGTTCCGTATCACCACATAATCATAATTGTATTAGTTGAAATTTCAGTAAGATACTGTGCTAGATTTTTTGAGACCGACACGCGCTTACCTAGATTTTATTATGTGTCGTTATTATACAGCTTAAGCACTATAAACGTACCAATTTTCACGTTTTTAAGTGTTCCCGTTTTTAAGATAGAGCTAAAACAAAATCGCATAAAAAATAGGTCTTAGGTCTTTAGTATGGGAGCCCCCCTTAATTGATTATTTTTTTTTATTTTTAGTATTTATTGTTAAAGGTCGACCGAAAACTGATGAATAATAGGGAAATGCAAATTTAAAGTAAGCAACACTGGGGTAATTGGACTATAACTTCTTGATACTTTTTGTACTTGTGGTAGGGTAACGGGACCGCGCGACCGGCAGCACGACCTTTGATTTTGCAACACGGCTGCATTGTTGAGTACCTACTATTCCGCAAGCCCGCAGCCGTGTGTGGGCGCTGTATTGAAAATTCACGCCGCCGGTCGCATGGTTTCGTGGTCAGAATCTTAGCCTGCGACTAAAATACGAGAAGTATAATAATTTATTGATTTGTTATATAACTCGTAATCCAAATGCTCTACCAGATTTACGGTTGTCATTGGTAAAGATGATGCAGAATAACCCATTATTATTAACTTTGGTTTGAGTTAATAAGTCCATAGGTTATAAAATAAATTAAAATTTTGATACCCTTGCCTATCTTTTTAGCCAGCGCACTATCAACCTTTGACGATCTTGGTTGAATTTCTCATTTATGAATAATTAACTATAAATTATAGCCATTTTAAGATTGACAACTGTCAACCGAAATCTCATTTGTCTTAGCATACGAGTAGTTTAAAGTCAACAGTTTGCCAGTTATAGCGATTTTAATTTTGATAACTGTAAAACGAAAAAAAGACCTAGACCAGATTTATCATTTGTCCTGACATACGAGTAATCTAGCAACAGTAGCTCAGAGCTATAGCGGTTTCAAGTTTGACAAGTGTCACCGAAATAAATATCTCGGCGAGCGAGATCTATAATTTTTCCTAACATATGAATAGTTCGAGGACAGTAGTTACAGAGTTATACCGGTTTTCAGTTTGACAGCTGTACACTGAAATAAAAATCTCGACGAGATCTATTATTTGTCCGGACTATGTGCGTAGTTTTCAAAATCTCTGGTCCGTACGTACATATAGTCTAGGCGAGACCCTTTATGTGTGGTATAAAACGTTGCTTCATGCCAAATTTCAAGATTCTAGGTCGACTGGAATTATCCTTTAGGTTTTGATTCCCTTGCGAGTAGTTGCGAGTTTCAAAATATGCGGCTTAAATTGCTGTTTCTTTTGATTGGGTTGACATAGAAATTTGAGTTTGTTACAGCTAAAAGGTAATATAGACTAGAGTATTTGATATGAATTTTAATTCAGTACCTTTACGCGTTCATGAGGAAAAGGGTAGTAAGTTTAAAATTATTAAAAATATTTTTATTATATGATTTAACTAAAAATGTATGCTTTTCGCAATTTTTTCGTTATCTGTGCTTTAAGACGTTGCTTTGTACTACATTTCAAGATTATGTGTTTTAAGGAAAGTATTCAAATTCATATTTATTTGCATATTGTACAGTGAAAGGATCTTAAATTTATGTATAAGTGCTAGTACAATAACCCTGTTGAGGGTGTCGCAATAATGGAGTACACAATTAACTAATTCCAAAATAAAAACAGTAGAGTCAAACATAACTCAAGACGAAATACATAGCAAATTCAATTTCATAGTCAATAAATACAATTACAAAATAATACTCTTTTAAAAATGCGTCATACTCGTATAATACTAAGGCTTAAAACTAAAATAAAAAAAATAACATTCCCTACCTTACCTATTAGTCAATATTTAATTTTTACATTTAAATTTTATTAATATCACATAAACATCACGCCTCTTTCCCGTTGGGGTAGGCAGAGACCACAGTCCTCCACCTGCTACGATCTTGACATACTTCCCTTGCTTCCTGTACTTTCATCAATCCTTTCATACATGCTCGTCGGTTTAGGGTACTTTTAACCTGGCCTTTATTCAGAACGTCCTGAATTTGGTCCTGGTACGTTCGCCTAGGCCTTCCCCTTCCAACGTTTCCATTCACTCTCGCCTGGTAGATCCCTTTCGTCAATCTTCGTTCATTCATCCTCTCTACATGACCAAACCATCTCAGCATCCCTTTCTCGATTTTGGTCACTACGTCTTCTTTTACGCCACACCGTTCTCTTATCACACTATTTCTTATCCTGTCACTCAATTTAACACCAATCATACTCCTTAGCGCTCTCATTTCCACTGCATTAATTCTACTTTCATGCTTGTTCTGCCATACCCAGCTTTCACTGCCATACATCAGTGTTGGTACCAAAACTCCCCCATGAACAGCCAAACGAGCCTTGTGAGACACCTTCTGACTCTTCATAAAGGCGTGCAGGGCACCATTCACCATGTTTCCAGCATTCACTCTTCTTTCAATATCACTTTCACACTTTCCATCTTTCGTAAACTTTGAGCCCAGATACACAAACTCCTTCACTTGTTCGACTTGTTCACCATCTATTAATATAGTACACTCTGTCATACATTCTTCTCTTTCAAGTACCATTACTTTAGTCTTGCTTACATTTACTTTCATTCCTTTCTTGTCCAAAGCCACATTCATTATTGTTACCATCTCCTGCAACTCGTCAGCAGATGACGCAAGTACAACTTGGTCATCAGCGTAGAGAAGACATTTGATGAGTAACTCATTCATTCTCAGTCCACACATACTCTCTTTCAGATCAATCAAACAATTATCCATGAACAGGTTAAACAGCCAAGGTGACGCTACACATCCCTGCCTAACACCTTTTTCGATGCTAAACCATTCAGTGTACGCCCCGTTTATTCTGACACAAGCACTGGAATCCTCATAGAGAGATTTCAGTGCTTGAATCAGATGACCGTTTACCCCATACATAGACAATGCTGACCACAATTCATTCCTCACCACTCGGTCATAGGCCTTTTCCAAATCCACGAACGCGCAGTAGACTTTTTGGTTTTTAGCCAAAAACTTTTCAGCTATGCACCGCAAGGAAAAGACCTGATCTGTACATCCCATTCCCTTTCTAAATCCCGCTTGTACATCCCATATTTTATCGTCAGTATCTGTCATCACTCTTTCAATCAAAACCTTTGCATACAGTTTGCCGACGACACTGAGAAGGCTTATCCCGCGATAATTTTTGCAGTCCTGTTGTGACCCTTTTCCCTTGTACAGCGGCACAATCACAGCCTTGCACCAGTCACCTGGTACTTGGCCGTTCGTCCAACACAAGTTGAAAAGGCGGTATCACAGTTAGTCACAATATATTTTCATTTTCAATAAAAAAGTTATAACATTTTAATTGTTTAGTTAGTACATAATAAAAAATATAAGAATTGTATGTCATTTTATCAAATAAAATTATTGTAATAGGTTAAGAATTATGTCATTTTGTCATTTATAAATTCATTTATTGAGTAGTAAGCTTTTTTAATCAGTAGACATTTTACTGATTTATTAAAAGTATTTTCGTTATGCTCTTTTTTTATTGTGTCGGGTTACTTATTGTATATTTGAATAGCTCGATAATGAGGGCTTTCTTTAAAAATTTGCAGTTTAGGTGGAGGGGCAGCTAATTGGTTTTGACGTCGCTTACTCTTGCAAAATTCAAATTTATTCATGTTTCTTCTTACAAATCTTACAATTTCCAATATATAAATACCTGTAAATGTAAGTAGGTTCTGTGCAGTAAAATGGGGTTTGCAACTTTCCCTAGGCCGTAAATTAAGCAATATTCTTACACATTTCTTTTGCAATATAAAAATGTCCTTTGCATCTGTACTTTGACCCCACAAGGTAACACCGTATCGCATCCAAGCATATGCGTAAGCATAGTATTTGTACTGGACGGTACGCTTTAAGAGTCGGTCATGTAAAAACTACCAAAACGGCAGTCACGGTTTACAGGATTTCGCTCATTATGCTTCTATATTGAACATAAAAATCATGTTTAAAACATCACAATGAACGTGCCAACAATTATTCGGAGCAAAAAAAATTTTTAAAAATTCCTTTATAGTATAAAACCTACGTAAAATTGGACAAAACTTCGAAAAAGGCGTTCTGTCGTTCAACAAAAAATCGATATTAATACTTATATATCGATTATAAACTTTAATTATAACAAAACACAAATGTACAAAGAACAACAAGCCGTTCTCACATTTTTGAAATATTCTTTACATATTTAAATATGATTTTTTTAAAACCATTACGATTATGCCATACATTTTTAGTATGGCCGCGCGAAGTCTAATAAATAGCTCTGACAAGCGGCCGATAAACCAGTGACCCACAAGAGCTCGAAGTGAGACTACGTCAGTTTGCACCGCGACGCGCCAAAATTATAGATCGCGTTTCAACGTATATACATTCTCTGCTTTCATAGTGTAACAAAGTAGCTTTGTTTTTTACTATTTTCTAAACTAAGGTATTTCTTTCCTTGTATTTATTAAATGTTTGTTTTAGAGAAATGGGGAAGCGCAAAGATAAATATTATGTATACCGTAAAAAATTCAAAAAAATATCTATTCCTTTAACCAAGTTAGTACCTACTTATATACCATACCTAGGTAGTTTTGTTTTGTGATGGGAGACTGGTCATGAAGGGTAGGCGAAGGAAGATAGGTAGATGATGGGTGATCGGTCAGAAAGGTTATCAGAGTGATAGATTTTTGGTACGTGATTGATTTCCGGACGAAGATGGGTGACCGGTAGATGATGGGTAATCGGCAGTGGTCGGAATAGGTAGAACTGTTTAGGGTCAATGATCGGAAACTTGAACGTGCTGCTTGCTACATTATTTCATCAGGTCTGTTAGATTTTCCTCTTGAGACGGATTTCCATGGCATGGCTTTCCGAAATAAAACTGCCTTTTGATCGTTAGTTTGTGTCCTTTGATCTTTCGATCACAAAAACAACGAAATGTACAACAATGGCACGGATTTCAATGGATTACTTTTTTAAAAGTAGCAAACGGCGCCAAACTTAGGCAGGAAACAGGCTACATTATTTCGTCAGGTCTGTTAGATTTTCCTCTTGAGACGGATTTCCATGGCATGGCTATCCGAAATAAGACTGCCTTTTGATCGTTAGTATGTGTCCTTTGATCTTTAGATCACAAAAACAACAAAATGTACAACGATGACACGGATTTAAATGGATTACTTTTTTAAAGAAGCAAACGGCGCCAAACTTAGGCAGGAAACAGGCTACATTATTTCGTCAGGTCTGTTAGATTTTCCTCTTGAGACGGATTTCCATGGCATGGCTTTCCGAAATAAAACTGCCTTTTGATCGTTAGTGTGTGTCCTTTGATCTTTCGATCACAAAAACAACGAAATGTACAACGATGGCACGGATTTAAATGGATTACTTTTTTAAAAGAAGCAAACGGCGCCAAACTTAGGCAGAAACAGGCTAGATTATTTCGTCAGGTCTGTTAGATTTTCCTCTTGAGACGGATTTCCATGGCATGGCTTTCCGAAATAAAACTGCCTTTTGATCGTTAGTTAGTGTCCTTTGATCTATCGATCACAAAAACAACGAAATGTACAACGATGGCACGGATTTAAATGGATTACTTTTTTAAAAGAAGCAAACGGCGCCAAACTTAGGCAGGAAACAGGCTACATTATTTCGTCAGGTCTGTTAGATTTTCCTCTTTAGACGGATTTCCATGGCATGGCTTTTCGAAATAAGACTGCCTTTTGATCGTTAGTATGTGTCCTTTGATCTTTAGATCACAAAAACAACAAAATGTACAACGATGGCACGGATTTAAATGGATTACTTTTTTTAAAGAAGCAAACGGCGCCAAACTTAGGCAGGAAACAGGCTACATTATTTCGTCAGGTCTGTTAGATTTTCCTCTTGAGACGGATTTCCATGGCATGGCTTTCCGAAATAAAACTGCCTTTTGATCGTTAGTATGTGTCTGTGGCGACGATGTCGCACCTCTTTATTGAAACAGAGCGTGGTGCTGGCCACTTTGATTGCAGCACCGCGCTCTGAAGGCGAGCTGTCAACTTCCGACGACTCTCACTCCTTTGGAGCTCCTGAACAATGCTCGAATCATCGAGAGCTTAGATTGTAAATTATAAGTAATGGATATTATTTCACGGTGTAATTAATCTTGTATATTATGTAAATAATACCACACCTGTAAATAACCAATTCATGAAGTTTTCTTGCCTCACCGATCTCCCGCACGCATCATTTATATGGAGACCTATGCGTCTCCAAATTGGTGACCACCGATACGTTTGATGTGGAGTGAAGCAATTTGAAGACTTGTGAGCCGAATATTAGCATACGTATACGACCCACGGAGCTACAGCCTGCCTGTGTACCCCGAGAAAACACGTGAGCGAGTTCCTTCTCCGCTCGCGGGCCCGTCAACCGACGTCTAAATTCGTGTTTCCTGTGTGTATGTATATTCCTGTGCCTGACTTTTCCCGTGTCCTGTGTGTTTCTCCTGTTTTTACTAACATTTACTAACGTTTTTATTTTCATGCTGTAAAATATAAATTTTCCACGAGATTTGTTTGTTGCTAGGCAACCATACTGTCGGATTTTGTGATATAGTTTTATACTTATATTGGTTGAATGTTTTTATGTTTGTGTAATAATTTTAAGTTTTTTTGTATATATTACTATGGAGCAATTTCAGGAAAAGTTCGATGCTTTGCTCGCGCTGAATACCGCGTTACAAGAGCAAGTAACTCAGCTCGCTAGCATTATTGAGCCACTCAAAGAAGAAAACAGGCACTTACGAGACACACCCCTTCCCCTCGGCGCTGTATCTAGGGTTTCCGCAAAGCTTCCCGCGTTTTGTCCTGAGCGGCCTTCGTTGTGGTTTACTCAGGTGGAGGCACAGTTTGCCATTTCAGGGATTACTGCGGACCAGACTAAGTATGACTACGTGGTTGCGCACCTCGACGCACAGCGCATTGCCGAAGTGGAGGATATTGTTGCAAAACCACCCGCGAAATGCCGTTATGAATACTTAAAGACTCAGCTCATACAGCGCCTCTCGATATCTGAGGAGCAGCGTGTCAGGCAGCTGATCAGCGAGGAGGAGCTTGGTAACAGGAAGCCATCTCAGTTTCTTCGCCATCTTCGTCACCTTGCCGGCCATGTGCTGAGCGATGACACTCTGCTGCGTCAGCTTTGGGTGCGCCGCTTGCCGCATAATTTGCAAGCTATTTTAGCAGCACAATCAGAGCTTTCTCTAGATAAAATTGCAGAGCTAGCGGACAAAATTATCGAGATTCCAGGTGCCGCCCGTCATTTCTCTGTATCTGTTACCACCGCTTCATCTTCCGTCCAGGAAGACGATGTCATGAAGCGTCTTGACGAGTTGTCTCGCCAAGTTGCGGCCATGCAGATAGGGCGTGGCAGAAGTAACTCCAGAGGCCGTAGTAGAAGTAGGAGTAGATCCAGGAACCAGGCTGAGGTTTGTTGGTACCACAAAAGGTTCGGCGACAAAGCATTCCGCTGCATCAAACCTTGCAAATGGGAGCCTAATACGGAAAACCGGAAAGGCAGTCTGTAAAGGCTGTAGCAGATTGCCTTCCTAAGGTCAGCCGTCGCTTGTTTGTAACTGACATTGAGACTAAACGCCAATTTCTTGTAGACACAGGTTCCGACCTTTGCTGTTTCCCACGGAAATGGTCAGTTACAAAAACACAGGTCTCAGAGTATGTCCTGAATGCTGCTAATGGCAGTGATATTAAAACGTATGGCACTGTGCACTTGCGCCTTAATTTTGGACTACGCAGGGACTTCCGGTGGAATTTTATTCTAGCTGATGTGGACTCTGCTATAATCGGCGCTGATTTCTTGGCTTATTATGATCTTTTGCCTGACTGTGCGGGCAAGCGTTTGCTCGATGGAAAGACTGGTCTTTCATGCAAAGCTGCCATTGCATCAGTCGATCAAGAAAGTGTCAAGGCCGTTAGCGTCAAGGATCCGAATTGTCCTTTCGCAGCTATTCTTGCGGAATTTCCTGCTATTTCGCGTCCACCTGGAGTCCCACGTGTTATTAAACATTCGACCGTGCACCACATTGTAACAACTGAGGGCCCACCCGTATCTTGCCGTGCTCGCCGCCTCGCTCCCCAAAAACTCGCTGCTGCGAAAAAAGAGTTTGAAGACATGATGCAGTGCGGAACAGTGAGGCCTTTGAAAAGTCCCTGGTCATCGCCTCTTCACATGACGCCAAAGAAAGACATGATCTGGCGCCCGTGCGGTGACTATCGCGCGTTGAATGCTCGGACGATTCCTGATCGTTATCCGGTTCGCCATATCGGAAATTTTTCACACCGTCTCGCTGGTTGTACAATTTTCAGTGTCTTGGACCTCGTAAAAGCCTACCAGCAAATTCCTGTCGCAGAAGGCGACGTTTGTAAGACAGCGATCATCACGCCGTTTGGTCTTTACGAGTTTCCCTTCATGACGTTTGGCTTACGCAACGCGGGTCAAACGTTTCAACGTTTTATGGATGAGATGCTTCAGGGCCTTGACTTCTGTTTTCCGTATATTGACGATGTCCTAATTTATTCGCGTGACGCTGCCTAGCACGCTGACCACCTGCGCACCATTTTGAAGCGCTTGGACGCTTTTGGGATTGTTCTTAATCCGTCCAAGTGCATCTTTGGCGCCAAAGAGGTAACTTTCCTCGGTTACAGGATCAACGCTGAAGGCACACTACCGCCACCGGAACGCATACAGGCCCTTAAGGATTTCCCTCCTGCCAAGACAGTTCAGGGTTTACGCCGTTTCCTAGGAATGCTGAACTTTTATCGGCGTTTCCTCCCTCGTGCAGCAGAACTACAAGCACCTTTAGTCAACGCGATTGTTGAGATCAATGGTAAAGGAGCTAAGCCCGTCCCGTGGACTGACGAGCTTCTTCGTGCTTTTGATGCTTGTAAGGGTAGCCTTTCGTCTGCTACCTTGCTTTTTCATCCCGTCTGCGACGCTCCACTGGGACTTTTTACTGACGCATCGAGCACTCATGTAGGCTCATGTCTTCAGCAGCGTGTGGAAGAATCTTGGCAGCCCTTAGGCTTCTTCGGTAAAAAGCTGAGCGCCCGGCAGTCGGAATGGCCTGCTTATTACAGGGAGTTATTGGCTGTGTACGAAAGTGTCCAACATTTTAGACACGTCCTAGAAGGCCAACACGCCGCTATCTACACTGACCATAAACCTCTTTTGTATGCTTTCAAGCAGCGCCGCGAAAAACTGCCACCTGCTCAGCTAAATCAACTCTCTTTTATCAGCGAGTTCACGACAGACGTGAGGTAAATTAAAGGAGTTGACAACGTGGTTGCCGACACCCTTTCTCGTGTAGAGACCATCACGTTTGAAACAGATTATGCAGTCCTAGCTCGTTCTCAGAAGCTGGATGATGAATTGAAAAGTCTTCGTAACAACACGTCTCTGCAGCTTAGAGAAGTGCCTATTCCTGGTACTGACGCCAGTATTACCTGTGACTTATCAACTGGCAAACCACGTCCTTACCTCACACCGCCATTCCGTCGTACAGTTTTTGATAAGCTTCACAACCTCAGTCATCCTGGTGCGCGCGCAACCGCACGCTTGGTGTCTGAGCGCTTTGTTTGGCCTTCCATGAGGAGCGATTGCCACGCATGGGTGCGATCGTGCGTTCCGTGCCAGAAGAGTAAGGTGACGAGGCACAACACTGCTCCCATGGG